>OX411245.1:0-600000 GCA_948150575.1 Tinea pellionella
CCTAACCTAACCTAACCTAACCTAACCTAACCTAACCTAACCTAACCTAACCTAACCTAACCTAACCTAACCTAACCTAACCTAACCTAACCTAACCTAACCTAACCTAACCTAACCTAACCTAACCTAACCTAACCTAACCTAACCTAACCTAACCTAACCTAACCTAACCTAACCTAACCTAACCTAACCTAACCTAACCTAACCTAACCTAACCTAACCTAACCTAACCTAACCTAACCTAACCTAACCTAACCTAACCTAACCTAACCTAACCTAACCTAACCTAACCTAACCTAACCTAACCTAACCTAACCTAACCTAACCTAACCTAACCTAACCTAACCTAACCTAACCTAACCTAACCTAACCTAACCTAACCTAACCTAACCTAACCTAACCTAACCTAACCTAACCTAACCTAACCTAACCTAACCTAACCTAACCTAACCTAACCTAACCTAACCTAACCTAACCTAACCTAACCTAACCTAACCTAACCTAACCTAACCTAACCTAACCTAACCTAACCTAACCTAACCTAACCTAACCTAACCTAACCTAACCTAACCTAACCTAACCTAACCTAACCTAACCTAACCTAACCTAACCTAACCTAACCTAACCTAACCTAACCTAACCTAACCTAACCTAACCTAACCTAACCTAACCTAACCTAACCTAACCTAACCTAACCTAACCTAACCTAACCTAACCTAACCTAACCTAACCTAACCTAACCTAACCTAACCTAACCTAACCTAACCTAACCTAACCTAACCTAACCTAACCTAACCTAACCTAACCTAACCTAACCTAACCTAACCTAACCTAACCTAACCTAACCTAACCTAACCTAACCTAACCTAACCTAACCTAACCTAACCTAACCTAACCTAACCTAACCTAACCTAACCTAACCTAACCTAACCTAACCTAACCTAACCTAACCTAACCTAACCTAACCTAACCTAACCTAACCTAACCTAACCTAACCTAACCTAACCTAACCTAACCTAACCTAACCTAACCTAACCTAACCTAACCTAACCTAACCTAACCTAACCTAACCTAACCTAACCTAACCTAACCTAACCTAACCTAACCTAACCTAACCTAACCTAACCTAACCTAACCTAACCTAACCTAACCTAACCTAACCTAACCTAACCTAACCTAACCTAACCTAACCTAACCTAACCTAACCTAACCTAACCTAACCTAACCTAACCTAACCTAACCTAACCTAACCTAACCTAACCTAACCTAACCTAACCTAACCTAACCTAACCTAACCTAACCTAACCTAACCTAACCTAACCTAACCTAACCTAACCTAACCTAACCTAACCTAACCTAACCTAACCTAACCTAACCTAACCTAACCTAACCTAACCTAACCTAACCTAACCTAACCTAACCTAACCTAACCTAACCTAACCTAACCTAACCTAACCTAACCTAACCTAACCTAACCTAACCTAACCTAACCTAACCTAACCTAACCTAACCTAACCTAACCTAACCTAACCTAACCTAACCTAACCTAACCTAACCTAACCTAACCTAACCTAACCTAACCTAACCTAACCTAACCTAACCTAACCTAACCTAACCTAACCTAACCTAACCTAACCTAACCTAACCTAACCTAACCTAACCTAACCTAACCTAACCTAACCTAACCTAACCTAACCTAACCTAACCTAACCTAACCTAACCTAACCTAACCTAACCTAACCTAACCTAACCTAACCTAACCTAACCTAACCTAACCTAACCTAACCTAACCTAACCTAACCTAACCTAACCTAACCTAACCTAACCTAACCTAACCTAACCTAACCTAACCTAACCTAACCTAACCTAACCTAACCTAACCTAACCTAACCTAACCTAACCTAACCTAACCTAACCTAACCTAACCTAACCTAACCTAACCTAACCTAACCTAACCTAACCTAACCTAACCTAACCTAACCTAACCTAACCTAACCTAACCTAACCTAACCTAACCTAACCTAACCTAACCTAACCTAACCTAACCTAACCTAACCTAACCTAACCTAACCTAACCTAACCTAACCTAACCTAACCTAACCTAACCTAACCTAACCTAACCTAACCTAACCTAACCTAACCTAACCTAACCTAACCTAACCTAACCTAACCTAACCTAACCTAACCTAACCTAACCTAACCTAACCTAACCTAACCTAACCTAACCTAACCTAACCTAACCTAACCTAACCTAACCTAACCTAACCTAACCTAACCTAACCTAACCTAACCTAACCTAACCTAACCTAACCTAACCTAACCTAACCTAACCTAACCTAACCTAACCTAACCTAACCTAACCTAACCTAACCTAACCTAACCTAACCTAACCTAACCTAACCTAACCTAACCTAACCTAACCTAACCTAACCTAACCTAACCTAACCTAACCTAACCTAACCTAACCTAACCTAACCTAACCTAACCTAACCTAACCTAACCTAACCTAACCTAACCTAACCTAACCTAACCTAACCTAACCTAACCTAACCTAACCTAACCTAACCTAACCTAACCTAACCTAACCTAACCTAACCTAACCTAACCTAACCTAACCTAACCTAACCTAACCTAACCTAACCTAACCTAACCTAACCTAACCTAACCTAACCTAACCTAACCTAACCTAACCTAACCTAACCTAACCTAACCTAACCTAACCTAACCTAACCTAACCTAACCTAACCTAACCTAACCTAACCTAACCTAACCTAACCTAACCTAACCTAACCTAACCTAACCTAACCTAACCTAACCTAACCTAACCTAACCTAACCTAACCTAACCTAACCTAACCTAACCTAACCTAACCTAACCTAACCTAACCTAACCTAACCTAACCTAACCTAACCTAACCTAACCTAACCTAACCTAACCTAACCTAACCTAACCTAACCTAACCTAACCTAACCTAACCTAACCTAACCTAACCTAACCTAACCTAACCTAACCTAACCTAACCTAACCTAACCTAACCTAACCTAACCTAACCTAACCTAACCTAACCTAACCTAACCTAACCTAACCTAACCTAACCTAACCTAACCTAACCTAACCTAACCTAACCTAACCTAACCTAACCTAACCTAACCTAACCTAACCTAACCTAACCTAACCTAACCTAACCTAACCTAACCTAACCTAACCTAACCTAACCTAACCTAACCTAACCTAACCTAACCTAACCTAACCTAACCTAACCTAACCTAACCTAACCTAACCTAACCTAACCTAACCTAACCTAACCTAACCTAACCTAACCTAACCTAACCTAACCTAACCTAACCTAACCTAACCTAACCTAACCTAACCTAACCTAACCTAACCTAACCTAACCTAACCTAACCTAACCTAACCTAACCTAACCTAACCTAACCTAACCTAACCTAACCTAACCTAACCTAACCTAACCTAACCTAACCTAACCAGTCGCTGGCAAACCGCTGGAGAGGGCGCGCGCGAAAAATCCGCAAGAAATTCGCTCCGCGCTTCAAAAACGCTCGAAAAATCGAAAAGTTACAAAAAAGTGTTCAAAAAATACGCTGCAATATATCAAAAGTTGTGCAAAATTGTGAAGAATACAGTGGTGAAAGTGTTTTTCCTCTACGACTTTTGTGTAAAAAGTTATAACAAAAAGAGTGCAAAAGTGTGACAAAAAATCTTTTGAATAAAGATTACGGGAGATCTATCGCGACGACATAGTGTTTTTAATATATAGAAAGACGCGCCTCGTCAAGCGCTACATATTGGACATTTTTTGAAATTTTTTCCATGCAAGATCTCGGAAAAAACAACAAAAAAACAAGTTAGCACGTGTGACGAGGTACATGATCCCGAGGGAATTCAAGGAATCTGACATTTTTGCCGTGTACAGCAAGAAGAGACGAAGAGGACAACACCTCAAGCGTGAAAAAAGGTTGGAAATTGACGGAGTAATAAATAAAACAAAAATCACTAAAATAACTCAAAATTCAAAAATTTTTAAAAGAAAAAGTAGATCGACGACCTACCTTTTTTATTATCGTAATAAATAGACACTAATTAGCTCTTAGTCTGTACAAAATTTGGTTATAATAGGGTAAGTAGTTTTTGAGATATAAATATTTTAACGAAAGGGGGCTTGGGGGGGCACGCGAGGCACCCCAAACGCAACCCGATCTTGGAGATTTATATCTCAAAAAATAATATAAATTCCCTGTAAACCGTTGCAAGTTTTTCCGACATTTTTTGAACAACATTTATATTTTTAAAAATTAATTAAAAACTATAATTTAGTATTTTGCAGATAATACTGTATTAGAAAAAGCTACAAAATCTGTCACGCTTGCATTGGGTAGATCTCGACGTCCTCTTCACAACGAGTCCAAACTCGACCAGTTTTGACAAAAGATTGTAAAAGTTGTGCCCATTTCTACCAAGACCTGTTTTTATAGCTAAAAAATTATACGGTGAGTATACTTTTCTCAGGTGCCATCCGCTGTGCTGCCGATTCATAGGGTCAGGGCTGGTGCTCTCTGGCACCGTTGGTACGTCTGGGCCCTTCTGGGCCAATTGTTCCCATCCGGGCCCATTTCGGGCCCACAAGGGCCCAGCCGGGCCCACCGGGGCCCATTTCGGGCCCATTTTTGGGGATCCGTTTTCTGACCTAAATTTTTGGTTCTGGTGGCTCCTGGTGGTATACTTACCTGTGTACTGCTCCCCGCTGCGCCGGCGACCTGAAAACAAAATTAGTTTAAGTTAGTAGATAAATTAGTAGCCTGACATTTATTATTTTATATAAGAAATTTATTTACACTGTTAGTATTATTTATATACATTATTATTATTAGATTAAGTTTTATAATTGACGTGTCCCCGAACTTTGAAAATGATCCGCACACCGGTCAAAATGTCAGATTCCAGCGATTCGGGCTCCCACAGCGTTGAAAACAGGACAGAGAAGGCAGGGCCTTCTAAGCTGAATGACACGATAACGCTAACCTCACACGTGAGGCGAAGTATCGGTGAGTGGGAAGCTGGGAAATCAGAAAAGAAGACCAAAACAATTCCAACCGCCCCTCCAAAACCAAAAGAGAAGGTGATGCACTCGCAGGAGACCAAAACTACTCGGAAACAAGTGGTAGAGACCGCGCCAAACCCAGTAACTCCAAAATATGCTAGCAGGGCAGCCGAGGCTAAGGCTTGTCTGACTAAAGCCAAAATACACCTAGGCAATTCACGAAACATCAAGACCGAAATTAAAACCGAGGTCATGGTAGCATTGGAGCGTCTCTACCAGTTGGTAAAGGAAGCGGAAGGGGAAATAGGACAAGGAAAGGAAGAAAATAAGAAGCCTAGAAGAGAAGAAAAAGAAAAGGAAGAGGAAAAGGATGTAGAGTCGACCGTCGCAGAAGAACCTCCACACACGAAACTGATGAAGTCACTGATGGAGGGCATGCAGGAACACATACAGCATTTAGCCAAGTGTAACCAGCACACCCTCGCTCTCAGTGATCGCATAGAATCACTGTCGCTGCCAAACAAACCCGTAGAGCCTGCGCAAACCTATGCATCTGCGGTTGCAGGGGGGAGGCAGATAGCTCCGATGCACTCCATACTGGTATCGAGCGACGGTGATAGTAGCGGTGAAGTGGTGGAGAAACTTCGGAAAGCAGTGGACGCAAAAACGACCGGTATCAGGATAGAGAGACTGAGGAAAGCAAAGGATCAAAAAGTTGTTATCGGATGTGGGTCAAAAGAAGAACTGGCGAAATTCACCGAGAGAGTAAAAAGTTTTGGCACTAAGTTACAATTAGAGGAGGTACAAAATAAAGACCCTCTAATTATCCTCAAGCATGTCCTCAACTATAACACCGACGAGGATATCATAGCGGCTTTGAGGAACCAAAATAAAAACCTTCTCGGTGACATTGACATTAAGGAGCAGAGACTGGTCGTTAAATATAGACGGAAGACCAGGAATCCACTCGAAGGACATGTCATCATGCAGGTGTCGCCCAAAGTCTGGCAGAGACTGACATTGGCAGAAAAAGTCCACATTGACCTGCAGAGAATAATCGTGACTGATCAGTCACCGCTTACCCAATGTTCCTTATGCTTAGCATACGGACATGGCAGGCGGTTCTGCACGGAAAAGGTGGAAATATGCAGTCACTGTGGTGGGCCGCACATGTCGAAAGACTGCGCAGATCGACTCGTTGGTGCGATCCCACAATGTTGTAACTGCGTTCGAGCAAAACTGGCAAACAACGAGCACAATGCCTTCAGCGCAGAGTGCGCGGTGCGACGCAAGTGGGAAGCGCTGGCTAGAGCTTCGGTCGCATACTGCTGAGTCCGCCGAAGAGGACGAAGAGGAGAATTCCTACTGGTGGAACATATGAGCTTGGAGTTCATGAAGCTACTATCAAACAGATGACAAACCTTATTGTAAATTAAGCGGAACTCCAAATCATATGCAAAGCCATGGGCATATCTCGGTAGTTAGCTGTAAATATATATTGTACCAAATTATGTAGTAGACTTAAAACTAAAATAGTAAATAAGATATGTTGTTTAAATATAATGATTATATGTAAAACAAGCATAAGTTAAATATAGTTATGTAAAAATAGGATAAAAGTAGTACAGTATTAAATATATAAGTATTCATGTTACAGCAATGAAGCAGTATGTATGTATGTATGTATGACAAAGTAGACTATCGTAAGTATAATTGTAAGTATTGTGAACTTGAAAGTAGTAGAAATAACAGTGGATAAAAGAAAGATAAATAAAAAGTAGAATAAAGAAAATAACTGTGAAAAACTGGTCCTTAGTAGAGTAATATAAAGTAGCAAAAAAGGTCTCTAAATATTATGTCAGAGGGGACTAGAAAAAAAAAAAAAAAAAAAAAAAAAAAAAAAAAAAAAAAAAAAAAAAAAAAAAAACCTAACCTAACCTAACCTAACCTAACCTAACCTAACCTAACCTAACCTAACCTAACCTAACCTAACCTAACCTAACCTAACCTAACCTAACCTAACCTAACCTAACCTAACCTAACCTAACCTAACCTAACCTAACCTAACCTAACCTAACCTAACCTAACCTAACCTAACCTCGAACTACACTCCAAAAACAGCCGGAGGAGTGTGGAAATGCTGTCTAGCCAACTAGAGCAGGCCAAAAAGGACCTACAAAAGGTGCAAGACAGCATCAAATCAACTCAGGCGGATACAAACAAAAAAATTAATAGCCTAATCGATAGACTCCTGGCCGAAAAGGAGAACAGACCGGAGCAAATAAACCTGGAGTCTCTGGAGCATAAAATCTCCCAAACCATCAGGGAAACAGCGACGGAGACCCAGGCAGCTGAACAAATGACTGCAGCCAACCTTGCGGAGCAGCTGCAACCAGTCCACGAGCGTCTGGAAGCGGTCTCATCAGCATTAAGAACCATGAGAGAGACTGCGCACACTCCCGGATCACCAAAAGTAGACTTGCGGACGGAAATCGCCGAGGCAGAGGGAACGAAACAGGTTACGCCCAAAACTACATACGCCAAAGTAGCTGCCAAACCTCCCACGCCGCGCCCGAACCACACCCTGATAATCTCTTCCCGGAAACCAGAACATACTGGGGAGAAGATAATCGACCATATAAGGGAAGCCCTAGATACAAGAAGGACCGGGGCCAAAGTGGATCGGGTCAGGAAGGCCCGTAACCAGAAAGTGATCCTTAGTTGCGGCACTAAGGAAGACTTAAATCTGGTTCAAAGTAGGGTCCAGAAATCAAAGGACCTAAAGGTAGAGGTGGCGAAGTCCGGCAGGCCACAAATAATAATCAAAGACGTGCTCTCCTATCATAAGGACGAGGAGATAGTAGAAAACCTACTATCTCAAAACAAACACCTCCTAGAAAACGTCGATTTGAAGGAAAGCACTCTGAGAGTGAGATACCGGAAGAAAGCCCGGAACACGCACGAGTGTCACCCGGTGCTGGAGGTATCTCCAGTCTTATACAAAAACTTCCTGGAGGCAGGAAAACTGTATATAGGCCTCCAGCGAAGACCCGTGTATGACCACTCGCCGCTGGTGCAATGCTCAAAATGCCTGGGCTTTGGACACACCAAGACGGTGTGCCGAGAGGCAAAGGAACGCTGCAGCCATTGTGGCGAGGAGCACCGTTGGGAAGAGTGCAAGGCCAGGCGGCAGGGACAAAGTCCAAGCTGCCGCAATTGCGAACTGGCCAAGATCCCCTCAGTGGAAAGAAAGCATAACGCTTTCAACCCTGACTGCAGGGAAAGGCAAAAATGGGACGCCATAGCAAGGGCCAAAATCTCGTACTGCTAAGGGCGCCCCAGGAAACGAGAGCAACCCCGCCGGGGCGGAGGGGGAAGTAAGGTTCATCCAAGCTAACCTCCAACGCTCCAAGCTGGCTACGGCCGAGCTACTCCGAGCGGCAAAAGCTAAAGGGACAAGGATAGCCTTGGTTCAAGAACCATACGTAGGTAACCAAGGTGAAATGAAACAATATCCTGGCACTACAGTCATCCAGTGCACCCAGAACCGCCAGAAACCCGTCAAGGCCGCCGTAATAGTCTTCGGGGATGGACTGAGGATAATACACGATCCTCAGCTAGTCACCGAGACGGAGGCGGCGGTATTACTGGAAGTAGGGCACTTGAAGCTCGGAGTGATATCGGTGTACCTAGAAGGGGACAAAGACCTTGAGCCTTACCTGAATAGAGTCAAGGCCACTCTGCAGAGATGGAGCATAAATAACGTCATCATCGCGGGGGATGTAAACGCGTGGAGTCCATGGTGGGGAAGTAACTCGGAAAACGAAAGAGGCAAAGCTTACGCCGATTTCCTCGACGAAATAAATTTCCAGATCATCAACACTGGAGACACACCGACCTTCGAGACTGTAAGAGGGGACAAAATCTGCACAAGCATAGTAGATGTTACTGCTTGCAGCATATCCCTACTAGGAAAAGTGGAAAATTGGAAAGTAAACCGTGATCTAACAACATCGGACCACAATGCAATTACCTTCGCTTTATGCAAAATGCCTCCCTTGCAAAAACCAAAGGCGGCAACCACTCGCATTTACAATACCAAAAAAGCGAACTGGAACCAATTCGGTATTCAATTCAACACCCTCCTAGTCAACCAGTCAATAAGTCTGGAAACAGTATCGGAGATTGAGGACGCAAACGGTCTGGAGGCTTTCGTGGAGGAATACATAAAGAACATCCATGATGCTTGTAAAAAGACCATCCCGGGACTGGGTCCACGGAAAGGGAAAGCAATCCCTCCCTGGTGGACCAAGGACCTGGAAGAGCTCAGAAAAGACGTGTTGAGGAAGAAGCGGCGAATACGGAACGCCGCTCAGTCCAGAAAAGACCACGTCATAGGCGAATATATCCGAGCGAAAACCAACTATCAAACAGAAGCCGACAAAGCGCAAACCACGAGCTGGAAAGAGTTCTGCAACAATCAGGAGAGGGAAAGCATGTGGGATAAAATATACAGAATCCTCAGGAAAACATCCAAAAGGAAGGAGGACATGCTTCTATCCGATGGCGGTGGCAGAACTCTAGGCCCGAGACAGTCGGCTGAACTCCTCGCTGAAACATTTTACCCAGATGATGACGAACACTCCGACTCATCGACGCACAGAGAGATAAGGGAGAGCTGCCAAAACATCAGCCAAATTAATCTACCAGAGAACGACCCACCGTTTACGCTAGCAGAATTACAGCAAGCGATTCAAACAATGAATCCAAAGAAGGCACCCGGACCTGACGGGCTAACCGCCGATATATGTGCGGCGGCAATCCGCAACGATGGGGGAATATTCCTAGCAATAGCAAATAAGTGCTTAAAGCTAGGATACTTCCCCAAAGTCTGGAAAATAGCTCACGTCATAATTCTAAGGAAACCTGGTAAAGAGGACTACACAAAGCCAAAGTCCCACAGACCAATAGGCCTTCTATCAATGCTGGGGAAGACGCTGGAGAAGCTTCTGGTGAGAAGAATACAATGGCATATCCTGCCCACACTCAACAAGCAGCAGTACGGATTCATGCCCCAACGCGGAACGGAGGACGCCCTCTACGACCTCATCCAACATGTCAAAGGGGAGATTGGGAACAGCAAAAGTGTTCTCATGGTCTCCCTGGACATCGAGGGCGCTTTCGACAATGCCTGGTGGCCGGCGCTAAAGAACCAGCTGGCAACCAAGAGATGTCCGCGGAATCTCTTCCAGCTTGTTTGCTCATACCTTGAAGACAGAAGGGTGGGGGTAAACTATGCTGGAGAAAAATACCAAAAGGGGACCACGAAAGGATGTGTCCAGGGATCAATAGCCGGACCGACCTTCTGGAATGCGATTCTTGACTCATTACTACAGGCACTGACGGAAAAAGAAGTATACTGTCAGGCATTCGCGGACGATGTCGTCCTGGTGTTCTCGAGCCCATCGATTGAAGCACTGGAGTTAGCTTCCAACAACACCCTGGAAACCGTGGCAGAATGGGGAAATCAAAATAGGCTCAGGTTCGCACCGAACAAAACCAATGCTATGGTGCTAACCAAGAAGCTGAAATATGAGGACCCTAAAGTTCTAATGTCAGGTATACCCATAAAACTAGTGGACGAGATAAAACTCCTGGGCCTAATAATCGATAAAAAACTCACCTTCAAAGAACATGTAACAGCGGTCTGCAAGAGATCAACAGACATCTACAAGCAGCTGGCATGCGCGGCGAAGGTAACGTGGGGCCTAAACCCAGAGATAATAAGGACGATATACGTTTCCGTGATAGAGCCAATAGTGACATATGGCTCCAGTGCTTGGTCGACCTCGTCGGAACTTCAAATGATAAGGAAAAAACTGGACAGCATAGAGAGGGGATTCGCTCAAAAGATCTGTAAAGCGTATCGAACAGTGTCACTCACCTCAGCATTGGCCCTGTCAGGAATACTCCCACTCGACCTGAGAATACAGGAGAACGCAACCCTGTATAGGGCCAAAACAGGCCAATCTCGGGACTACTTACCAACCGGGCGGGAGATAGAACAGAAAGTGTCCAGTTTCGACCAAGCACACCCGTCACTGCTCACAGTCATGGATTACATTAATCTTGAAGACCTAGAACATGAAGAAGTACAAAACCTCATTACTACCAAGCCAAGAATTTATACAGATGGCAGCAAAATCGAGGGGAAAGTGGGAGCAGCAATCACAAAATGGATAGGCGATAATGAAGTGGAATACCAAACGTTCGCTCTACACCAGGCGTGCACGGTATTCCAATCAGAACTGTACGCTTTATATAGAGCGGTGCAGATGGTAGCCTCTGGCAGGGAAGAAGACACATGCATACTCAGCGACTCAAGATCCGCGCTAGACCTGCTAAAGGACCTACGAGAGCAGCACCCTCTTGTTAAGGCCATCAAACAGACCGTAAACAAAATCAGAGAAGAGGGCAGAAACATTAGGCTATTCTGGGTGAGAGCACATGTAGGGACCGCCGGAAACGAAAGAGCTGATGAGTTAGCTAAAACCGCGGCCCTACAAATCAAACCACCAGATTACGATAAAATTCCCTTGTCCTATGTCAAAAAGAAGATCAGAGAGGAGTCCGTTCGCAAATGGCAGGACAGATACGAAACCTCGAGTACAGGAGCGGTGACCAGGGAGTTCCTCCCGGATGTGGCAAAAGCCTACAGTCTGACGAGGAAATCGCGGTGGTCGGCGCTGCAAGTACAGATACTGACAGGACACGGAGGAATAGCCGCCTACCTCCACAGATTCAAGCTGAGGGGAAGTCCGGAATGCGAGTGCGATCCGCAAGAAAGCGAGACCGTGTGGCACATAATCCTTCACTGCCCACGATTCGCACACGCCCGCCACGATACGGAGGCGAAAATGGAAGATAAAATAGCCAAGAGCCAGATTAAACACATCATGGCGGACGACCGCAAAAGACCGATCTTCCTTCAGTTCACCGAAAATATATTTAGAATCGCCATAGAAAGGAATAAAAATCCGCGCCCAACAACACAGTTGGCCCAGGCTCCACAGCAAACCCGAACATCGGCCAAGAAGCAGAACAAGAAAACGCTATTGACCGGGTTGCTGGCGACCGCGGAACCGGGTAAACCGGGGCTGATAATCCGCCTCGCAGCTTTCTTCATGAACAACAACGAAGAAAGACTCGGAGTGGCCTACTGCAACTCTCTGGGCAACAGAAAAAACGTGTATCTGTCACCCGGACTGGCCTCCCTACTGAACGGCAGTACCGAAAAAATAAGCCTTAGGAGGAAAAAACTAGAAGAGATACCTGTGACGCAAATAGATGGTCACCACTGTCGGATAATACAAACAAAACAAAAAATAGTATTACTGTTCGAGTGGGGCGAAGAAACACCATTCGCCCAGGCATGCTCCTTCCTGACGGCACTAGGGGAAGACCTGGAGGAGCCAGACCACAAACCGCGCAAGATTAGCGTAGACGCAATGGCCATTGAATACGCCAAAGGAGAGATTACCGATCACACCGGCTGCTTAAAAGCGGCCACCAAACACGAAGTGATCGTGTACGAAAACAGGGGGCAAAATCTGAGCCACTTGAAAACCCCTCAAAACAACATCTACTCCCCAAGAGCAGGTCCAGCTCCAACAACTGCGGATACGCAAATCAAAAGCGGATCGGAACTCCTCCAAGAAAGAAGATCACGGAGGGAGACCGAGATGAGGGAAGCAGATGCACGGAAAAAAGAAAAAGAAAATAAGATGAAAGAACAGATGGAAAGATGGTCAAAAACGTTGAAGCGGGCGCTGTGGAACACGCATAGCGCAGCAACGATGCCATCAACAAGCACAACCACCAACACTACAAAACCAGTACAAAAAATGAATCTGACATGGGAACAAAAAGGTCAAGTGGAATCACCGGATCTCGGGGAAGCCACGACTACGGAAGGACATGCGGAAAACGCCCTACTAGAATACCTGGCAGTCCTGAAGGCGGCCAAAAAGGTCGCCTACCTTACATGCCGGGGTATCCTGCAGGACTACACCAACAACAGCATGGGACTCCTGCAAGAAAAACTAGAAAGGGCAAACGCTGCTATATACGACAACAACAAAGCAAAAGTCATAGCAGGTGCTATGACTAAAGGCAAATATATGGCGGCGTACAGCGTGTCCGCTGGATTCGTTCCCCTGGACGAGACTGAGTCCACTCGAACAGGAAACAACATCTTCCACACCCCACCCAATGACCCCATTGTAGTCGCTGCCAGATGCACAAAGATCATGATAGACGACAGGATCCTCGAAATGGCTAAAACCGTATCAGGGGAAAATGCCGAGACCTTTGCTGAAGGCGGCAACTGGAGATATCCAAAAACGACCTGGATCAATGGAGTCCCCGGTTGTGGAAAGACCACGTGGATAGTGGAGCAGTTCGATGTCCGTACCGATTTGATAATAACATCCACCAAAGAGGCAGCCAGCGAGCTGGAGAACCGCTTGGCCCAGCGCATAGCCGGTGAAGCCAAACGAAAGGTGCGAACGATGGCCTCACTACTAGTCAACGGAGTGAAAGAGCCCGTCAAAAGACTACTAGTAGACGAGGCCCTAATGAATCACTTCGGAGCCGTCGTGATGGCAACGCGGTTGGCGAGAGCCGAGGAGGTCTGCCTAATCGGGGACATTAATCAGCTGCCCTACATCGACAGAGATAACCTGTTCCCATTGAAATACATAAAACCATACGCGGTTACAAACATCACGAGCGAACTCCTTTGCACACATAGAAGTCCAATGGACGTGGCGTTCGCCTTGAGAGATATATACAATGGTATATACTCCTCAGTGGCAAAGATTCGCTCCCTGAGGCTGGGAAGATACACAGGAGCACAGATCCCCAAAAATAAACCAAACACCTTATATCTGTCACACACTCAGATCGAGAAGGAATTCCTGATCGAGGGTGGTTTTGGGATTGGAACGGGATCGAAAGTGCTAACAATCCACGAGGCCCAGGGACTGACATACGAATCCGTCATCATAGTCCAGACTAAGAGTGCAAAGCGAGAAATTCAAGACAGCATGTCGCACGCGGTAGTGGCGATATCCAGACACAGACACGACTGCAGCTACTACACCGACGCTGCAGAAGACGCCATCGGTAGCCTCATGAAAACCACAATAGAGGCACCAGATAAAATAATAGCGGAATACAACCTGAAAATGGCTTTGAAGGACGGGAACGAAAAAGTCTTGAGCGTCCTGAAGAGAGCAACCCAACATCTGACAACAAAGGATAGAAGCTATTTCGAATGAGCTGTGCACGATGTGGCTGGTGCGCGTGATACATGCACGCACTGTAACTGGCGGAGAAGTAAATACATATTTAATATTTAATTAAAAAAAAAATAAATAAATAAATAAATAAAAAATAATAATAATAATAATAAGAATAACAAATACTGTTGTAGTTATAAAATTAACAAATAAATATATACTGAGGAAAAAAAAAAAAAAAAAAAAAAAAAAAAAAAAAAAAAAACTAATCTTAAATAGTTATAATTTAAACAGGATAGTAAAGAATAAGAATTCACACGTACTCCGAGACCCTCAACCTAGCCGAAATTGTGATTCGGCTACATATGGGGAACTTAGGGAAAGACAAAATAAGAAATAAAGCAAAAAAAAGGCACGGACAAAATGTCCGTGGAGACATTTAAAAAAAAAAAAAAAAAAAAAAAAAAAAAAAAAAAAAAACCTAACCTAACCTAACCTAACCTAACCTAACCTAACCTAACCAGTCTCACGCAAACCGCCACAGCGAACGCGCGCGTCAAAAGAGTGAAAACGCGCTAAAAATTGGCTCCGCGCTCGCAAAAATCTTCAAAAAATCATAAGTTGTGGAAAAAGTGAAATAAAAATAGTGTGTAATATATCAAAATGTGCAGAATCAAGTGGTGAACACGACAGTATATTTAGTTTTTAATTTGAAGTGAATTTGTAAAAAATAGAGGGAAAAAAACCTAAAAATTTACAAATTTTAAACTTTGGACGCGTTTTTCTCGCGATTTATCGCGACGACATATTGTTTTTATGGTACTGTTAGACGCGCCATCCGACAAGGAAAATTTTGAGCCTATCTTCAGAATTTTCTGGTTTCGGGTTCCGGAGCTATACCCATAAAAGTGGAAACCGCGTGGTCACGTGCTCTTGGATCCGGAAGTGATAGGCAAGATCTAGTATACGTACGACATAGAATAAAGTGAGACGAAGCGAATGACGTAATCAGAATAAAAATCGGAGGAAATTTGAAGAAAATACGGCGGTTACAAAATTTTGGAAATTTTAAAAATTTATTTAAAAATAAATCATCGCGACAAGGTATACCTTTCGCTATACCATTAGATCCGCCGTGGCGAGATCTACACAGTGACACCAGAATTAAAAATTTCGAACCAAATTCCCCGGAGATATTAAAGAAAAACAGAAAACCGCGTGTCACGTGATCGGTATTCTGGAAGTGGTCGAGGGATTGAGCGTGAGTACTGTGTGCATTTAAACGTGACGAATTCAATGACGCAATCAGATTAAAAATCTGAACTAAATTGGCGAAAATACGGTGGTTATAACATCTATAAAACAAAAATTTTTCTAAAAATAGTTTAAAAATTATCCATCGCGACGAGGTATACTTTAAATATACCATTAGATCCGCGCTCGCGAGATCTAAACAGTGATACCACGCTCAAAATTATTGGACTAGAATCTTCGGAGATAGCAAAGAAAAATAAAAACCACAGGTCACGTGACCAGGTTTCCGGGAGCGGCGGATATATTGACGGATTGAGCATAGGTACTGTGTGCACAAAAAAGAGACGAAGCGAATGACGTATTTAGATTAAAAATCAGAGCAAAATTGGCAAAAATACGGCAATTATAAACTTGTAAAAACTATAAATTTAAATAAAAAATTATAATCAGCGACAGAGCATACCAGTAGACAAATCAATAAATCCGCCGTTGCGAGATCTATAAAACGGTACCAGAACCAAAGCTGTAGGGTGAATATATCCGGAGATATCGCAGAAGAACTGAAAACCAAAAACTGAAAACTGAAAAAGGGTCACGTGATCGCGTGGAAGATGAGACAAGAATAGATAAGACACTAGGTTAAGTGTAAAATATTATTTTATCTGTAAGTTGTTTTGTTTAGCATTTAAGTCAATTCTCAGGTTAAGCCACTTCGACCGAATTATTCGGACCAAATTTTTTTTTGGGCCGAGTTTTTGGGCCGAATTATTCGGGCCAATATCTTTTGGGCCGAATATTTTGGGCCGAGTTTTTCGTTGGGCCGAATTTTTGGGCCGAATTTTTTGGGCCGAGTTTTTCGTTGGGCCGAATTTTTGGGCCGAATTTTTTGGGCCGAATTTTTCCTTGGACCGAATTTTTGGGCCGAAATTTTTGGGTCGAATTTTGGGCCGAATTTTCGTTGGGCCGAATTTTTGGGCCGAATTTTTTGGGCCAAATTTCTTGCGGTTCTGGGTATTATTCGGTGATTTCCTGTAATATACTTACCTGAGTGCTGCTTCCGGCTGTGTTTCCTGACCTGAAAATAAAAACTACTTACCTGGTGACCTGCCGGTGAGCTCGAGCGTGCCTGAAACCAAAGAATTAGTATTAGTAACTGTAAATAATCAACTTTATTATATTAAAAATACCTTGACTGTTGACATATTTACAATTTGACCGTACCTTAGTAGTATAGATTTTAAACATTGACGTGCCCCTGACCAGATTATGTATCGTACACCTATTAAAATAATGGATAAATCTCCCGAAGACCTTCGTAGTAATTCGGATCTGACAGAGAAGGCAGGGCCTTCGAACCTAAATAACACGTTTACTACTAGTAGTAAACGCAGCATACAGACGGATACTATAGACCAAGCTGAAACGACAAAGGCTGGGCCTTCCAAGACGTCCGACCCTACAACGTCAAAAGTGAGGAAGAGTGTCGGAGAATGGGAATCGGGAAGACAAGGGAGCGCCTCTACATCTACAAGCTCCCCAAAAAAGGCTGCCCCGAAAGAGCTGCTCAAACAAAAAGAACCCTTGCCAAAACCATCATCACCGAAACATGCGAACAGAGTGGTAGAGGCCAAGAATTGCCTAATTAAGGCGAAACAAAATCTGGCAAGTTCGCGGAACATCAAGTCAGAAATTAAGTTCGAGGTGGTGGCGGCGTTGGAAAGGCTCTATCAGCTGGTAAAAGAGGCAGAAGGTGAGAAAGGATGTTTAGAAAAGAAAAAGGGTAAAGTTCAGGACAAAGAGGAAACGAATAGGGAAGAAGAATCAAAAAGGGACACACCATCACCACAAATGGAGCTGATGAGGTCTCTGATGGGTGGCATGGAGGAGCACGGTCGTCGAATGGAGGAATATAACAGACAGGCTCTGGCATTGGCCGACCGTCTCCAGTCGTGCTCCCCACCGGAGAGCTCTTCGGCCCCAAAACCTACGTATGCTAAAGTATTGGCAGGAAGAAAGCCCTCTGCCCAGGTGCACTCCATACTCGTAACGGGTGATGGAGACACCAGTGGCGAGGTGGTGCAGAAGTTGAGAACGGCGATCGACGCAAAGACTGAAGGCATAAGGGTGAGCCACGTTCGCAAGGCCAGAGACCAAAAGGTCGTACTTGGATGCGAATCGGCGGAAGAATTAGACAAAGTAAGGCAGAAAATACAGCACTCGGGTGCAAATCTAAGGGTAGAAAATATAAAAAACAAGGATCCCTTAGTGGTTCTCAAGGACGTTCTGGCCTATAACACTGACGAAGAAGTAATGACCGCCCTGAGAAACCAGAATGTCGACCTCTTCAAGGAAATACCTGCCGAAGAACAGAGACTTGTGGTTAAGTATAGGAAGAGAGCCAGAAACTCCCTTACAACCCACATAGTCATGCAGGTGGCTCCACGAGTATGGCAGAGGCTGATGGAGATGGAGAAAGTGCACATAGACCTGCAGCGCATCGAAGTAGCAGACCAATCGCCCCTCATACAGTGTAGCCTGTGCCTGGCGTACGGACACGGTAGACGTTTCTGTAAAGAGACGACCATAAAGTGCAGCCACTGCGGAGGTTCGCACTTGTGGTCCGAGTGCCCAGATCGTCTACTCGGTGAGCCCCCGGCCTGTTGCAACTGCAAACGCGCAAAGCTGACTGTGGTTGACCACAATGCCTTCAGCCAGAGCTGTGTTGTGCGGCAGAGGTGGGATACGCTGGCCAGGTCTGCTGTAGCTTATTGCTAAAGGCGGAAAAGGCACCTTGGGCACCACAACGCCGGAGCAAGAATCCACCGCAATCAAGGAAAAACTCTACCCAGTGATCCAGGCTAACCTCCAACGGATGCAATTGGCCACAACGGAGCTTCTGCTCGAAGCGGACAAGAGGAAGGCTGCCATAGCGCTGATCCAGGAGCCGTACGTGGGTGCGGCAAGGAGAATGAGGAACCAAAGAGGAGCGAGGATCTTCCAAAACACTGATTTAGGAGAAGGGACTGTCAAGGCGGCAATTGCCGTCTTTAATCCAAACCTTGACGTGGAGCAGTACCCGAAACTCACCACAAATAACATCGCCGTGGTGAGGATCCGAAGCAGTGCCTGGAAGATCGTCGTCGTATCCTTCTACTTCGAGCCGGACAAACCCGTACAGCCATACCTGGACCAGCTGAAAGAAATTGTGGACAAGCTAGGCCCAAGAGGACTCGTCCTAGGAGGCGACGTAAATGCCTGGAGCGCCTGGTGGGGCAGTGTCAAAACTGACCACAGAGGCGAGGAGGTGTCCGGAGCCATTGAAGAAATGGGCCTGCACGTGCTCAACGTAGGCAACACCCCGACTTTTGACACCGTGAGGGGTAACAAAAGGTACACGAGCCACGTGGACATCACGACCTGTTCCGCGGATATGCTGCAGCTGATTGATGATTGGGAGGTCAGAGACGACGTCACGAGTTCGGACCACAACGGAATATCATTCAACCTACGGCTAACAAAAGCAAAAGGCACATCCATTCAGAGAACAACGCGGATTTTTAACACCAAAAATGCAAATTGGGACCAATTTCATGCGAAAATGGACCAATTAAAACTAGAATACCACCTGAATGTAGATGAAATTGCGAAAGTTACCTGTAAAGAGGAATTGGACTTCTTGGTGGAAAAGTACTCGAGCACGATAGCTAGAGCTTGCTACGATGCATTGCCAAAAAAGAAGTCCAATGAAAAACTTACCTCACCGTGGTGGTCCGAAGATCTCGCGCAGATGAAGAGAGCAGTAACCACCAAGAAACGTCGAATCACGTGTGCAGCGCCGGCCCGAAGAGAAAGAGTTGTAGAAGAGTACCTGAAAGAAAAAGAAAAATATCAGATTGCGGTGGAAAAGGCAAAGATTGATAGTTGGAAGGACTTCTGTGGGAGACAGGACAGGGAAGGGGTATGGGAGGGGATATACCGAGTCATAGGACGGACCACAAAGCGGCAAGAAGACCTGCCATTGGAAAAGGATGGAATCGATCTCAACTTTAAGGAGTCAGTTGGGCTGTTGGCGGAGACCTTCTATCCCGAGGATACCCCGTTGGGAGAAAACGCTGACCACAAGCTAATGAGGGAGACTGCAAACCAAGTAAACGGCTCGGCCGATGATACCAAATCTGACCCACCGTTTACATTGGAAGAGCTGGAAGCCACTGTGGAAAGCTTTAATCCCAAAAAGGCCCCCGGGATCGACGGTTTCACTGCCGACATATGCAGCCAGGTCATAAGCAGAGATCCGAGGCTGTTCCTGACCATTCTGAACAAATGCTTAGAGCTAGAGCTTTTCCCCACTATCTGGAAAGAGGCCACGGTAGTAGTCCTAAGGAAACCAGGAAAGGATGATTATAGAAGCCCAAAATCATACAGGCCCATAGGACTGCTGCCGGTGCTGGGGAAAATACTGGAGAAACTAGCAATTGGTAGAGTCAAGCATCATATACTCCCAGGGATCAGCACCCGCCAGTACGGATTCATGCCACAAAGAAGTACCGAAGACTCCCTCTATGACATGATACACCACGTGCGCAGTAAAATAGATAATAAAAAGATGGTTACTGTAATATCATTGGACATAGAGGGAGCTTTCGATAATGCATGGTGGCCGGCAATAAGAGTACGTCTGGCTGAGGAGCGGTGTCCCATAAACCTTAGGAGGCTTCTTGACAACTACCTGCAGGACAGAATGGTCAGGGTCAGGTATGGCGGTGAAGAGTACTGCAAAGGCACCAACAAAGGCTGCGTACAAGGATCGATAGGTGGTCCGATCCTGTGGAATTTGCTCCTGGATCCACTGCTGAAGGGACTGGAACGTAGAGGCGATTATTGCCAGGCCTTCGCGGACGACGTGGTCCTGATTTTCGATGGGCACACAGCATTGGAAGTACAGAGACGTGCCAATGCTGCCTTGGCCTACGTTCAGGAGTGGGGTGTCAGAAATAAATTAAACTTTGGGCCACACAAGACCAAGGCCATGGTGCTAACCAAAAAATTAAAGTACGACACACCACTCCTGAGCATGGGGGGGGTCGGCATTGGCATGTCAAAAGAAATAAAAATCCTGGGGCTCACTATCGACAACAAATTGACGTTCAACGGCCATGTTGCAGATGTCTGCAGGAGGGCGTTGAACGTGCATAAACAGTTGTCCAGAGCTGCCAGGATAAGTTGGGGGCTCCACCCGGAAATCATAAGAATGATATACACAGCGACGGTGGAGCCCATTATTCTGTATGCGGCTGGTGCCTGGGCCCAGGCCGCCTGTAAACTGGGAGTGCGTAGGCATCTCGCCGCCGTCCAGAGAGGCTTTGCCCAAAAGCTGACCAGGTCTTACCGGACCGTCTCTCTGAACGCGGCACTGGTGCTGGCTGGGATACTCCCCCTCGATCTCCGGATTCAGGAAGCGGCTGCTCTGTACGAGGCGAGGAGGGGCGTCCCGCAGCCGGTGCTGGCGGGCAGGGAGGTGGAAAGGGTCTCTGTGTTCGCCGAGGCTCCTCATCCGGCGGAGCGTATGAGCCTGGGGTTTGTGTGTCTGGTAGACCAAGAGCAAACGGATGCTAATAACACCCAGCAAATCCGTCTATTCACGGACGGCAGCAAGATTGAGGGCCAGGTCGGAGCGTCTCTATCCATATGGGATGGTGACGCCGAGACCAAGGCCTTCAAACTCAAGCTATCACCGTATTGCACTGTCTACCAGGCGGAACTCCTGGCCGTACGCGAGGCCACGAGGGCGATACTGAAAAGTACCGCCAGGAGCTTCGGCGTGTACAGCGACTCGCGGTCTGCCCTGGATGCGGTGGTGGGCAACAAATCCTTGCACCCTTTGGCAGTGGAAACGCGGGCAAATATCAGGACGGCCGCTCTCCAGGACAAGAGCGTGTCTCTGTTCTGGATTAAGGCACATGCCGGGTTGGAAGGTAACGAAAGGGCCGACGAGTTAGCAAAACAAGCAGCGATAAATAAGAAGACCAAATACGACTATGACTTGTGCCCGGTTTCATTCATCAGGCGAAATATAAGGTTAAATTCGCTTGATGAATGGAACCGGAGATATAAATCGGAGGGAACTGCGGCAGTAACCAAAATGTTCCTTCCCGACGCCGTGAGGGCATATAAATTGGTTCGGCAACTCGAGTTCACTGGCGTGACGACGCAGGTACTCACGGGGCATGGTGGATTCTCCGAATACTTGTATAGGTTCAAGTGTAAGGAGAGTAATATGAAACTCCGCATTGCTTGATTCTAGGTACATTACCAATCATAAAACATGTTTCAAATGCTTGCACCGACTTCAGATATATGCTAGATAAAATGCAGATAATTAATGTGTAAATAATAATAGGCATCTATTCATGTTTATGGTTGTTAAATTGTGTGTATGTACTCTCAATTAAAATTATTTTTTTACTTTTTAGTGCCTTGTGTTTTATTTAGAAGTCGGTTCAATTTTTTTCAGAAATGTTTTTATTTTGTAATTTTTAGTTGTAACTGTTGATTGATTGTATGGATAAAATTCTAAACGCGTTGTTCAAATAAAATGTGATGAGTAGTGGGCTTATAGACAGACACTCTCAAATCCTACCCGATAAAAAATGAATCATTAAAATCAATCGAAACATCCCCTAATTTTCCACCCTTAGAGATGGAATATTGTATTCCTTAAATGGGATCAATCCCGAAACGTACTTTATCAAATAAAAAAAGAATCATCAAAATCGGTTCACTAATGGCGAAATAGCCCCTAATTTTCCACCCTTAAAGGTGGAATATTGTATTCCTTAAATGGGATCAATCCCGAAATGTACTTTATCAAACAAAAAAAGAATCATCAAAATCGGTTCACTAATGGCGAAATATCCCCTAATTTTCCACCCTTAAAGGTGGAATATTGTATTCCTTAAATGGGATCAATCCCGAAACGTACTTTATCAAACAAAAAAAGAATCATCAAAATCGGTTCACTAATGGCGAAATATCCCCTAATTTTCCACCCTTAAAGGTGGAATATTTTATTCCTTAAATTGGACCAATCCCGAGATGTACTTTATCAAACAAAAAAAGAATCATCAAAATCTATCCACTAATGGCGAAATATCCCCTGATTTTCCACCCTTAAAGGTGGAATATTTTATTCCTTAAATGGGACCAATCCCGAGACGTACTTTATCCAACAAAAGAAAAATCATCGAAATAGGTTCACACACGGCGAAACATCCCCTAATTTTCCACCCTTAGAGATGGAATATTTTCTTCAAATTTAAAATTGACCAATCACGAGACATACTTTATCCAACAAAAGAAAAATCGTCGAAAAATCATCGAAATCAGTTCACAAACGGCGAAACATCCCCTAATTTTCCACCCTTAGAGATGGAATATTATCTTCAAATTGAAACGGGACCAATGCGGACATATACTCTATCCAACAAAAAAAGAATCATCAAAATCGGTCCACAAACGGCGGAGATATGAGGGAACATCGCCACAAAAAAAAAAAAAAAAAAAATACACGACGAATAGATAACCTCTTCCTTTTGAAGTCGGTTAAAAAGGAATAAGTAGTATATAAGATATGTTGAATATATATAATGTAGTATATGTATTACAAGCATATGAAAACAGATGATGTAAATATATAATGTAAGTAGAATTAAAAAATGTTTAAGATAAATGTAAACTAGAATGTAAGATTTCATGTTTTTAGCGCTAAAATGGTGTTGGTATGATATGCTGGATTAGTAAGTATGATGAACCTGAAAGAAGAAGTAATACAAAGCATTGTTTAAAAAAATAGAAAAATAAAATAATAGTTAGTAATTTGAAAAAACAAAATAATAGGGAAATAGGGAAAATTCTGCCAAACAATTGATAATTAGTTGAAAAAAGAATAGTAGCAACGTCCCTGATTAACTAGGGAAATAATTCCAGTGAACGTTGTTATACTGCTTGTTGTGTGGAAATAATTCAGTGAGTGAAAATTTTGTCTTCCATTGTGGTGACTTTATAATTACGAGATATTTGACTATTCATATATATGCAATCTACTCGTTGTTATGATGAGTGCTGACAGTGCTGATCTGTTCGCGGATGCGGTGGACAACATTGTTACGCCATTAAGCGAACCCATTGACTCTATACATAAAGCGGCGTTAGACATTATCCGGTGTATAAAGGCGGGTAAGAGCGTCACTACTGCTAATAAGAAACGAATTGTTGAATTGGCATCACTTATAATAGACAAATCTAAAAATGTGACGGATCTTCAACCTTCTGTCAACAACACCACTAACAGCGAACTTGATTTAAAAGCGGTCATCCGCAAAACAATCAAAGAAGAACTGAAGCCGTTTAAACTTACCTACGCGCAGAAGCTAGCTGGAACTGCCACTAGCACTACTACTATCGGTACCACACCCAGCTCATCGACTCCTCCTCCAGTTAAACAAGTTAGTAAACCGGCAATAGTGGTCACTACCAAAAAAACATCCAACACCAGACAGGAGGCTGTTGAGGCCTGGCGTAAGAGCGTTTCATTTAGGGAAGTCCCTTTTGCTCCGGCTAGGATTCTTCCTCTATCCAATAATAAGCTAAGGGTAGAATTCGACACAACTGCCCAACGCGACGAAATATTAACACGTGCTAACTCCTCGACCAGCGAAATCACAGCAGAGCCAGTGAAAAAACTCAGGCCTATGATACAGCTTAAGGGTATAACTAGATACACTTTACCCGAAGAATTGATCAGCGTCATCAAGAACCAGAATCCTTCAATTGCAGCTTTGTGGGAAAAAGAAGAAGATTTAACTTTAAGATTCACTAGAAAGAACCGCAATGATCACCTGTATAACGCCGTACTGCTTACCTCTCCAGTGATCTTTCATAAGATCATTGAATTGGAGAGACTTGCGATAGACCACCAACGTGTACACGCGCAAGAGTTTTCGCCCTTCCTACAGTGCTTCCGTTGTTTCCAGTTTGGACACACAAAGAACAAGTGCAGCGCAACACTTCAGCCTTGCTCACACTGTGCAGAGGCTGACCACACTTTCGCCGACTGTCCGATGAAGGAGAGTAAAGACAAAACTTGCTGCTTTAACTGCAAAGCTAATAACAGTAAATTCAACTTAAAAAAGAGCACAAATCACAACGTTACATCAAAGTCGTGTCCTATTGTCAAAGCACTTATTTTAAAAAGCTTCGAACGAGTAGATTATGGCTGCTAAATCGAAGGCCGACCGAAACCCAGTACTTCTGCGACCAGCAACAGACGGAGCCCCGGCGGTCACAAGTGGTGCCGACTTTGCCATCACTGCTGCCGCTGGATGTGTGGGCGGGGACAACAACCCTTCCGCCCACAGCACCTGATTCGATGCCTGCGACCACTTCGGGTCCTGCGACTGTGCCTAGGAGTGGCAACACGAATTTTTATAATATTTTGGTAATGATGATCATACATAGGACTTTCAAATGTACTTACTGGCAGATGTACTTAGTTATAGTTTTAAGGATCACATTTTAATTTTAACATTTACAAGTGTACGTGGAATTATATATAGAACTAGCTATTAGTGAGTAGTTATAATAAGATTATGATAAATTTATTTGTAAGTTAAAGTGGAAAGCATGGAATGTTTAACAGTTAAATTTTGTTTGATTTTATAATTCGAGCAGTGATATTGAATTTTACAACCAGACGAGTGGAAGTAAACCCCTTCTACTGATTAATTCTGGTTACTTTGTGGAAATAAATCCCTTTGATTTTTTTCGGGTTACCTTGTTGACATAAACACTAGTTGTCACACGTGCGGATACACATTCCATGCTTAATTGCCCAATTACTTGAATATATAAGAGTTGTTAACAGTTATTATTATTTTGTACTGTTATTGTATCTTTGCTTCACTGAACGATCAATAGTTGTAAACACTGTCGGGAAAGTACAGTGGAAATTAGAGATATCTCATTGATGAATAAAGCCAACTAATTGCTTCGGCAGTTGTTGAATTGCTGCGATTATTCCTTAGACATTGCAACTCAGTGCTGACAGAGGCTGTGCTTTCCTGCTTAATCAAACATGTTTTGTTCTGCTCTAATCTTTTAGTTTATAAAAGTATTCAAGATTATAGAAAAGGAAATGTAGACTAAATTCAAAACCTTATCAATTATTAGAACCAATCATGTGGCATAAACTACCACTTATTCTTCGGGCATCGTGGTGGACATAATGTTCATTTTTTTTAGAATTGTTAATTTAGTTATAATTTTAATTTTAGTTTAGTTATAAATATTAGTCAAAAGAGATATGTGTCTCAAACTGGGCAAGGGTTTTAAAGTGGGAAGTATCAAATCGCATCCCATTTGTGACCTTTCCCATTCAAAATAATAATTAAAAAAAAAAAAAAAAAAAAAAAAAAATTAGTTATAATTTTAATTTTAAGTTAGTTATAAATTTTAGTCATAAGAGATATGTGTCTCAAACTGGGCAGGGATTTTAAAGTGGGAAGTATCAAATCGCATCCCGTTTTTGACCTTGCCCATTCTAAATAAGTAATATCATATGGGCCAAGGAAATAAGGAAGTAGTCCATAGCATCCTTTACCTTGCTTGCCCACATTCTAGTGATTAAGACAAATTTCAGTGAATCAAAGAATCAGGAAAAAAAAAAAAAAAAAAAAAAAAAAAAAAAAAAAACCTAACCTAACCTAACCTAACCTAACCTAACCTAACCCAGTCTCGCGCCACACGCCGTAGCGATAACACGCGCAAAAAGTCGAAATAAATCGCTCCGCGCGCGAAAAAGTAGTTAAAAATTGTTAAAATTCATAAAAGTGGTAATAAGTGCCTGAAAAATTTAGTGCGATATATCATAACAACCGCAAAATTACCACGAACACGGATGTGCTTTTAGTTTTTTCCTAAAGTGAAAGTTGTGAAAGTTATAAGTGAAAAAGTGGAAAACAACTATTTAAAAACGCTTCTAATTACGATAACTCATAAATAAGATCGACGAGGTACACTTTTTATGGTGTCAATAGACGCGCCTTTACAAGAGGAAGATTTTGACACCTCTCCCGGATTTTTTCCGGGAGAACTGAAAAAGTTAGACCAGAAAAAGCTTAAACCACAAGGACACGTGACTTCTGAAGCAAGCTACGTAGAAAAAATCTAAGCACACCATTAGACGCGGAATAGAAAAATCTACTTGGAACGGTAACCAGCTTATTTGAAAAAAGTCTCCTGTAAATAATACTGAGGAAAAACGGGAAAAACAAGAAATTTTAAACTTTGACGCTATTTTGTACAAAAACGATCGCGGTGAGGTACCGTTTTTAAATCATATTTTAATAGATCGTCACGAGAGGAGTTTTTTGAGCCCTCTCCCGAAATTTTCCCGTTAATATTCAAAAAGTTATAACCAAATAAGTGGAAACCGCGTGTCACGTGGTCCTGGAAACAGGAACACCAGGATAAATCTGACTATACACCAAGTTAGAGGAAGCCGAGACGAACTCAAAAATATTTCAGTATCTCCAGTAGCTCAAAGGACGGGGGAGATAACTAAATTATAAAAGTTTATTTTTAATTTTATTTAAATTTATTTATTTTTTAAGTTAATTAATGTATTTTTATAAGTTTTAGTTAAGGGTAGTTAGGTAAGCATCCGTAGATAGGGTACAAAAAATTTCAAAATTGTCGGACCAGTATTTAAAAAATTAGTAATTTAATAAAAATAAATTATCCGCCCCCCAGTAAACCACCTCAAATTTAAAAAATTTTAATATTAAAAATCTTTGATATATAGTACTAACCGTATTAAACAGTATCACATTATTTTTAAAAGTTTTTTTATGTAAAGTCACATTTTTAAAAATTAAAACAATTATTAAAATTATATTTTTGAATATTAAACAATTGGGGTAAAAGATAAAAATTTTTGGATAGTCGCGCTGGACGGGGCTCGACATCGTCGTTAAAACGAGCCCAAACTTGACCATATTTGGACAAAAACTTAAAAAGTTACACCCAATTCTAGCTCATAATAATACAAGACTTCTGAAAAAGGAATTTTCATATAGTAATCTAAAACATTTGAATCTGGTCGTCACTGGGTACACCTATACCGGCCGTATCTAGCTTTGGCCGATCTTCCCTGGTTCGGGTGATATTGTCCCGGTCACGTGTGGTTTCGGTGGGTCCCGCCCGTCTCCTGTCGGTTTCGTGTGGTCTCGGCCCGATTCCGTGCGGTACTGGTTCGGTCCGAGTCGGTATTGACCCGGTCCCGTGTGGTTTCAGTCGGTCCCATCCGTTTCCTCTCGGTTTCGTGTGGTTTCCGCCTGATTCCGTGCGGTACTGGTTCGGTCCGAGTTGGTATTGGTCCGGTCCCGTGTGGTTCCGGTCGGTCCCGCCCGTTTTCGGCCGGATTCGTGTGGTTCCCGCCGGATTCCGTGCGGTGCTGGTTCGGTCCGAATCGGTATTGACCCGGTCCCGTGTGGTCCGGTCGGTCCCGCCCGTTCCCTCTCGGTTTCGTGTGGTTCCCGCCTGGTTCCGTGCGGTACTGGTTCGATCCGAATCGGTATTGACCCGGTCCCGTGTGGTCCCGGTCGGTCCTGCCCGTTTCTGTCGGATTCGTGTGGTTCCCGACGGATTCCGTGCGGTACTGGTTCGGTCCGAGTCGGTTTTGACCCGGTCCCGTGTGTTTCCGGTCGGTCGCGCCCGTTTCCGGTCGGTTTCGTGTGGTTCCCGCCTGGTTCCGTGCGGTACTGGTTCGGTCCGAATCGGTTTTGACCCGGTCCCGTGTGTTTCCGGTCGGTCGCGCCCGTTTCCGGTCGGTTTCGTGTGGTTCCCGCCTGGTTCCGTGCGGTACTGGTTCGGTCCGAATCGGTACTGACCCGGTCCCGTGTGGTTCCGGTCGGTCCCGCCCGTTTCCTATCGGTTTCGTGTGGTTCCCGCCTGATTCCGTGCGGTACCGGTTCGATCCGAATCGGTACTGACCCGGTCCCTTGTGGTTCCGGTCGGTCCCGCCCGTTTTCGGTCGGTTGCGTGTGGTGCCCGCCGTATTCCGTGCGGTACCGGTTCGATCCGGGGCAGTATTGGCCCGGTCCCGTGGGTGTAGACGTTGGTGGTACAGTGTAGACCTATAATTGCCAGTGTTTACCTACCTTGCCTTACCTGGTCATCGCGCCGGTCGCCCTGAGCCGCATCGCCGTCCTGCACCGTGCCGATACCTGAAACATAAAAAAGGGAAAGAAAGTAAATATTAATATTTACAATAACTTAGTTTAGGGTTTAAACTTAAATATATTTTAGTATTTTATTTTATTATTGACATTTGTACACGTTGTGTAATTATTTACAAATTGACAAGACCTCCGACCTAAAATGTACCGCACTCCAGTTAAAGCGACAGAAAACGACAAACAGGATTTGGAAGGGATTATGAATCGAACCATGACAGTGAAGGCAGGGCCTTCCCACGAAAAGGACGAGATCGCAATCCCAAGCGTGAGGCGGAGCATAGGAGAGTGGGAGTCCGGAAAGAGGGAGAGTCAACCCAAATCCTCGATCACTCCCAACAAAGTCGCCCCTACGTCCGCCCCTCCGGCGGGGAAAGGAGCCGCGTTACCGCAATCGAGCCGTGAATCACCTGCGAAAAAACTGGAGACTCCTAAATATGCTAATAGGGTAGCAGAAGCCAAAGCATGTGTTACTAAAGCCAAATTACACCTAGGCAACTCCAGGAACTTAAAATCGGAAATAAAAACATGGGTCACCCAGGCGATAGAGCGGCTCTACAACTTGGTGAAGGAAGCAGAAAAGGAGAGAGAGACCCAGGGAAAAAGGATGCAAGGAAAGGAAGAGAGGGTTAATACAAATAGAGAGGAACAAGCGACAAACAGAGAGGAACAAACGACAAACGGGCGGAAGGAGGAAGTAGAGCCCGTAGCCCCGGAAACTGTGCCAGAAACGCTCGTGCGGACTCTGATGGAGAGGATTGAGAGGCACTCACGAGAAATGACGGAATGTGTAGAACACACGGTGTCGCTCACAGAGTGTCTCAAATCCGCCACTCTGTCGGGGCCCGCGTTGGCATTAAAACCAACATACGCTAGAGTAGCTGCAGGACAGGCACCAACGATACAGATGCACTCAGTCATTATAAGTAGCGAGGGTGACAGTAGCGGGGAGGTTGTAGAGAAGATAAGGTCAGCCGTCGATGCTAAGACAACGGGAATAAAAGTGGACAAGATAAGAAAGGCAAGAGATCAAAAAGTTATAGTAGGATGTGACACGAAAGAAGAGTTGGAAAAATTTACACAAAGGATAAAGGAAGCTGGGACAAGTATGCAGGTGGAAGAGGTTAAAAATAAAGACCCATTGGTGATCCTCAAGGATGTCATGACGTACAATACGGACGAGGACGTCGTGACAGCCCTGAGGAATCAGAACAAACACCTACTCAAAGGCATAGCTACGGCGGACCAAAGAGTAGTCGTAAGATACAGACGAAAAACTAGAAACCCTCACGCCTGTCACGTTGTCCTGCAAGTGTCTCCGGCTGTATGGCAGCGACTCACAACGGCGGAGCGTGTCCACATTGACCTCCAGCACATAAGGGTGGCAGACCAGTCACCGCTAGTGCAGTGTTCGCTCTGCCTCGCTTATGGGCATGGACGTCGGTTCTGCAAAGAGGCTGAAAAGAGGTGTAGCTACTGCGGAGGCAATCACCTCTGGACAGATTGCGCAGACCGACTTGTCGGTGTGGAACCGTCGTGCTGCAACTGCACACAGGCGAAAATATCCGCACGGAACCATAACGCCTTTAGTCAAGAATGTGCAGTTCGCAAGAAATGGGATGCGCTTGCCAGAGCTACCGTGGCGTATTGCTAAGGGCGTGGCACGAGTATTCTTAGGTAATACCCACAGAATCCCTTCCAAAAAAAGTAGCTATCTAGTGGTCCAGGCAAACCTCCAAAAGAAGAACTTAGCCACCAGTGAGCTCATGATTGAAGCAGGGCAGAGGAAAGTAGCCTTTGCACTGCTCCAGGAGCCGTATGTGGGGGGGGCGAAAACTATGAGGAGTCACAAAGGAGCAAGGATCTTCCAGAACGAAACACACCAAGAAGATGGGCATGTCAAAGCTGCAATAGTAGTGTTCGATCAAGATCTGGACGTTACGCAGTTCCCGAAACTCACCACGAATAACATCGTCGTGGTGAGAATCCATACCAGAGCTTGGGAGATAACAGCTGTGACCTTCTACTTTGAGCCAGATGAACCCATTGGGCCATACCTGGAGCAGCTAAAAAAGATAGAGAAAGAGCTAGGGCCCAGAAAGTTGCTCATTGGTGGCGATACGAATGCAAAAAGCACGTGGTGGGGTAGTGCAAAAGTGGACCACCGAGGAGCGGAACATTGGAAGAAATGGAGCTTCAGGTACTCAACATGGGAGACACGCCGACCTTTCACACCATAAGAGGTGGGAAAACGTACGCGAGCCACGTTGACGTGACGGCATGTTCTTCGGACATGTTAGGCCTGACGGAAGAGTGGACTGTAGATGAAGGCATCACGAGTTCGGACCACAATGGGATTACATTCCAGATCAGACTGACGAAATCTAAAGGGATTGGTATTCAGAGAACCACCAGGCTGTACAACACCAAAACAGCCAATTGGAAGGAATTTAATGCAAATTTGGCCCAATTACAAAAGGAAGAAGAAATTAATAAAAGTGAGGTGGACAGAGTCAGTGTGAAGGAGGACTTGGATTAGTTAGGTGCTTGGGGGGTGGAAAATAAGCTCAATTTCGCGCCCCATAAGACCTACGCTATGGTGGTGACGAATAAGTTAAAGTTCGACCCCCCAGCATTGACCATGGCCGGAGTGACGGTGCCGCTTGTGGAAGAGGTCAAGCTCCTGGGCTTGATCATCGACCATAAGCTAAGTTTCAACTCGCATGTCTCCTATGTCTGCAGGAAGGCTGCCAACGTGTACCGGCAGCTTTCGACTGCGGCCAGGGTGACATGGGGGTTGAATCCGGAGATCGTGAGAACCATATACATAGCCGTGATAGAACCCATCGTGTTGTACGCCGCGAGTGCCTGGGCCCCCGCTGTCGATAAAATTATGGTACAAAACCAATTGAATACCATACAGCGGGGTTTTGCCCAGAAAATTTGTAAGGCGTACCGCACGGTGTCTCTGAACGCCGCATTAGTCCTGTCGGGATTGCTTCCTCTCGACCTGCGCATCAAGGAGCACGCCAGGTTGTACGAACACAAAAGAGGAAGGCCACTGGAACAGGCTATCGGCCGCGAGATGGAGAGCAGAGTCAGCTATGAGAAAGCGCCACACCCAGCGAAAAGAATGCACCTGACGTACGGGGTCTTGGACGACATGACCGATGAAACCCTGCAACTTCATCGGGTGAGGGGGCCCCACATCTTCACGGATGGAAGCAAGATCCAGGGGAAGGTGGGGGCCGCACTCACGTGGTGGAGTGGAGGAGTAGAGGTTAGGTCGTCCAAGTTTCGACTTGAGCCTTTTTGCACTGTTTTTCAGGCGGAGATGTACGCGCTGCGGGTTGCCGTGGGACAAGTGATGAGGGGATCGGAGCCCGTTGTCAACATATTCAGTGACTCGAGATCGTCACTGGACGTGTTAACTGACGGGGGGACCCTCCACCCGATCGCCCACGAAGTACTGCGGGACATCTCCGCGCTGCGTGCAGATGGCCGAGACGTAAGGCTGTTCTGGGTGAGGGCGCACGTCGGCACGCCCGGGAACGAGCGTGCCGACGCTCTGGCAAAGGAGGCTGCTCTCCGTCTCAAGTGTAGATCGCACTATGACCGATATCCTGTTTCATATGTCAAGAGGCTCATACGGTTGGGCACGCAAGAAATCTGGCAGAAGAGGTATGAGGAGGGCAGCACGGGCTCCGTGACCAGGACGTTCTTTCCTGGGGTCGCGCCGGCAAAGAAAATCACACACACCATCCACTGGGACAGTGTGACCACCCAGATGTTCACTGGCCACGGAGGTTTCGCTGCGTACCTTCATCGTTTCAAGTTAAAGGACAGTCCCTCCTGCGAGTGCGATCCCGCGGCCGAAGAGGACATACTGCACCTGCTACTGGAATGCCCCAGGCACGGCAGGGACAGGAACGACATCGAACAGGTGCTGGGCGTGGCCCTGACGAAAACAAACATCAAAAGAATTATGGAAAAAGAAACCGATAGAGAAAAATTTTTGGAGTTCGGAAGGAGAATAGTTAAAAGAGCAAACGAAAGAAACAGATAGCAAGACGAGACATGGGTCAACTTTCTCCGTCGACATTTTATATATGTTTGTTGGTATTTAGGATGACTTCTCATTGGTATTTCATTTATCTGACATATTATCTTTTATTGACATTTTTGCGCATTGTTTATTTATTATAATTTAAGTTAAATCATATTGACGACATGAGAGGACATACCATCATTATTATTATTATTATATATTGACATTCCGACCTAATAATATAAATTCATTTATTAGTATATTGACATCACTAGCTGAATTCCCATTCACACACAATGAACAGGTATTCGTTACAGCGTTCAACTTGCGAGCAGCGGAGTGGACCTCCTTTGAACAAACAAAAGTACTCTAAACTCATGAAACCGTGGATGTCACAACAAGCGGAACATTGTATATACTGTGGGATCACTTCAGATTCATGCTTTCAGGAATTAAAATATCTCAGGTGAAATTTATTCACATGTCCCAAGAAATAAAATAATGCTCAATGTTAACAGTCCATTTAAAGCTGCAATAAAAATATATGAACACAAATATCTATTTGTTTATAAATTAATCAAAAAGCACCTGAAAATAGATAGAAGCCAACACTACTTGAACTAAATGTATTAAAAATAAAATAAAAATCAGGCGTTCTGTTGTAATATCCGAATAAAACAACGCCTAAGTAATGATAAAATGACAAATTTGTAGCTGTAAATATATATTGACTAAATTGACTAAATTATGTAATAGATTAAATAAAACAGAATAAAGAAAATAATTGTAAAATACTGGTCCTTAGTAGCAAACAAGGTCTCTGATATTATGTCAGAGGAAACTAGGAGAAAAAAAAAAAAAAAAAAAAAAAAAAAAAAAAAAACCTAACCTAACCTAACCTAACCCAACCCGACCGAAACCTAACCCAACCCGACCGAAACCTAACCCAACCCGACCGAAACCTAACCCAACCCGACCGAAACCTAACCCAACCCGACCGAAACCTAACCCAACCCGACCGAAACCTAACCCAACCCGACCGAAACCTAACCCAGGCATTCGCGGACCTGAGAATACAGGAGAACGCAACCCTGTATAGGGCCAAAACAGGCCAATCTCGGAACTACTTACCAACCGGGCGGGACCAGTTTCAGTTTCGACCAAGCACAGCCGTCACTGCTCACAGTCATGGATTACATTAATCTTGAAGATCTAGAACATGAAGAAGTACAAAACCTCATTGCTACCAATCCAAGAATTTATACAGATGGCAGCAAAATCAAGGGGAAAGTGGGGGCAGCAATCACAAAATGGATAGGCGAAAATGAAGTGGAATCAGAGAAGAGGGCAGAAACATTGGGCTATTCTGGGTGAGAGCACATGTAGGGACCGCCGGAAACGAAAGAGCTGATGAGTTAGCTAAAACCGCGGCCCTACAAATCAAACCACCAGATTACGATAAAATTCCCTTGTCCTATGTCAAAAAGAAGATCAGAGAGGAGTCCGTCCGCAAATGGCAGGACAGATACGAAACCTCGAGTACAGGAGCGGTGACCAGGGAGTTCCTCCCAGATGTGGCAAAAGTCTGGTGAGGAAATCGCAGTGGTCGGCGCTACAAGTACAGATACTGACAGGACACGGAGGAATAGCCGCCTACCTCCACAGATTCGAGCTGAGGGGAAGTCCGGAATGCGAGTGCGATCCGCAAGAAAAGCGAGACCGTGTGGCACATAATCCTTCACTGCCCACGATTCGCACACGCCCGCCATGATGCGGAGGCGAAAATGGAAGATAAAATAGCCAAGAGCCAGATTAAACACATCATGGCGGACGACCGCAAAAGACCGATCTTCCTTCAGTTCGCCGAAAATATATTCAGAATCGCCATAGAAAGGAATAAAAATGATCTCCCAACAACACAGTTGGCCCAAGCTCCACAGCAAACCCAAACCTCTGCCAAGAAGCAGAACAAGAAAACGCTATTGACCGGGTTGCTGGCGACCGCGGAACCGGGTAAACCGGGGCTGATAATCCGCCTAGCGAAGAAAGCCGCAGCTTTCTTCATGAACAACAACGAAGAAAGACTTGGAGTGGCCTACTGCAACTCTCTGGGCAACAGAAAAAACTTGTATCTGTCACCCAGACTGGCCTCCCTACTGAACGGCAGTACCCAAAAAATAAGCCTTAGGAGGAAAAAACTAGAAGAGATACCTGTGACGCAAATAGATGATCACCACTGTCGGATAGTACGAATAAAACAAAAAATTGTATTACTGTTCGAGTGGGGCGAAGAAACACCATTCGCCCAGGCATGCTCCTTCCTGACGGCACTAGGGGAAGACCCGGAGGAGCCAGACCACAAACCGCGCATGATTAGCGTAGACGCAATGGCCATTGAATACGCCAAAGGAGAGATTACCGATCACACCGGCTGCTTAAAAAACGACGTCCTCCGCGAATATCTCTCTCATTTTATTGGCGAGCCATGCCCCACAGACTGCGATGCGGACGCCCAAGAGATCCCGAGGTCTGCAAAATTTATTTTTGCGGGCGCGGCGGAGCACCTCGATATACAGGTAGGTAATTCCCTTTCCGGCCGCTCCGGGTTGCAGTTTTATAGAGACTGCTTCGAAGCGGTGGAGGAACTTCATATTCACGGGCCGTCGCGAGAGCTTTTTCTTCTTCTGTCCCTTTTCGGGCGCAGAAGGTGCAGTCGCGATGTTCTTAGGCTCCATAGTGGTCTTGTTCTTAGCGCCAAGCTTCACTATGCTCCACCGATAGGATCGCTTCATTTAAATGTGCCGGTCAAAATAACATTGAATGCGTGGTAGAGAGATGACACGTGAAATGCAACCTCGTACACTTGGCCCTCCGAGTGCATGTGCGTATATTTACGCTTTCACGAGGTGAAGTGAAATGTCTCCACTAATAGAATCACTTTAGCTTTCAAAAATAATATTGTCTGATTGGTGGACAATAATCACTTTACGCAGTGTGCGCACTGCGCGTAATTGTAAGCTTATACTTGGCCCTCTGCTCGTGTGGCACGCGCAGTGGTCGTGGTGTTCGTTCACGTATTACTAGAGATCATAGATCCAGAGACAATATTAAATTACGTTTTAGCACTGTATATAGTTTTAGTAATTCGTGATAAATTCAATTAAAATGGCTGCAACATCCACTGGAAATCCACCTGCAATACTATTGATAAGTGCCGCTGATGCGTCTGCCGCAAATACGATCATATCAGGTGAGCGCGAGCGTGCAGCAAATAAATTCGTACGCTGTTACGTCGCGGCGGTAGGCGTCCTCAGGGAGCCTCGCAATAATGTTAACATGTAGAATTAATAGCGGCATGCCAGACAAAGGTTACGATTTTAACTGGAGACCTTAGAAATTCGAGTAAATAATTATTGCGTTAAATCAGACACAGGTAAAGCTTCAATTTAATACCACTTTCATCTAAAGCAACACTTATTTTTTTTACAAACCTAAATGTAACCAACCTATTCGTAATGGGTAAAAGGATTTCTGCGTGGCAATCGCCTCTTGCATTAAATGGATACAAACCTAAACCTAACCTACCCTATTCGTAACGGGTGGAAGGATTTTTGCATACAAACCTAAATCTAACCTAACCTAACCTATTCGTAACGAGTGGAAGGATTCTGACAATTAAATGTAATTATGTATTAAAAATGATTTTAAAATTAGTTTTAAGTGTCTGAGAACCTTTGGAACTGTAACTGGACTGATTTAACCCAATAATTATCTACTGGAAGTATCTCAAAGTTTTAAGGTCTGTCCTCTAATAGCTAGCCCTAAAAATAATCCCATTTTATTAACTGGGAAATTAAATGAGACCGACGTCCGTGCACTCTGTTAATAATCGAATATCGTTTCAGAATTATTACAGGATAATAAAAGTGAGGAATGTGACGAAGGGCTGGTGTGGATCTTGGACAACAAGTACTATAAAGCCAAGGTGTTGTTGAAAACGATGCTGGACAATGAGGGCTCTTTGCCTCGAGATGTCTCGGACAGAGTGGAGGCGCATATAATATACGTTAACAATGCCAAGGTTAGCTTATAGCTCGATATAAAAAAAACTAGACTAGGCGTCTGCGAGTAATTTATAATCCGGCTCGGGATACTTATGAAAATGTTTATTTAGGGGTGTCACAATGTCAATGTATTATTTCATACTTTATCAACAGACTTCGAAAAGGAGAACCGGTTGTTACAGTTATTTAATAAGCCGGACATTAATATCAGTTTGAAATTTTTGTTACTCAGATTTACTTGAAATCTTGCATACATTATTTTTCACTTTTTAGTGCCTTCAGTGTTTATTGAAGTCGGTTCAACTTTATTTTTAAGCATCGGGATGGGATCTGGGCCGCAGTCCGCCGGTCTAGACCACGGTCGTCGGATGTAGGGGCTGGCATCTTCAGCTGGTCGTTTTTCAAGAACAAATTCCTCTAATAAAGATTGGATCTTTACCTCGGGGAAAACCATGTTCAACTAGGCCATGGGGCATCATGCGTATCAGTATTACATAAAAAAAAATGATAGTGGCGATTCTACCTAATCATTGTTCAAGAAATAAAGGATGACTTCTTTAATTTTATATAGTACTTCCCATTCAGGTTTTCGAGCACCGAGACATGTGAAGTCGTGATCGATGAGACCAGCGTTTGAACCCCATTAAATTCTGACTGGTATCAATGTAATTATGTACTCTGGTCGCTCATTAAAGAATGGTAGGCAGATGGGTATATGTATAGGATGGGTGTACCACCACTTTCAAACGTGACGCTCGTGAAGTGACCTTGTTGTATTTCGGAAACAGTTCAGAAGTAGTCAGGTATAACGAGTGTGCAGTCAATCGGAATGGCACACATAGGCACGCGCAAGTAGGCATAGCGGAGGCGACTGCTGCCTGTAGAAACTTATCTGTCGCAGTTGTTTCCGTTCATGTACCGAAGCACTGTAGCTTTACATCAGGCGGAGCGTTCTTATATGCCGAGCTACGATAAAGAAAATGAAGGTACGCGTCTAACTTAACAACCTGTATTGTATTTAATAGAATATCCATTTGGGATTTTAACATTTCGACCAGAGCAGTAAAGGAGTACCATCATTGTCGGCAGGGCGAGGACGAGATCGCGATGGAGCGGCGAACACGCGAACTACCTAACTGCGAGGTGAGAGTGATGATGGCTGATGACCAGGATTGTGAGGACGGTCTGAGCGACGCTGCACTCCGAGCGGGACTGGAACCGGTGTGGAGGAACGCAGAGGCCGGGGAAGACCTGCAGAGGGCCCGTGACGCTCTGCACGCGCACTGCTGGACTGGACTCTCACTGCACGACCGACACGATACGACACTCTCGACTGACACCATGCGTCTACTCAGCGACGCCCGCACCCTACTGGATCATTGCCCATCTCAGAGATCGCTACTGGCTCAACTCGCGCTGGCGCACTTACACTCCCTGCTGGATGACTGACTTGTAAAATTACACATAATAAATATAACTAAGTGAACGGTGATGATGCTCATGATGAACTCTGATCGTCTCGTTCGATTAAGTCGGAGTTTGATCGACATTCGTTCAATATGGCGTCGAAATATTGCTCGGCCACCCGAGACATGAAGTGATCGGCCGGATCGCGCGACGGCCACCAACCGGTCATGAATCCTATATGACCCCCTCTGGTCGTCAACAACAATGCGGTATGAGGTGACCGCGCGAAGCTGTCCAGCGGCAGAGCGCTCTCCGGCTGCAGAGGATCATCAGCCGCCGCCACCGCGAGCATCGGTACTCGCACCGCGCGCATCTTGCGCCGAGCGCACGCGGCGTTGTAGTATTCGTCCACATGCGAGAACCCCCAATGAGGGGCCGTGAACGACGCGTCGAACTCTCGCAACGATCGAGCCGCTCGCCAGCCCGTTCCGACGGCCGCGTGCAACGCCGGCAGTCCCTCGAGCGTGCGACGAAGCGCGGCGCACAACGCGCGCGACAGTACGCGTTCGGACCGCAACTGCCGCTCGCACGCGGGCACGTCCAGCGGCGCCGACAGCAGCAGCGCGCCAGACAGCGGACTGCGCGCGCCCTGCTCGGCCAGCAGGTGCACCAGCATGAGTCCGCCGAGCGACACGCCGGCCGCGAGCAACGGGCCCCGCGTGCGCTCCGCCACTACGGCGAGCGCCTCGCCCACGTCGCCGTGCGAGAGGGCGGAGTAGAGGCGTGCGGTGGTGAGCGGCGCGTGTCGTCCGCGCGGTAATAGAACGACGGCGCGCAATCGCAGGCGGTCGGCGGCCGCGCGCAGCATGGTCACATAATCTGCGTCCGCGGCGCCCGCTAGTCCGGGCAGCAACAGCAGAGCTCCGCGCTGTCGGGGGTCTCGCGGCGCCCACTCTAGCGCGACGGTGCCGCCGTCAGATAACGTGAGGAGTTCGCGTTCCCAGTGCGGCCTCGGGACCAGTTTCGCCCTGAGCAGACCCGCCAGGAACGTCTGCATCCGAGCTTCGAAGCACCAAGGGGTGCTCCACACGCGACCGCGCAGTATCCGCAGACGGCGCTCCAGAAGCTCCCGAAACTCTCCTTCCCCACATATTAGACGAGGTTTCTGCAACATCCCATTCTTAATTGTTACGATGTTTATTGCTAATCGAGTGAATAATATGATGTCCATATATTTGATCGTGTACTTCAATTTAGAACATTGCATTGATAAGAATGTTCTAATGAGTGATACATACATACGCATCATTTAAGTGAACATTAATTGGTATTTAAAGAAATGGATGAATAAATGAGGCTCGATCGTCATCGACTCTACATAGATCGTTCGCTTCGACTAGTTTAGAGATAACAATAATCTTAATCATAATTACCTTGGCCACTTCAATTAAGTAATAACTTAAATATAAAACTAATAACGATACCCCGACCACGATGCTTTTGTTCCATTCGACTACGTAATAAATGTCAGACATATTTGTTTTATTATTTAAAAATATATATATATGTTCAATAGACGGCTCGGGAGCGACCGCATTGAGACGGCGGACGGCGAGTACGTCCCGCAGCGCAGTTTGCGAATGACTGGCGAACACTGGCCGTAGTGCGAGTTTTTGTGATGTTTTCACTCTTCACCGATAGGTTAACTTTATTTAATTTTGTTTTTTACCTTGACGGTCAAAATAATATTGATTGGTGGAAAACGCTCAGTTTACGCGGTCATTACTGTTAAACTAATTTAGTTCTAGCTTAGTTACTCTCCACCAATTAGTTGATTATGCAAAGGGATAAAAAAAACACCTCAACCTTCACGAGCAGAAGCGCGCCAAACCCCATAGAAAAACATATTTAGCTTCTTTTCATACATTTGACGTTAGGTTAGTTTAACCAAGTTAGGTTTGACGATTACTTTAACCAGCCGAGATTCGCTGGTTACGGTTAGCGTTAAAGTAAACGTCAAAAATGATGGTGTAACTCGCGTGGAGTAAATGTAAACGTAACGGTTGTAGTGAGCGTAAAAATAATAGTTAGGATCGTTTGCACCAGAAGGTTAAAATAACTTTGACCACTACTTTTACGGCGACGACAACCGTTAAACGTTTATATTTACATACTCCACACGCGTTGCAATATCGTGTAAATTCATATTGTTATCGTTAAAAGGGTGGCTGATCTCGAAAAAATAATAGAAAAACATATTTGCCTTCTTTTCATATATTTGACATTAGTAACATTGGTTTGACAATTACTTTAACTGTAACCAGCCAAGATTCGTTGGTCACGATTTTAGGTTAAAGTTACTGTCAAAAATGACAGGCGCGACGATGGTACAACTCATGTGGGGTAAATGTAAACGTAACGGTTAAAGTAAGCTTAAAAGTAATAGTTAAAGTTACTTTAACCGGACTTCTGGTGCAAACGACCCTTAAAGTAACTTAATAGTGGTAACGTCAATATGTATGTATTGGGCAAATAGGTATTACGTCTGAGTCTTGGCCCAACGTGTACAGGGTTACATTACGTTCCTTGCAAATTGTTCTCGTTACCAGCAGTAATATGTTCCTTGAGTGGTATTTCCAGTATTATAAAGTAGTCTGTGCATCATCATGAAGCTTCGGTGAGAGGGTGGCTCAGTGACCAGTATTCATTAATCTACTGTGACCTGTAATAGTAATAGTCATATCGGCACGGTCATAGTCCAAAACGAGACAGCGTTCGATGTAGCGCTGAACAGTAAATCCTTGATAAAACGAATTAATATCAGTAAAGTTAGTGTTGCACTAAAATTAAGAAAATGAAGAGCGCCAAAGTTTTGTCGTATGCCAACAAGTGGTTGTCGAGCGGCAGACCTTCGCCGATCTACAGGTGAGCACTCCTACCCGGAGGCCGAGGCCGGAGAGCGTTCGGACTGAGGCCGCGACACTAACGACCTGCATTTGGACTTTGAACCCTCGACAGACTACCGGCTTTAAAAAAGAAAGTATCAAACATGTAACATACTTTGGTGCAAAATAATGAATTACTTCGTATGTACTTTTTATTTTAGATAATGCATTGTTTTTGTAAATGAGCCATTGTTATTTAACATAAATTATATTAAACGTTTTATCCTTCGATTGTGTGCTTTTCAATGTAACCCTTTCATATATTATAATAATCATCTCGAACTGATCTCATGGACGCGGTGCAAAGTTCATACTATAACTAACAATTCTATTGCAGTGCGATGTTATCACTACGGATCGCATGTTCGGCTTAAACTCATTTGATGATATTTCAGCAGTTTTCGGCGTCGTGCTTCGTCAGAAGTCCCACAGTCTACATCATTCACGATGAATTTGTTCCGCGGTCAGTTGGAGCTGACCCAAGTGTTCCCCTTCCCGGAGCCGCTCACCTCCGAACAGCGGGACACGCTCTCGGAGCTGGTTCCTCCTGTTGATAAATTTTTTAAAGAAGTCAACGACCCTATGAAAAACGATCTGGACTCGTCCATAGAGGAGACCACTCTGTCAGGGTTATGGGAGCTCGGAGCCTTCGGGCTGCAAGTCCCCACCGCTCTCGGCGGGTTGGGACTCAGCAACACGCAATACGCGCGACTCGTAGAGGTGGTCGGCGCCCACGACCTCGGCGTCGGCATCACCCTCGGGGCTCATCAGAGCATCGGCTTCAAGGGTATTCTGCTGTTCGGTGATAAAGAACAGAAGGAGAAGTATCTGCCTCGTGTGACAGGCGGGGAGTTCGCGGCCTTCTGTCTCACTGAGCCCAGTGCGGGATCCGATGCAGGTTCTATCAAGTGAGTCATATATGACATGCACACGCATGACACTCGCATCCGTCTACATGTGTCTCTATGTCGCAGGTCACGCGCGGTGCTCTCGGACGACGGCAAACACTACATACTCAACGGCTCCAAGATCTGGATCAGTAATGGCGGTATTGCGGAGATAATGACCGTATTCGCGCAAACACCTGTACAAAAGGATGGCAAAACGATCGACAAAGTCAGTTATAATAGTTCACTGGCATGAGTGACGTTGCACTCGAATCTGAACATAAAAATTCTTTAGGTGACCGCATTCATAGTGGAGCGCGGATTCGGCGGCGTGACGTCAGGTCCGCCGGAAAAGAAGATGGGCATTCGTTGCAGCAATACGACCGAGGTCTATTACGAAGATGTCAAAATACCGATTGAAAACGTACTAGGGGGCGTCGGTAACGGTTTCAAGGTGGCCATGAACATACTGAACAACGGCCGCTTCGGCATGGCGGCCGCTCTCGCCGGCACGCAGCGGTCTTGCATAGAGCAGGCGGCCCAGCACGCGGCCACCCGCAAACAGTTCGGCAAACGTTTGGCAGACTTCCAAGGCGTTCGCGTCAAACTCGCGCGCATGGCGATGCTCCATTACGTGACCGAGACCCTGGCGTACATGGTCTCGGGCAATATGGACGCCGGGTACAAGGACTACCATCTCGAGGCCGCCATCTCCAAAGTGTTCGCGTCGGACGCCGCGTGGACGGTCTGCGACGAGGCGATACAGATCCTCGGCGGAATGGGTTTCATGAGAGACACCGGGCTAGAGCGAGTGCTCAGAGACCTGCGCATCTTTCGCATCTTCGAGGGCACCAACGATATACTGCGCCTGTTCGTGGCGCTGACGGGAGTGCAATTTGCGGGTGCGAAGCTGAAGCACCTGCAGCGCGCGTTGCGCAACCCGACCGCGAACATCGGCCTGGTGCTCGGCGAGGCGGGAGGGCGAGCACGACGAGCGCTCGGGCTCGGGACGGGCGGCGCTTCCGGTATAGAGGGACCTCTGGGGGCGCGACTGGCGGCAGGCGCGGCGGCCACCGGCGCGGCGGTCGAGCGGCTACTGAGGGCGCGAGGCGCGGGCGTGGTGGACGAGCAGGCGGCGCTCACTGTGCTGGCGGGCGCTGCCACGGATCTTTATACGGGCGCGGCCGTGCAGTCGCGGGCGGCGAGGGCGAGCGCCGGACCGCAGGAGAAGGCGCTCGCTGACGCGTGGACGCACGAGGCGTGCGACCGTGTAGACGCCGCCGTGTCGCAGCTCTCGTCGTCGGCTCAGGCGCAGCACTGGTCGCTTCTGTCCGACCTCGGCGCCCTGGTCGTCGACAACGGAGGACAGATCGCCAAGAATCCTCTCAACATATAGTAGATGATACATAGGGGATCATGAACCTCGTCGACCATAGGATACACGAGAACAGTTGCAATGACTTCGCCCATTGTCAATAGTTGATCTCTTATCTTTTTACAATGTAGCAGCGTTCCATAGACATTCCTCCTCACAGCGTGATTAATTGTACAAAGTTTTGATTATCTTCGGTAGTCAATTTAGGTCTGTATGTAATTAACTCGTGTTTGACAGCAATTCTGGAACTGGTATGGATTGTTATTATGTAAAACTGATACTAATATCATTGTTGCTTAGTGAACAACTTGTGAAATCATGAAAGGTGCAGTAAACGGCAATTTGTCGCTGCCAAACATAAAATATTCAATTTGAGGTACAAAAGAAAGTATATGGTTAATATTGTAATTTCAATTCGGCTGGTGGTCGATGTCTTTATGAATAAATTTAAAAAGAATTGGGAACTGGCTTAACGGATTGGGAAGAACTATGTTTTGTATATGCGCTTCTGTCCAGAGGTACTAGCTCTTAGTGGCTGGCTTTTAAAACTGGCCTCGTGTATCCTCAGTATCAGTGAAAATCCCTACATTTTTTTAATTGAAGTGTAATTTATTCACCAATAAACATGTTACTATAATACACTACATACTATTTATCTGTACACGTGCATGCTTAATGCAATTAAAACTAACTAATAGGAAAGTTGCGATCAAGCATCATATAAGATAGAGCTGTCCCAAGCTTTGGCGTTCACCCTCCTCAGCTCTCGTCTGGTTCCTCGTCCGACACACAGGGTGCGTGGAAAATACTCATCAACAGGTCGACTGAACAATGAGTGTAATGTTTGCTCCCATCTCTGTACACCGAGTATTGCACGACTCAGACGACGTTTCACGTCTTCTGCAGAACGATACGATTCACCTGAAATACAGACACTCGTAATATGCACACAATCTGTGTTAAATGTGAATTATTATGCGTACCTGTAGCAGACATCACCAATAATGCGGGACTCTCTGTCGAGCAGTACCTCACGGCCTCTCTCACCGCTCGAGAGAACCTGTCATCACCCTCTGATAGCACAATATCCTCGGTATCCTCGCATCGCAACACACCGTGATCCCTGCCGGTGTGCTTGAGCAGCTCCAAGGCGCGGGCGTTCCCAGAGAGCACCTTGCAGTGCGGATACAGGTGAGCGGCCACTCGCAGTCCCTCAGTCGCCCGCAGCAGACTTCCCAACTTATGGTCGGCCGCCAGCCACACACGTCTGGAACCTCCTCCTCTTTCTTTCCTCATGGCAGTCGTTGCAGTGTCTATTAACTCCGCCAGTTTGAGCGCTTAAAAACAGGTTATGGTCGTGTGATGGTCGAGTAACGCATCATGTCCGTAAACAATCTCACATCTCACCATCCGCCAGCCGCAGTGCCCCCGAGAACACGAGTGCCGAGATTTCTCCGGCGCCTCTGCCCGCGGCGGCCCTCGCGCTATCCACGGCACCCCTGTGAGTGTCCCTCGCTACTGCTACCGCGGCCGCGCTCCATGCCACTGCTCGCGTCCAGCCGCCCGCCTCGCTCGGAGTCCGTCTGCCATCCACGACTAATATGACCCTCTCACACTTGCATCGATAGACATCCGCCTGGTACTCACCCTAGTATTTCGGAGCAGTGTCGCAGCACGTCTTTGGCAGCGGGCTGTAGCAGAAAACCGCCGTCACCCCGGCAATGCTCGGCAGCGGGGAAGAGAAACACGCTTGTGTACCGAGGATCAGTCCGGAGGTCGCCGGATGAGGGTTGACTGTAGGGTGAAGTTGCCCATGAGTCCGCGACATTTCGGGGCCGCTCGAAGTCGGCGGAGCGATCTAGTAGTTTCTTGAGTGGAGTGGCTGTCCGAGGAGACACCGATAGAGCAAGCTTTGCGGCGCTTTTCATCTTTTATCCCCTAACCTCTAATCACGCCGATTCCACTTAATTTTTTTTAGACTAATCTAATATCACTATGGTACTATAGTCTTATTTATAATTAGATAGACAAATTGACAACTCGAAACATACGCCACGCCTCCATAATGTTGCCACGTTAGAAGTATAGTGTTGTTACACGAATACTTTAATTGATTAATTGAATTATCTTAAAATGACATTTTGACTAGTAATAGCAAATCTACCTATTTTATAATTATTCCGACAATAAATATGTTAATAATAATAAAAACTTTCTTAACAACTTAGGAGTTTAATTTATCTCAGTAATTAATTACTTTAGAGAAAAAAAGTACTAAGATAATTTCATTATATCACTACGCTTTATCGACTGGCATAACTTGCGAAACCATTTTGTGTGTGTAAAAAAAATCGTATATCACTTTTTTTTATCAATTTCTGTCCAATGTACGTCATCGAAATGTTCAATCACACACGATTGCGTGTACGAATTCATACTAGTATTTGCTAAGCCAGTCACAAACAATGAACAGAAAAATATATTAAATATAAAGTTAATTGAATTTTCAATTAAAAGCTGGGTCACAAAATTACAACACTATTTATTTTTTTCCAAAACTCGGCATCCCTTCAAATGTCATTGTTGTCTATCTAATTATAAAGAAGACTATATATAGTCTGTGACTATGGTATATGTCTGTTTTTTTTATATGGAGTTACAATTTGCCAGTGTCAAAGTAAATATTTTTTTGCATCAAGTTAATAATATTATGCATCAGTCATTCATACATCACACTATACAGTCAAGTCAAAAATTGCTCCAGTAAAGTAGTAGAATCTTTACTGAAACTTCCAACGAACACTTAATGGTTAATGATCCATCATTATTACACATTAACACTCGAAGAAACACAAGTTTTGGAAAATAACTCAAAACAGACAACCCGACGCACACTGGGTCGATTTTGAAATTTGAGGACTTAGGAACAGAATTGCATTTTTCACATTTTTCTTTATGGCAATGGCTAAACCTAATTAACCTAAACAATAGTTGTTCTCTTCAATTTTTTTCTAAACCTTATAGTTTGGACAGAAAAAGCAAATTTTAAAATTTGTTGTATGGGACGAATAAAAAAAAAGTGAATTCCTGCTTTATCCCGATCGATCCCCCTACGAAACCTATTTTCTCTTAATCCTTGCCTAGTCTGCTATATTTCTACACATTGAGCGTGTGTATAAAGTTGCATGTTTGCCAGATAAATGGATTCGAAAAATAACAAAAAATAAATATTTCAAAGAAAAGTGAATTCCTGGTTTATCCTGATCGATCCCCCTGCGAAACCTTTTTTGTCTTAATCCTTGCCTAGTCTGCTATATTTCTGCACATTGAACGTTTGTATAAAGTTGCATGTTTGCCAGATAAATGGTTCCGAAAAATAACAAAAATATTTCAAAGAAAAGTGAATTCCTGGTTTATCCTGATCGATCCCCTTACGAAACTTTTTTTCTCTTAATCCTTGCCTAGTCTGCTATATTTTTGCACATTGAACGTTTGCATAAAGTTGCATGTTTGCCAGATAAATGGTTCCGAAAAATAACAAAAATATTTCAAAGAAAAGTGAATTCCTGGTTTATCCTGATCCCCTTACGAAACTTTTTTTCTCTTAATCGTTGCCTAGTCTGCTATATTTCTGCACATTGAACGTTTGTATAAAGTTGCATTTTTGCCAGATAAATGGTTCCGAAAAATAACAAAAATATTTCAAAGAAAAGTGAATTCCTGGTTTATACTGATCGATCCCCCTACGAAACCATTTTGTCTTAATCCTTGCCTAGTCTGCTATATTTCTGCACATTGAACGTTTGCATAAAGTTGCATGTTTGCCAGATAAATGGTTCCGAAAAATAACAAAAATATTTCAAAGAAAAGTGAATTCCTGGTTTATCCTGATCGATCCCCCTGCGAAACCTTTTTTGTCTTAATCCTTGCCTAGTCTGCTATATTTCTGCACATTGAACGTTTGCATAAAGTTGCATGTTTGCCAGATAAATGGTTCCGAAAAATAACAAAAATATTTCAAAGAAAAGTGAATTCCTGGTTTATCCTGATCGATCCCCCTGCGAAACCTTTTTTGTCTTAATCCTTGCCTAGTCTGCTATATTTCTGTACATTGAACGTTTGCATAAAGTTGCATGTTTGCCAGATAAATGGTTCCGAAAAATAACAAAAATATTTCAAAGTAAAGTGAATTCCTGGTTCTGTCCAAACTATAAAGTTTAGGAAAAATATCTGCTGCTGCTGAAGGCTTTAAAAGAAAACGACTACCTACTCACTATTTCGTGTTAAATGTGGTTTCCAATAACCCAAGATAAATAAAAATGTACTTTGAAATATTGAATTTTTGTCATTTTTCGGAACGAATTATCTGGCAAACATGCAACTTTATGCAAACGTTCAATGTGCAGAAATATAGCAGACTAGGCAAGGATTAAGACAAAAAAGGTTTCGCAGGGGGATCGATCAGAATAAACCAGGAATTCACTTTTCTTTGAAATATTTTTGTTATTTTTCGGAACCATTTATCTGGCAAACATGCAACTTTATGCAAACGTTCAATGTGCAGAAATATAACAGACTAGGCAAGGATTAAGACAGAAACGGTTTCGCAGGGGGATCGATCAGGATAAACCAGGAATTCACTTTTCTTTGAAATATTTAAACTTTGTCATTTTTTGGATCCATTTATCTGGCAAACATGCAACTTTATGCACACGTTCAATGTGCAGAAATATAACAGACTAGGCAAGGATTAAGACAAAAACGGTTTCGCAGGGGGATCGATCAGGATAAACCAGGAATTCACTTTTCTTTGAAATATTTAAACTTTGTCATTTTTTGGATCCATTTATCTGGCAAACATGCAACTTTATGCACACGTTCAATGTGTAGAAATATAGCAGATTAGGCAAGGATTAAGACAAAAACGGTTTCGCAGGGGGATCGATCAGGATAAACCAGGAATTCACTTTTCTTTGAAATATTTAAACTTTGTCATTTTTTGGATCCATTTATCTGGCAAACATGCAACTTTATGCAAACGTTCAATGTGCAGAAATATAACAGACTAGGCAAGGATTAAGACAAAAACGGTTTCGCAGGGGGATCGATCAGGATAAACCAGGAATTCACTTTTCTTTGAAATATTTTTGTTATTTTTCGGAACCATTTATCTGGCAAACATGCAACTTTATGCAAACGTTCAATGTGCAGAAATATAACAGACTAGGCAAGGATTAAGACAAAAACGGTTTCGCAGGGGGATCGATCAGGATAAACCAGGAATTCACTTTTCTTTGAAATATTTAAACTTTGTCATTTTTTGGATCCATTTATCTGGCAAACATGCAACTTTATGCACACGTTCAATGTGTAGAAATATAGCAGATTAGGCAAGGATTAAGACAAAAAAGGTTTCGCTGGGGGATCGATCAGGATAAACCAGGAATTCACTTTTCTTTGAAATATTTATTTTTTGTTATTTTTCGGAACCATTTATCTGGCAAACATGCAACTTTATGCAAACGTTCAATGTGCAGAAATATAACAGACTAGGCAAGGATTAAGACAAAAACGGTTTCGCAGGGGGATCGATCAGGATAAACCAGGAATTCACTTTTCTTTGAAATATTTTTGTTATTTTTCGGAACCATTTATCTGGCAAACATGCAACTTTATGCAAACGTTCAATGTGCAGAAATATAACAGACTAGGCAAGGATTTGGACAAAAAAGGTTTCGCAGGGGGATCGATCAGGATAAACCAGGAATTCACTTTTCTTTGAAATATTTATTTTTTGTTATTTTTCGGAACCATTTATCTGGCAAACATGCAACTTTATGCAAACGTTCAATATGCAGAAATATAGCAGACTAGGCAAGGATTAAGACAAAAAACGTTTCGCAGGGGGATCGATCAGGATAAACCAGGAATTCACTTTTCTTTGAAATATTAAATTTTTGTCATTTTTCGGATCCATTTATCTGGCAAACATGCAAGTTTATACACACGTTCAGTATGTAGAAATATAGCAGACTAGGCAAGGATTAAGAAAAAATAGGTTTCGTAGGGGGATCGATCGGGATAAAGCAGGAATACACGTTTCTTTGAAATATTAAATTTTTGTCATTTTTCGGATCCATTTATCTGGCAAACATGCAAGTTTATACACCCGCTCAATGTGTAGAAATATAGCAGACTAGGCAAGGATTAAGAAAAAATAGGTTTCGTAGGGGGATCGATCGGGATAAAGCAGGAATTCACTTTTTTTTATTCGTCCCATACAACAAATTTTAAAATTTGCTTTTTCTGTCCAAACTATAAGGTTTAGAAAAAAATTGAAGAGAACAACTATTGTTTAGGTTAATTAGGTTTAGCCATTGCCATAAAGAAAAAAGTGAAAAATCCAAGTCTGTTCCTAAGTCCTCAAATTTCAATTTCGACCCAGTGTGCGACGGCGACGTCTCAAGATGGCCGCCAAAAGTCTCATGTTATTAACTTGATGCAAAAATATTTACTTTGACACTAGCAAATTGTTAACGCCATATAAGACAAAAAAATAATATTTTTTGTCTATGGTATGTTTATTTGGAACTTTGCGAATATTATGTTGCCCCTTCACTCTTGTTATATTTCAAAATTGTGGTCGTAGTTTACAGTAGGACTAACCTAGCTGTCTCGATCGCTACGGATACTAGTATATTGTCAGGTTAGTTTAACTCGATGGGTTAGTGCGACTTTAGTAATAATTATTATTGCCGATCGATTTAGAGACGGAAATGTCACGTTGGGCGCGCGGCCTGTTGCAGGATGGCTCGTGGACAACAGAAAATTCAATCGCAGGCTAAGGCGGCCGAGAAGCAATCGAAGCTGAAAAAGCAGCAGGGACACAGCGCTACAGACCAGAAGAAGGCCGCGCAGAAGGCCTTGGTCCATGTTTGTGCAGTGTGCAAGGTAATCCCATCAATCTTATCGTAAATTGAATATTGTAGATAATGAGAATGAAGGATTATTCGATATTCCACAGGCGCAGATGCCAGACCCGAAGACTTACAAGCAACACTTTGAGAATAAACATCCAAAAAATGAGCTGCCGGAGGACCTCCGTGGCATCTAACATTTGGCATTTCTTTCGTTATGCATTTCTTAAAGCGTTCCTCTGCTGAGAGGGAATTTTGTGATTTATCCTTTACTACTTTGGTTATAGAATATACACCTTTTGCTATACCTACTGTTTTTATTTTGATGACTTAATAATATTTCATTACTTTCGACCCATTACATAGGTAACTTTATGCCTCAACCGTGGTGCAGATAGAGAGTCCTATTATCCCAGCAAAATCAAATTGATTTATAATCTTGAAAAACAGTCCACTACAAAAAAAAGAAAACTAAACAATAATAGATAATCAAACAGACTAATACACATTCAAGGTACTAAAAAGTGAACCTGAAAAAAATTAAACCAACTTCTAAATAAAACACTAAAATCACTAAAAATTAAAAAAATAAGTTTAATTGAGAGTATCTACACACAATTGAATAAGCATGAACAAGAATATATGCTTCTTATCTATTTACAAATTAATTGTCTACATATTATCTAGCATAGGTATATCTGAAGTCGGTGTATGTATTTGAAACATGTTTTATAATTTATGTTCCTAGAACCTAAAGAATGCAGAGTTTCAAAGTTGGTTAGCACAAACCAAACAAAAAATAAAGCCGTATAACCCCTCTCAATCCCTTTCAGATTGAATTTCGGGAAATGTTTAAATGCATGTTTCGTTATTTATGTTGTGTGTATACTAAGAATTAGCTAAATCTGACTAAAACAAAATTTACCCCGTTTCAACCCCGAAGGCATATTAATTGTTTATATTGTAGAGCACAATTCATTATGTATTTTGTCACTAAAAATATTGATGTTTTTTCACCCTGTTTCACCCCCTTTATTATCAATGTGGTAAAACATTTCTGCTGATTAAAGTAAATCTGATTAAAAAATTCAACCCATTTTATCCCCATTTCAATTTCGTCCCTTAAGGGGTGAATTATTTGTACTGTAGAGTCTTTGTACTGTCACGTAAGTAGTGGTATCAACGGTATATAGTAGATTGTAGATTTCTCGCAGGCTCGTTCTCCGCAATTGAGCAGTCATGGCCGCTCGTTGTGTGACAGATAGAGGGGTTCAATATCAACAATATAATTTGGTAATTTTTTTTATACCTTCTGGTTTAAAAGTTATGACATTTTTAAGAAATTATCATATTTTCCCCGTTTTTACATAAAAACAATGTTTTAATATTTGTAATAATATTATGTTTATAAATATTTTTTATTGATGTTTTTATTTAAGTGTTTTGAGAAAACACAGGGCTTTCTAATTAAAATATTATTTGGAGCCAATTAATAACCATGATTAAATAAAAAAGTTAAATATAAACAAGATTCAATTTTTCAAATTTTCAGCAAAATATTTAAACGAAGCTGGTGTAAAAAAATTGTATGTCAGATTAGTGGACCATTGTTTTAAAAATATCTACAACTCACACAGATTGTAAAAAGGTATAACAAGTGTTCGGTATAATTTTAATTGAATGTTTTTTTTAAGTTAAACGATCAACAAATTGGTATTTGTCGAAGTTAATTTCATATTTACCTTACTTTAAATCTTGCTAAAATTTTGATCGCTATCAATGCTATCACATACTTTAGTCGCTTAATGCCTATGGTATAATTTAGGCATTAATTAAAAGAGTGGTAGGCAGACTGGTAACTTCAAGTGTAACGCTGTGAGGTGACCTAGTAGTTAAAATACAATTTGAATTATTGAAATCGGTGAACATACATAAAAAAACATACGCTACGAGCATATAACCTCCTCCTGTTTGGAAGTCAGTTACAAAAGCGTGACAGTTGTTGTTGAAAGTATGTTAATTTTTGGAAGTATTTCACATCTTCTCATATTGCACTATATGACGGCAGAGAACACAGCATCCTTCGTACATGTCATCTCCCAGCGCTTTCTCCTCATACTGATGCGTGCACGAGGAGAGATCACGCAGAGGCTTCGGACGCACTCTTCTCCGTAACTGACGCAAATCTCTACTCATCTTGTTGGCTGCTGTCAGTGAACGGCGTTCCTCGCGCCTCTCGAGCTCCTCGCTCAATCCCTCCGCCCCTCCCCATAACTCATGAGCTCTTCGTTCCACCTGCAGCCGTAGATACAGACGCATGCTCGTGCCGCTCTGGCGATGCGGGTTGCGACGTTCGAGATAGCGCAACGGCGGCTCCATGCGCTCCAGATGGCACTCCTGTAGCAGGAATTGAACCTTGGCCTCAGTCTTAGTGATGAGCGCGTGACGATCGTCGCGATCTCTGCACGCGTCACAAACACTGTGCTCGAACATGTCGTACAGAAACGAAGAGGGGAATCTCCGCCCGCAATCCTCGCAGTGCGGTTGTTGCGAGACATCGACGAGCGGGGCGGGCGCCGAGACTGGCGTGCGTTCCGGAGGCGCGTCCGATTCCTCGAGCAGGAAGCCCCCGCCGGTATCGCGGTACTCGGTACCGGCGATCCTGACCCCGCGACTCTCCGCCTGACTGCAACACGGAACACATCATTCTCTGCAGCTTCGCCCCGTCCGTCTGATGGATGCGATACGTACTTGATGCTGAACGGCCGTGGAAGTACTTTTGACTCCCGAAGAGTGATCGCTTTGAGTCTGTTCTTCTCCATACGAGCTTTCTGCGCTGTATTCAAGACGATAGCGCCGGATGCCGACTTTTCCGTGCCATCTTTATGGTCCATTTTGATCACCGACTATAAGTATAACACGATTATCGGGGTTTCGAAAATACTGACCAAGGAATATAATCTTTTACGGTATCCCAAGACTGAATCTGGCTGCCTACGCGCAATCACAAACACAAATAACCACGCACTATGCGAATCAAGTATCAACTATAGAGCAGCTATAGAAGAAGACTGGACCTGCAGCTGACTTTACTTTACAGATTGACAGATATTAATTAACTTTTTCTTGTTTATGACATTATAACTATTTGCCAGTGTCAAAGTTTGAAACTAAAAAAAAAGCTATTATTTAGTTTTATTAACCGACTTATAAACCGACGATATATCAACAAGGCAGACCCAGAAGGGTGTTTTCCGATCAAATCCGGAGACATTCTCATGAAAGCTGGGCTGCCTAGTGCCCATAACCGTCGGGTGGTGTGTAGGTACTCTCAATTAAAATTATTTTTTTACTTTTTAGTGATTTGTGTTTTATTTAGAAGTCGGTTCAATTTATTTCAGAAATGTTTTTTTGTTCGCGAGATTTTCGTCTATCTATATTGTCTGTGAGGTCCCCTCTACTGTCAAACCACCCGCCATGCCACCGTGAGAGATTTGTCAAAATGCAAAAAGGTACCATAGACTTAGAGCCCACATCATCTATATGGAGATTATTGCCCAGGAATCCAGGATCTATATGCAGGCATATGACAGAGCTGTGTCAACGCCATTTCTATTTAAAAAAAAAAGTGGTTTTAAAGTGAAGTGAAATAAGTTATTGAAAATAGCTCCTTATGCAGGCTAAATTAAGTGATATGGTGTCTCCTGCATTAATTATTTCTTTAGTTCAAGGAATCTTAATTCAAAATCACAACAATTAATTAGATAGTTTCGCAAGGGTAATGTTATGAACGCAGGTGTGTGACGACAAAACAACATAATGGACGTGATGGGTGCGGAGGATGAGGCTATCAAGGCCACCAACGACGATGCAACTGAGTGTAAGCGTTGCGCCGTGGAACTCGGTTACTGGCAGGACGATTACATCAGATACTTCGTCAAGCACGTAGAGAGGAAGGCTCCGGAGATCAACCGCGGCTATTACGCCAGGGTGCGCGCTTTTGAGATGTTCATTCACCAATTTTTAGAGGTTTAAAATTATTATGTTAATTTTGAGTGTGTTGTAGAATAAGTAGAGTTATTACAATTTATGAAAGTCTACGTTCTTTCAGCGTTGCGGAACAAAATGTCAAATCATAAACCTGGGCTGCGGCTACGACACATTGTTCTGGCGTTTGAGAGACACTACTCAGGCCATTAGTGAGTTCATTGAAGTTGATTTTCCTTCAGTGGTTGCAAAGAAGATGAAAATCATTATGCGCAACAAGAAGCTTCTGGAAAAGATCAGTTCTGAAGGTACCCATAATAGAAAGATTTTATGTTTTTGCTTTGACATTAGTGGTTATTCATTTGAAAAGATAATTTTACCATTCAAATGTTCTGTTTATAAGAGTGGTAGGCAGACTGATGGTTATCCAGTTTGCCGTCTGTTTACCATCAAAATCCACCAGAAAACTGATATTCCCTTACCATATCGGGGTATGAAGAATAATTGATGAAGGAATTTATAAGTCAAAAAAGATGCAATATTTTTGAACATCCACTCTGTTTAATAGTTCCAGATTAAAAATACACTGGACTCAGGAGTGGAGACCTTCGAAGCGAGGTGATAGGTCCCCATGGCAACCATTGGTATAGGGAATCTTCATCTGAGTACATTCTGAGAGAAAGGTGAACTGCTACGAAGGGTTCTAGTACAGTGGATCTTATGCGAGTCCTCAGACCTAAATTCTGGTTTTTAGATGTCGCATCTGTGTGAATACAGTTTTCTGTATCTAACGCCGCTCATCATTCATATGCTCTATGATAATAGCCTATATGAAGTATTCTTTTTGACAGACAGTGAAGTGGAGATCCGGTCGGGCGACTTGCACGGTGCGGGGTACAGGCTGCTCGGGTGCGACCTACGATGCGCCGCAGACCTCGAACGCAAGCTGCTGCCGGGCGTGGACCCGCGACTGCCGGCGCTCGTGCTGGCCGAGTGCGTGCTCGTATATTTGGAGCCGGCGGCGGGAGATCGACTCTTGACGGCGCTCGCTCATCGCGTCCATCGCGGGGCTCTGCTCATGTACGAGCAGGTGGCGCTACAGGACCGCTTCGGCGGCGTGATGCGGGCGGCGTTGCGGGCGAGGGGCGCCGCGTTGTCCGGGGCGGCGGAGGGCCCCGGGGCCGGCGCGGAGAGGTTGTTGCGCGCGGGATGGGCGCGAGCGAAGGCGTGGGACATGTGCGAGGTGTGGGCGGCGCTCCCGGGGACTGACAGAGCGCGTGCGGAGAGACTAGAACTCCTGGACGAAGAGGAGCTCTTACGGCAGCTTCATCAACATTACGCACTCACTCTAGGCACGCGGGGAGACTTGTTCGCGGACATGGACCTATACGCGTAGGACGTTAAAATGTTCGTGAGGAAATTGCAGGCAGGATTTTATTTATTTCAGTATTACTGTTAATATTAACAAAAATGTAAAAGTGCCGACCTTGCATAGTTCCGATGCGGCTTCGAAAATTCGCCACGTAACTGGATAGTTAAAGCTACTCGGTGTCAAGTATAGTTTTTGTTAAATATATCATGTTGATCACAAACTAACAAGTGAGTCTCACATGTTTAATATTTATTAAAATAATTATAATAGAATTGTCGTTTCATTTCCGGCCGTCGACTATATGGATGGCAGACAATTGGACAGCGCCCGCACCAGCTTCGCGCGCAGATCCGGTGTCGGCTCGCAGAACACGTGAGTGGCGAATTGCTCCAAGTGTAGGAGCGTGTCGTGATGAGGCAGGTGCAGAATGCAGTCTCCGCTCGCGCCTCTTTCTACGCGCACTTCGCCGATCCCTTCCCGCGCTAGCTCCCGTATTAACGCCGCCACGTCCAGCGAGCTCCATTCGACGCGAGCCTCGGCCGCGCATCGCTCGCCAGATTGGCCGCTCGTCCCGCCCGGGCCGTCCACTGCGCACAGCCGTAGCCGCCGGTCGCGCGTCTCGAGCCCGCAGCGCACGGCCGCCGCCTGCATCGCACTTCCAGCCGCCCGTACCTCCCTGAGCGCCGGTAGACGCGCCGCTAGCCCGGCGGACAATTCCGCCCGAACTCGTCCTCGTCGCACCGACAGCGCGGCCACGCTCCCGCGCCTCAGCCATTGCGTCCGCGCGTCTCCTCGCACCGGGTATCCCTCCGCGAGCAATAACGCCCCCGGCCGAAGCTCCTTCACGAGCTTTCCCGCCTGCGACAGGTTGAGTGACGTGTCGATCGGGCAATGGAACGCCTTCATCGCGAGAGGCCGGAACGGCGCGAGCGCCTCCAGGTGCGGAAAGTCCGGCTCCGTGAAGATGATCGCGTGTAGAGGGTTGTCCGCCCACATCTCGACAAAGTGCACAGCGTCACCGAATCGTAAACTCGGATGGCCGCAGAAGACGACGCATGGCGTCCTGAAGTCAGCGCCGAACGCCTCGTGGTGTACGCTCGGGTAGTGTCTCAGGCGGCCCTGTCTGACGAGCGCCGCGTGAGGAAACGGCTCCTCCGGGAGATAGACGCGCGTCTGTTTTCCGAGACTGAGCCACTCGGCGAGTATGTTCGCGTATGCTAGCGCCGCGTCCGCAGCCGGGGATAGCAAGAACATCGGCACCGACCCGAGTCCCGCGCCGTCTAGATGCGCCGAGAGGCACTCTAGTAGGTCGAATACGACGCCGCTCGAGTACACAGGCAACAGCACCGCGCCGCCCTGGCGGAGGGTCGCCGCGGCGTGCACGCAGAGGTCACCGAGCATGTTGTCCGGGTTATGCGCGGGGGTCTGCGTGAGCGCGGCCAGCACGAGCGCGGCGCACCCTCGGAGAGCGGCCTGGTTGGCGGGACGGGGGTGTGTCGTGAGCGTCGACGAGCCGGACACATAAGCGATCTTTTCGTGTTGGGAGCGTAGAACCCAATTGGCAGATCCGAGACAAAAGCCGGAGCTGACTGCGGTCGCTTTGAGCGCGCCGTAGATGTCGACGTCTTCATCATACCCGACGACGCGAACTCTCGCGAGGGCGGCGTTCATCGCTCGTCGGGAGTAGAGTCTGCGCCAACTCTTAGGTTTGCTCGCGTCAGCTAACGGCGGCGGTAACAGATGCAACACTTCCTTCCAGCGACGCGCGCGGTCGGTTCCTCCTTCTGCCCAGCGACAGAGCTCTTCCAGATAGAATCTTCCTATTTGCAAGGTGGGCTCGGTGGCGTACACTTGTCCTCTGAATCCCGTTCCTTCAGTGATGTATGGCAATGCTAACATGCAGGTGTAATTGGAGATAAGAATGGCATCCAGTTGAGAAAAATCCACCACTTTGTCGAGAGGTGGACAGAATTCTGGTGGACTGTCCACAAACACGCGTCCGCAACACTCCTTCAGCTCCTGCCGATATAGTCAATAATGTATATTAGAATTTCTAAACTAAAATATATTTTATTAACAATAGTTAATATTCTAAAATAATATCTTATGTTGTTGGGGCCTTCTTCAGCTGACCATAAATTAATTTCTACCAATTTTTTCCTTATATCATATTTATATAAAATCAAGTTAACTTTAGTGTATTACAGTGTCTAGTCAAGTTAACGGATCTTTATTTAATGATGGACGTGCATCATCTTTTAGTAATATCATAACTTGAAAAAGAATTTTACCTTTTTTAAATTAAAAAAAAAAATCAACTTTAGTGTATTATATGTCTACTAAAGTTCACTTTTGAGGAATAGAATTCCAATTGGCCAAAAAGTTCAATTCTGGGCATCCCCTCTGGTGATGGAGCGAGGAAGTGCCAAATTGATAGTAGTAGTAGAAGTAGCTAGCGCAAATAATTTTGGATGACTAATGCAATAATACTGAAACTCCTTCCAAACATAAATTCTTTGAACAGGTTCTCAAATTAATTTGAAAAATATCTTAAAGGTTATTTATATTTAATAGCAATACCATGTATAGTCAGACAAAAAAGAAAGTGTTTCTAAATAAGATTGTTCCATTTTAGGTGCAATTTTGTTACTTTTATTTGTCATTCTCTTCTCTCATCAGTATCATCGAGATAATTTCTCTATGATGAGAATCCTCCGTGCACTGATACGTTCCTATATATCCAATAATACTACTGCATCATGAATAAAATAGATATTTCCATATGAGATCTAGCCATAAAACTGTTTCAATATTAATACTAAATTGTATATATTAAAAATAAATTACGTGCGAGAGTGCAGGATCGGAGACATGCGGCGGTTCATATCGGGGCAGAGACGAGAGCCGAGTGCTGGGCACGGGAGGCTGCGGCAGGAACGACATGAGCGGCGCCAATGATAGCCCGCAGTCCAACATCACCAGAACGTCTTTGAACGACACTACGAAACATGGTTTCGCCGGGTCGTTACTCAAGCAGTACTGCGATAATTATTAACAATATGAGTACAATCACCCTTATAATAACAAAATATATATAAATAATTACTTACTACTTTCATCTCTATTCTTTAATGTTCGATATATTATACGTCTGTAATAGTTATTGCTTAATTACATAACTATAAATATATATACAAAAAACAGGGCCACTACGATTAATAATAAACATTACGAATAATATTTTTAATTTAAGCGAAAAGAAACAAACAGAGACCCCCGCTCGCATGCATCAAGAAACTTGAACACCAGAGACAATAACAAACATAATACCACAGTATAATGATAATCACGGACCACGATATACGTCAAGGAACATAATACCGGCTAAGTGCTCAGGCAGTACACGTTGGGTCACTGAGGACTGATTGACGCTGAGGGCAAAGTATGGGGTTGCAGTGGCAGCGTGACGCGATATATTTCCACCAATCAGACGATGTTATTATGACCGTCGGATTTTAATAAAGCGATCCTATGGGTCAAGAGTATTTGCGTTATGCTGTCACGTCGTAAATGCAACCCCATACTTTGCCTATGATTAGTATTTGTACGTTTATTGTACTACGTCCGCTACCCTAAAAATGGAAAATAAAAAACGTTTTCAAAAAAAAAAAGTTGAACCGACTTCAATAAACACTAAAAGCACTCAAAAGTGTAAAAAACCGACTTCCAAAAAGGAGGAGGTTATATGTTCGCGTATGTTTTTTTTTATGTATGTTCATCGATTTTTTCTAAACGGCTTAACCGATTTCAATAATTCAAATTGTACTGTGTTAAGCTGCATCCCATAGTGGTCCCATATATTTTTCTAAGATGCACAGTGTGCAGTTTTTTAGTAAAACGGGAAAAAATGTCAGTTTGTAAAATTTATTTGCTCCGATTTATTTGAAATTTGGCATGTATACTTTACAAAATAAATAATGAAACACGTGTATCAGCATTTTTTGAAATTCAACCTCTGAAGGGGTGAAACGGGGTAAAATTGTATGAATATTTTTAAATTGAATTTACTTGAAACGGCAGAAATGCTTTACCACATTAACAATGAAACTTGCGTTTTAACCCCGAAGAGGGTGAAACGAGGTGAAAAAAATCAATGTTTTTTAGTGACAAAATACATAATAAATTATATTGTAATAAAATAATTATATATTAACTTGCGTTTCACCCCGAAGGGGAGAAACGGGATAAAATGGGTTGGATTTTTGCCAGATTTACTTAATTCTTAGTATATTTGGTCTACACACAGCGAAAAAAACGAAACATGTATTTCAGCATTTCCCGAAATTCAATCTGAAAGGGGGTGAAAGGGGTTGTACGAGTTTCTTTTTTGTTAGATTTATTTAATTAACCGACTTCCAAAAAGGAGGAGGTTATATGAAATGAAATGAAATGAAATGAAATGAAATGAAATGAAAATCCTTTATTAACGTAGGCATGGACTTGGCATGCACTTGTTCATCGTCAGAATCTACTTTTGGCTTCGGAAAGGCATGTTCATACATACATACATGAAAGGTATGTTCGTCGCGTATGTTTTTTTTATGTATGTTCACCAATTTTTTGAAAACGGCTTAACCGATTTCAATAATTCAAATTGTACTGTGTTAAGCTGCATCCCATGGTGGTCCCATATGTTTTTCTAAGATGCACAGTGTGCAGTTTTTTAGTAAAACGGAAAAAAAGTCAGTTTGTAAATTTTTTTTGCTCCGAAGTACTTGAAATTTGGCATACATATTTTACAAAATAAATAATGAAACACGTGTTTCAGCATTTCTTCAAATTCAACTCCTAAGGAGGTGAAACGGGGCAAAATGGGTTGAATTTTTTTTTAGTCAGAATTACTTTAAATTTGGCATACATTCTTAGCAACATAAATAATGAAATACGTGTATCATCATTTCTTGAAATTCAACCCCTAAGGGGGTGAAACGGTTTACCCAGTTAGTTGAATTTTTTAAAATCAGATTTACTCGAAACAGCCGATTGCTTTACCACGTTAGTAATGAAACTTGCGTTTCAACCCCGAAGGGGGTGTAACGGGGTGATAATAATCAATATTTTTAGTGATAAAATACATAATAAATATAATATATACATGCTTTTGGGAAAACGGGATAAAATGGATTGAATTTTTTTGTCAGATTTACTTTATTTTTAGTATATTTGCTCTACACACAACATAAACAAAAGAAACATGTATTTCAGCTTTTCTCGAAATTTAATCTGAAAGGAGGTGAAAGGGGTTGTACGAGTTTCTTTTTGCTAGATTAATTTCATTTGAACTACGATTAGTATTTGTACGTTTAATAGGGAGTTTTTGCTGTTTTTGGTCTGCTGCCCTAAAAATGGAAAAATAAAAAACCTTTTCAAAAAAAAAGTTGAACCGACTTCAATAAACACTAAAAGCACTCAAAAGTGAAAAATAATTTTTAACAAGGGTATCTACACACAAAGTAATAAACATAAACACTAATGTCCATTTGCACCATATGACTTAACTATTACTGTCACGTTAAAGTTAAAATTGGTTTGCTTCAAAAAAAATCCTTCACATTTGACAATTACTTTAATCTTAACCGTTACTGGCGAATTTCGGCCGGTCAAAGTTAAAGTAATAGTTAAATCAATGTCGCTAACGTCAAATCTTTGAAAAGCCGCTCTTGTTTGTATTGAGAGAATTCATTTAAATCTAAATTTGTTCTTATATCTAGTTATCTATTTGTATCTTGTATAGTTCATCAAACATACAGTTTATTTTCCAGAAGAATTTTGAGATTATCCATTACTCAGCTGCTTCTTTGACTATCTATACTAATATTATAAAGCTGAAGAGTTTGTTTGTTTGTTTGTTTGTTTGTACGCGCTAATCTCAGGAACTACTGGGTCGATTTGAAAAATTCTTTTTGTGTTAGATAGATCATTTATCGAGGAAGGTTATAGGCTATATAACATCACGTTGCGACTAATAGATTTCGATTCTTTTTTCTTTTAGTTTTTACGGCATTATAAATACCACGTTAAAAATAAATTCACTCGAAGTCGGCTCGATAGTTTCACAAATAATTGCCACAAAAAAAAATATTTTCCTATGATTTTTCGGGAAAGAATTCCTCATTACACCAGCAACCCTTTTAACTATAACGAATTAATTTACACGATGGTGCAACGCGCGTGGAGTAAAAGTAAAGGTAACTGTCAAAGTTAAAGTTAAAGTAACAGTCAAAGTTACTTTAACCGGCCTTCTCTGGTGCAAACCACCCTAATAGGTGTTTATTATGTACAAATTAACTGTCTACATACCTACCACATTTTTGGAGTAGGTGCCAAGCTATACCAATTCAAAATTTCAGGATAGGGACACTTGGATATCTTCTTAGATATCAAGTATATCTATAAACGTTTGCTTGGCACCAACTCCAAAAATATGGCAGGTATGTGGACAATTAATTTGTACATAATAAACACCTATTAGTGTTTCAGGTGTCAGTTAGTATTTGACTTGACGGTAACATTGTCAAATCGTTTGAAGCGGCCTACGTTTTTAATCGACTTCTTAACCGACTTCAAAAGGAGGAGGTTATCTATTCGTCGTGTATTTTTTTTTTGTGGCGATGATCCCTCATATCTCCGCCGTTTGTGGACCGATTTTGATGATTCTTTTTTTGTTGGATAGAGTATATGTCCGCATTAGTCCCGTTTAAATTTGAAGAAAATATTCCATCTCTAAGAATGGAAAATTAAGGGATGTTTCGCCGTTTGTGAACCGATTTTGATGATTCTTTTTTTATTTGATAAAGTACGTTTCGGGATTGATCCCATTTAAGGAATACAATATTCCATCTCTAAGGGTGGAAAATTAGGGGATGTTTCGATTCATTTTTGATCGAATAGGACTCGAGAGTGTCTGTCTATAAGCCCACTACTCATCACATTTTATTTGAACAGCGCGTTTAGAATGTTATCCATACAATCAATCTACAGTTACCACTAAAAATTACAAAATAAAAGCATTTCTGAAAAATTTAACCGACTTCTAAATAAAAAAACCTTTTCAAAAAAAAAGTTGAACCGACTTTAATAAACACTAAAAGCACTCAAAAGTGAAAAATAAATTTTCACAAGAGTATGACACACAAAGTAATAAACATAAACACTAATAGGTGTTTATTATGTACACATTAATTGTCTACATACCTGCCATATTTTTGGAGTAGGTGCCAAACTATACCAATTCAAGAAGCTGTTTTGAAATCTTAAACTTATTATATGTTTTTATGATGGGAAATACACTTAGATATCTTTCTAGATATCAAGTATATCTATAAACGTTTGCTTGGCACCTACTCCAAAAATGTGGTAGGTATGTAGACAATTAATTTGTACATAATAAACACCTATTTGTGTTTATGTTTATACTCTTGTTAAAAATTATTTTTCACTTTTGAGTGCTTTTAGTGTTTATTGAAGTCGGTTCAACTTTTTTTTTTGAAAAGGTTTTTTATTTTTCCATTTTTAGGGTTTTAAACCAAATCAGCAAAATCTCCCTAATAAACGTACAAATACTAATCGTAGTTCAAATTAAATAAATCTAGCAAAAAAGAAACTCGTACAACCCCTTTCACCCCCTTTCAGATTGAATTTCGGGAAATGCTTTGACATGCAAAAAAACATGTTTCCTTTTTTTTTGTGCTGTGTATAGAGCAAATATGCTAAGAATTAAGTAAATGTGGCTAAAATTCAACCCATTTTACCCGGTTTCACCCCTTTAGGGGTTGAATTTCAAGAAATTCTGAAACACGTGTTTCATTATTTAAATTGTAAAGTATGTATGCCAAATTTCAAGTAATTGTGACTAAAAAAAATTTAACCCATTTTGCCCCATTTTCAAATCGGAGCAAAAAAAAATTACAAACTGACTTTTTTTCTGTTTTACTAAAAAACTGCACACTGTCTTCTTAGAAAAATCTTAGATCACATCTTATCACATCTTAGAAAAATATATGGGATGCAGCTTAACACAGTACAATTTGAATCATTGAAATCGGTTAAGCCGTTTTCAAAAAATCGGTCAACATACATTAAAAAAAACATACGCGACGAACATATAACCTCCTCCTTTTTGGAAGTCGGTTAAGAATTGTTGAAGCCTCTTTCGATACTTTTACAATTAATTGGTTACAAATAGCATTTTAATTAGAAAGCCCTGACTAAAAATGAAGAAAATATGATATTAAAAAAAATTTTATAACTTTTAAACTATCGATGGTACGCGCTCGTCTCTTCAAGCAAGGTATAGTGGAGGCGACTGCTGTCTGTAGTAGCAGTTGTTTCCATTCATGGACCGCACTCTAGCTTTATTTACATCAGGAGAAGTGCGGTCATGTGACATGTTAAAATAATAAAAAAATAACAATAAAAGGGTTTTATCTGTCGTCCAGATATTTATTGGGAATTATTGAAAGATAAGACAAATTTGTGAATTGTAGGTAGGGCTGTTATCTTTTCTATAATATTAAATAATTATTTATTTCGTTAAGTCGTGCGGTACAAAGGCGTCGGTCGTCGGGCGGACGTCGCGAGGCGGGCGGGGGATGTCAGTATGATGCGTGCCGTCGCCAGTGTCGGGTGCGCGTCTCGATCGGCCTCGAGCGGCGCGCGTGTAATGAATGTTTTCCGTATGTTGTGAAAGTGTCATAATATGTGTGTGAGTTAATTTTAATATTGTTAGCTAGGAACGGCCGTCGACGCGACCGGCCGGCTTCTCTCGTCGCTGCGTCTCTGTGCTCACGATCAGGTGTTTATTGCAATTATTATTACAAAAATTACTTTTGCACTCATCAGACCGTCCGCACTCGTCGCGTCGCGTCGGCGAGACGATGTCGCCGAAATGTTTTTATGTTCAAAATGTGTGCATCTATTACATAAATTCCAAAATTTCCATTTAACCAACAATAATACACTTTCAATGATTATAACACAATTACCTTCTGAAGAAATAATCATAGTCGCGTGAAATCGCTCACTACTAATTCTATTGCTATTCTACATAAAGTCCATGTAACGTGTTATACATCATTTATTTTGTGATTTGTGATGGTTGCATTGACATTTTAGTGTCTCGAATTTAGTAAAGCGATGCGTTTGCATTTGCCTAATTATACTTTGGCAATTAAGAGATGACGAACTTGTCGGAAGTCAGGGGATTTGTCTTTTACATATACGGCTAACTTTTATTCGCAATTTCAACGTTCAACCTTATAACCATATCCATAAACTTCAGTTTGTATGTGGTTATAAAAATTCCGGATTCCTACAGTTGATATTTAAATAAAAAAATAAATTAATAAAATGCTTTATTAGGAATACAATATTAAAATTATACATGAGTGTAATTTTCACGGTTATAAATAATCGGATCAATAACAATTGTTGTTTCAGATGCTGTGAGCGTGTAGTGATGTGAGCGTGTCCGTAGTGATGTGATGGTGTCGCGATGCTGAGCACGAGTGGAGCTCTCGCCGCCGCCGCCGTACTGCTGCTGCTCATAGCCCTGCTACATACGGGTGGGTGCCTACTACTACGCTACTCAAATGTGTAATTTGTATAAACGCGTCTTGTAAATAAATCATATGCTGAATTGGTAACCATTGGCCGTGTGCGCGGCTCGACTGGGAATAGAGTCGAACAGAAGTTGGCCCGACCGCGCACCGACCTAATAGTGCACCGTACGAGCGCATAATGCCGTACTCTTGCCAATTTGTTATTTATTACAGTAAACGACGCTTTCCGCAAAAACTCGCGTTAAGTGAAATCCGCGTATAAGGGGGTCACGTTTAAGCATAACCAAACGTCAGTACAAAATGCAAATCAACACATACTTTAATTCTAAAAACACATTATGCATTTTTTTTTTACGGAAAAATGTACCTACTCATCTATTGTCTTCTCGGTTGCGTTTCGTTTACGGTATTGTAAAATGTTTTCATAAGACGCATCACTGTTTTTTACTGATTGACACACTCTTAAAACACAGTCATCATTAATGTCTATGCTCTGAAATATGTCCAAACCTGAATAGATCTTTGAAAGAGCCATTGTTTAATATTTATTGGGTAATGGATCGTGTATTGTCAGAAAATGTACGCATGTGAAATTGTAACTTTGTAACACGTAGAATGAACGCAATAGTCGTAGCGCTAATTTAAATATTAAATACTTATTATTATGAAACGGATGCCTTCATTCTGATGAGCCGCGGAGATTTACTAAAACTTGTCATAAAATTGTTATAAATACTCAGTCGGTCAGTTCGTGTCGGTGCTAATTTTTTTTTTATTGTAGCTCGGCATGTGACAATACTCCGTCCGATGTGAAGCTAGAGTGCGGTCCATGAACGGAAACGACTGCTACTACAGAGAAATCTCTACAGGCAGCAGTCGCCTCCACTATGCCGGCTTGAAGAGACGAGCATGTACCGTCCAGTTTGACAGTGCACACTTCTCTCGTTATACTTTCAAACTATTCCCGAAACGCGACAAGGTCACTTCACGGGTGTTACATTCGAAAGTGGTTGTACTACCCCAGGCAAGACGGCAGACTGGGCGGCACTGAGCGACCAAAGTACATATAACAAAGTTACATTGGCACCGGTCAGAATTTAGCGATGTTCGAACACGGGACTCTACGTCTCACCGCTAGACCACGGCCGCTCCCCGAAGAGGGCATTTACACAAGAGCTAGTGTGTAATATAAAGCTGGAATTACATTTATTGCGCGGGGACTACTTTCATAATACATTTAACCGATCGCATCAGTCCTGGCATGACGGAGGTGACGCAGACCGCTCGATGCCGACCGGCGCGTGAGTTCTGTGACGTAGCGGTCAGGTCGGGCGAGGAGTGAATGCGATTGGCGTTACGAACTCATGAAGGATGTTGTCGTGCAGTGGGTGGCGACGTGGCCGGCGGTGCGGGATCGGTGAACTCGCTGTCCGGCGGCGGCGGCGGCGGTCGTGCCGTCCCGAGCTTCGACGCGAGCACGCCGCGCAACGTGACCGCGCTCGTCGGCAAGTCGGCATATCTCAGCTGCAGAGTGAGAAGTCTCGGCAACAGAACGGTCAGTATTATTATGAATGTGATATGTAATTAGCAAGAAGCAAAGTATGGCGTACGACGCGCTTCGTGATTTTGGTCCTTAATATATAATCATTCGATAACACCGTTCAGAGTATCGATCACCGCCATATAGATACCCTCGCCTCTACGGTGGACGGGTTGAGTGCGGAAACGGTGTATTCGTGCGATTGGATAGTTGCCAAAACGGTGGCGGGTCGCGTGAGACACGTGACTGACCCGACTCACTGCTATTGTAACCACAGATGCGAGTATGGATCATGTGATCACCTTTTTGACGAAGCGAGCCCAAATGACTCGTAATTTGTATTATCACAATAATAATTGTATTAGAAGTTTTAATTGTCGACGATGAAAGCGAACGGAGCTGCGTTCAGTCTGAGAATGAATCGCACCGCACCGCACCGCACCGCTTATTGTTTGTAGCATCCGATCATTTTGGGCATCATTCTCTATCCACAACTCGGCACTATTACTGCTTAGTTCAATATATCCATTCTTTATTGAGTCGTGTCACGTATGATGACACTATTCACTGGCGACGATGCCCCTTAAGGGGGTGAAACGGGTTGATTTTTTTTTAACCAGAATTACTTGAAACAACAGAAATGCTTCACCACATAAATCAACCCCTAAGCGGGTTCAACGTGTTTCTAGTGACATAGTCAGATTTACTTAATTTTTCGTACATTTGCTCTACACACAACATGAATAATAAAACACGTATTTCAGCATTTCCCGAAATTCAATCTCTAGATGTTTATTACTTTGTGTGTTACTCTTGTTAAAAATTATTTTTTACTTTTCAGTGCCTTTTCAGTGTTTATTGAAGTCGGCTTTTTAAACGGTTGTTTAAATTTTATATTCAATTTGATCTGAAATGTGAAATATTGAATATGAGTCGACGCCGACGTGTGTGTGTGTCGTGCGGTCCGGTGCGGTGTGCGGTGTGCCGTGAATGTGCCGGCTCAGTGGTCGCTTTATTCATGTATTATAACCGCTAGAATTGCAGATACATTTCTTTCATAATGAGTAAAGCGTGTGTATAACGGGTGAACGGGTGTAATTCTGGTCGTGAGTGATAATTCCATAGTTAAGTGGGAAAGTTTAAAAATTGTTGAAATATTTTTGCCAAAACGGTTCTGAGAGAATTTGGCGAGAGGTTCAGTCAGCGAGACGGTACCCGGCTAGCGGTTCATGAATAATATGAAAATTATGGCGAGCGTCGCGACTTTTCCTTCGCGTCACATTTATACCTGACCTGCGGCCACATCGGCTCTGCATGCCGAGATAATTTTTTTTGTTCGTTCGTTACACGCGTTATTGGCAATTGTGCGTATCGAACACCACGGCACCGCACGCGTTATGTCATGGAAACTGTCCACCGATTGCATCATCATGTATAAGGGAAAACATCAGAAAGCGTGTATATGGAATAGAGCGTGCGTCTTCCGTCACGCTCCGTGACTATCCCCTGGTGTAGAACGTTCTCAGCAGTGCGAAGTAAGACCATGCGCTGCTCAACACCTGCACGCGAAACGCCAACTAATAATCAATTCTAATAAACATGTGGATAATCAATATTACCTTGGTGAATGTGGGAATGTCGACTGCGGCGAATTTGTACACTGTCAACACGCACGGTCGTTGCGCTCTGTCGACATACATTATAGCGAGTCACGGTGCAGCAGAAGGGAGTGCGTCTCGCATTCGCGACGTACCTCATCATCATGATAAGCGCGGCGTGTCTCGGCCGCTCGTACCATGCACTCTCGTATACCGCGGACGACACCTCTGCGCTCTGTGGACATGCGCGTGTGCATCACCGACGTCAACTTTAACACTCGAATGTTGAACTACTGACCGCTTCTATGATTTTGTTGCCGAAGTGGCTGATCATGAATATGAGGCAGATGTACAGCGACAATAACAACAGGAATGACACTAAGTTCTCGTTCACTGTCTGGAAGCGCACGCACACATAGTTAGGTAGGTACATGTGTGTGTGTGTGTGTGTGTGTGTGTGTGTGTGTGTATAGATAGACTCACCGATATAATGAAAGCGGTGAAACATATTAAAAAGGTACTGCCCGTGAACAAACACAACATCGACTCGGACAGCACCGCATTCAGCATGTCTGAAAAACTTTAAATTACAATAATATTAATTAGAGACGACATCGAGTGGCGAGTGACACCGCGTCGTCGAACCTCAGTAACTGTTGGTGTTCGACGAGGAGACCCCTGAGCGCGGCGGCGTCGGCGTCGCGCACTTTGCGTGCCAATGTTATCAGTGACGCGTGCAACAGTGACAACTGGCACAACACCAACATCTCGCACGAGAAGCCCGCTATGGACGCCATGCCTGAAATCGCGTAGAGCGGATGATCGTATGAGCGTGGCGAGCGTCGTGTGTCGCCTCCGATACCTTTGACGCCGGTGTGAAAGTACGTCACGATCCAGCCGACGAGATCGTAACTATCGCAGAACACGTACGAGACGGCCATCGGCGTGTATATCACCAGTCTCCTCTCCGTCGCGTAGTAGTAGGGCATGAAGACGAGCGGCGATATCATGAAGAGCGCGAGTGTCGATATCGAGTTGTAGTACATCACTCTGCCTATGACGTTGACGGTGGTGAGCTCGCGGTCGATTCTCGCTCGTAACTCGCCGTCTCCGTTTATATACCTCTGGTTCTGCGCGTGTTTGTCCCTGAGCCGCACCAGCAGGAGTCCGCTCCGGACCTCGCGCGCGCCGGCCAGCATCAGTTTGATCGTCGACATGATGCATATTATCAATTTAGGCACGACGTCGCAGTCGTCGAAGGTGAGACCCGCGTGCGCTTTGATGCCCAGATACAGCAGCGATCCGAGATCGAAGGACGCCGTCGCCACCAGCATCGTGATGAACATTTTCCGAAGATCGTTCTCGTCCGATATACGAAGATTGATACCGAGGAACTTCCTCAGTATGCGGTCTATCGTCGTCAGCGTCTCATCGAACCGTTCCTCGGCGGTGGGCATCTCGACGGTCGGTGATACGCTATTGGATGATTCGATGCATTATATATACGTCGACTGTGAGTTATAACGGGGGGTTCCGTAACATCATCGATGTCGCCTATTATTCGGAAATGTCGTGTAGGCCAGTTAGTGGGCGACGAGTATCGAATGAGTGGCACGCCGGTCGAACATATGCGACAGCGTGTGCGGTGCATATGTATGTATAGTGTATACTTTGCAAAAAACGAAACAGAGTATTACAGTCAAAATTATTATATTGCAATAATGTAGTCGCGACACACTCTCAGTCTTGAATTTTAATTAATTTTGTCAAGCGGCGCCTCATTTAATCGAGGAGGGAATAATCTATAATGAAATAATAATAATAAAAGGGACACTTTTTGTTAATTTGAGGTCCACATTGTTATCGGGAATTATATTAGTTATTAGTAAGTTTGAGGAACTCGAAGGTCTCGTTTCAACTTTGTCGTCAGTGCGATGTGTTAATGAATTGCAATCTTTCAATTATTATTGCTCATATTGTCACTCGATGCCGATTGTTAATAAGCATTAATTGTTTGTCCCGAGGAACCCTTCGAAATTTCTAATAAAAATTTGATAAATTAAAGTTGATCGTTCGAGTTGAATATGATGAATAAGTGAGCGATTTCTTCGAGTGGGCGTCACGTTCGATTCAATTATTTAATAGAACATTTTGTAAGGTTCGTTCGCATACAAGACGCTCTATTGTGCGATTGCTAATAAGTAAGTACAACAGAATGAAAGTTGTGCGAATGCGAGTGATGAGTGATGTTCGTCATAAATTAAAACAAAAAATGTAAACATTGTTAATCCTTAATAACTAATTAATTAATAAAGAGGGTGTTTTTTCTCGTGCGTCGTGCGTCGTGCCGCGTCGCCGTCGTCAGCCGGGTGACACGGGTTAAGTTCGGCCGAATATACGCTTCCCGGGCGGGCGGGCGTTACCATGTTTTGTTTGCGGCCTCCTTTCTTACATTTTCATTCTTTATTTTTTCGTCGATAACACAATGAACAGCTATCAGGAGTGAGTATAATAAGGCGAGATAGCGCGTCTCGTCGACATGGCATAGGCCTCGTCCCGACTCGGAGATGTCATCCAATTGTAGTTAGGTCGATGTGAACTGGAGCCTACTTCCGCCTAATGAGAGATCGCACTCGTCCGACGCGCGTGGGCACTCCGACGAGTCAGGGGCACCGTCGGCTATACCTAGGTATGTGCCGAATGTAGCGACCAAATTTGATATTAATTGGGCGTCCAATTTTAAGACATTTCTTAATTATAAGTTTATTCCTTTCGTGTCGTCTGTTCCCGCGCTTTTCCGTTTGTTTCGGAGTGAAAGTTGCCGGATCTGTTTTAATTAAAATTGTATCAATAACAATTTGTTCCTAGTTTTATATTAGACGTCATGAGGGACCGCCATGGACACGAATGTGATGTGAACGTGCGAGTGTCTGTTTGCATCCTTTTCGCCTCGAAGATGAACTGAAGGGGGTGTCTTCTATCTTGTCCGACTATATATACAATGACTTCCCAAGTTTATACAAGCATAATATACATTGCCATGCGTGCCTAGTAGTCAGTATTGGTGATGTACCATCGCAACCCTTATCACTTTCTAGCAGAATGCATGGCTCATGTTTCCTCTCTTACAATTTTCGCATTCTTCCGTGGCATCGCGGGCCCGGAGGGACGGGGCTCTCGTTCGGTTGTGTTCGGTCAACTTCGGTCAAACTTGTCTACTTATATAATAAAACATATTATTATTACTTCACGGGTGTTACATTCGGAAGTGGTGGTACTAAAGTGGGTGGTTGTTGCAAAGCTATACCACTTCAAAAAGCTGTTTATAATATCTTTGATGATTGCGAATACATCTAGATATCAAGTATAAACCATACAAGGACCAGCTTTTTCAAACAATACCGATATTTTCAATCGCTGCAGTTTCACGTTTGCTCAGCACCTACTCCAAAAATATGGTAGGTATGTAGACAGTTAATTTGTACATAATAAACACCTATTAGTGTTTATGTTTATTACTTTGTGTGTAGATATTCTTGTTAAAAATTATTTTACACTTTTGATTGCTTTAGAAGTCGGTTCAACTTTTTTTGAAGGTTTTTGTTATATATTCTATAATTATTTAAAATTAACTATTTAAGACTAAAACTAACTATAAATAAAAATTAATTCTATTATTGTGAAATTGACTGTACCGCAGCTAACTTCCGAGACGTCATGAAGTTTGACGAGACCTATCACCTAAGTATTTTATTTAACAAACAAATATATACTTCATTATAACACACGATGCTGAACTAATATTGCGAAATGTCATCATCAGGTACGACACACACGTGACTCACTGCGCATGCGTGTGTCGCGCTCGTTTCATGCAATCGTAAATGTGAATGAGTATAAAAATAAGGAAACTTGTACACGAATATGGCACGGTCGCCCGAGGGGATGCCGCCCTCTCGTGCCCGCGGTATACCAATAATAATAGTGATGTCACACACAATAACAGCCCCTGAATACTATAACTACTACGATTGCTACGAACCGACTACGTGCTACGCTATGCGAACGTTCGTAGCACTCGCACGTAGCGACTGTCTATAGTATAACGCCCGATGTAAGAGTGCGGTCCAAGAACGGAAACAACTGCTACTACAGAGAAACTTCTATTCCCAGCAATCGCCTCCACTATGCCGGCTTGAGGAAACGAATATGCACTATCCGGGTGGCAATTCACTTTTGTTATACTTGGCTACCTTCAAATCGATCAAGGGTGTTACATTCGAAAGCGGTAGTACTACCCCAACACGGCAGACTGGACTAATAACCATCATCAGTCTGCCTACCACTCTTTAATAGCGACCAAAGTACATATAACAAAATTACATCGGTACCTTTCAGAATTAGCGAGGTTCGAACGCGGGTCTCATCGATCGTGAGTTCACGCGTCTCGCCGCTAGACCACGGCCACTCTTAATATTTCTAATTATGTAGATAGTGTTGCAGAAGAAATATTATATGCATCGAGTCGCACTCGTATCGATGTCATATGTGTTACATCACTAGCGAGCTCAGTATTCAGAAATAGTTAATGAGCGATAAACTCGGAAGCAAAATTGTATTTATAGTTTTATGGTGATATTGTTCGCGGGCTACGGAATGCGGCTGCATTTTAACAATATTTAATTTGTGGTGAAATGTTCGGGAGCCGCACGCGCACTTCGCGCGAGTGTCCTCCGAGTGAATCCGACGGTGATTAGCAATAAAAATGGTTGAAAGCAATTTTGTAAAAGTTCGTTTAATAAAGTGTCATCGGGAGGAATGATTGGAATTAATTCAACAAATTAATATTTGATACGCCTCGCATGGAGATGTCGCGGATGGACACTCTCGCGGCATCGATTAATATACCGAATAGACGAATTATATCACTTTCAGCGCGAATATTTGACCCGTCTCTCTCAGTTGCGGCATGATTTGACCTCTATCGTTTTGATATATCGTTGAATTGTTTGTTGCAGTGTTTAATAATAATATTTGGTCGAAGTGAGTATCTGAAACTTTCTCTTCGGCATAAATTCTAATCAAAAACCAATTAGCGGTTCCGCCGACAGACAAATTGTGATATAGTTGGGCGACTTTAATGGACGATCGTGGTTAATAATAAATAAAGGTTTTATTGTTTAAATATGTACACCTATATTGTGATTTGTGAATGAACATTATAATAATTTGTATTTTAATATTTGTAATAATTTGCATAAAAATTTGTATTGAATTGTATTATTTTGTATTGAATTGTATTGTATTGTACTTATAGTATGCGCACATGCTTTGGCATGCAAGCCAGCCTAACTCCAGACTGTATTCGTACTATGACATGTATATGCTTGCATGCCGTTTTGTGCGTCGAATTTAATAAATAAATAAATAAATAATCGCATTGTCGGGTCGGCTGTCGAGTGTGTTTCGACAGCGAATCTAAATCCATCAAATCTTAACACAGTGTAATATTGTTGTCTCATTTATATAATTATGTTGATCGAGAGAGTGACGCGCCTGCTCCAAATATTATGTTGTCAAAGTTTTGTACAAACTGTTTGTTATTATACATTACTGCTCACTTTACGACATGTGTGTGTGCGTGCGCGTGTGTGTGTGTGCTATGATTGCAAACATAGTTCATAATAATACTGTACACAGGGTTCATATTCGTGTACGAGGGCAACACTGAGAAAGATGGCGGCCACTCATCGTGACGACGTAAATCATTAAAATACATACATTTTACGACACGTCAGGAGCATTGGTTCAGAAAACCTATAAAGATGATGAAAATAAAAACTAACCCGAAGTTTTCGAGCACAACAAACGGATCCCAACCTCTCGCACTCTCCATACGACGTGTCTGCCGATTTCGTGCTATGGAGTGTACGTAGTGTGGAGTGTCTCTGTCTACCCCGCGGCCCCTCGTGTCTGTTGTCACTCCATTGTCTGAAATATGCCAAGGATGTGATGTTGATTCAAACAAAAGTTGTCTGCTTTATAAAAATTAATCTCCAAAAAATGTGCAAAGTTCGCGTTCACCTCAGTACGGGGGTCAGGGGGGGGGGGGGGACAGGGGGCTTTAATCATCACCTGTCACACAAGTTTGTTCACAAAAATGTTGATCTCATTGTGACAGTTCACTTCATTATGACCAAAATTAGTTATTAAACTACAATAATAATACGAGTCATGTCAACGTATTTATTGTTCGAGCTGTTCATGTCGGAAGTTTATGAACCTCGATTTACGAAGTTTGAGGAATGTTTCGACCTCCGCGCATACTTTATAATTATTACGAGTGTGTGCGTGCGTGTCCGAGTGTGCGTGCGTGTGCAGCCACTCGCTACACTCGCTTAAATTAATAAATATACCTACAGGTGAATTACAGGTGAAATCTAAAACTACAAGAGAGTTTGCTAAAGAAGTCTGCGCATATATTTCAATGTTGTACAAACCGGACGAAACAGCATTTATTGTACGCTTCATTATATGTAATTGTTTATTATAATAATTGTGAACGTAGTGAATAATATACATTTGTGGCCCTGCATGTAGCAGTAGCATACACTAACAATAACAATAGATTCGACTAATTTGTAGATAGTTTAGAGTGATTTGTGCACCAGAGGCCTTTAAACAGCGTCACGCAGTATACGTGCTGACGACCTATTTACCAAAAGTTTATTATTATAAATATGAAAGTCTGGTTGTCTGTCACCGAATCAATGTAATTCAGCATAGATAACATATTACAACAGTTTTCAAATTTTATTTATATTTATACCAATGCGATGACATCTTTACCTATATAATAGTCATTCGAGTAAGTTTATTTAATTCAATCGATCGTGATGTGTCAACTTCTATGTCATGTATTCATAAGCAAATACGAAAATAAATAACAACCAGGGATGTTATGTAAGTATATACAATGTACGGAATTATGAAATCAGTGTATCGTAATGCGTCACAGCATCGAGCGTCTGCTAAGTGATAAATAGCTAATTAATAAATGAGCGGAAAGTATCGACTGCAACTTAGTCGTTGTGTCATAATAAGAGTCGTCTATTGTCACTGATCACTGCTAATTCAATATTAATACTCTGTGAGTTGTGCCGTGCGATGAACTCTCAATGTATGTAATAGTATATTCGGTAAATCCATGTTAATTAACCGCATTATGTATAGGTGCTCTTCATTATATCCTATCACTGAAATAATCCTTATGCATTGATTTTTGATAGCAATATAATATTTCCACGTGTCAGTTCCCGAGGAGCATGATATACCTATATTATTGCACATTTACCCTCACAGTAGTGCGACACACCGCACTTCACCGCACTTCACCGCATCATGAAGGAAAAATAACAATAATAAAAAGTAATAGACGGCTATCAATAATAATGTTTTCCCACCATTTGTCATAAGAGAATAATGTAGAAATACGTTGGCCGTTTCATATAATACTCGTACATTTACTGAAACAGTTCATAAAACAACACAAACCGTACTCAGGTAATCGAATGCGATTTAAATTAAGCAATCTTTAAAACATGAATGTTTGTTCGTTTGTACCATATATCGGTACGATCTCTTTTGCGTTATACCTATAGCCCGTTTATGAGGAAAGTTTTTGGGGATTTTTGTGCTCTTTGTAATAGGAGAGGAGAGATGTAAGAGGTCGAGTTACAAATTATAATTACATACATACGTGACATGCGAAATTTTTAAAAGATTAGTAAAAAGTTGTCATAATTTTGATGAATTATTGGACAATAATGTGAATATTAAGTGTTAGTTACAGTATAGTAGTGATTCGAATAGAAGTGTAAAAGTGATGGTAAAGTTATGACGTCGATGACACTGAATGGTGTCTGTTTTAATTATTGCGATGAAAAGAAGTAGTGAGCGATTGTGTGTGTCGATGTTGAAAAGCTGTTTACCGATTCAATGGTCGGGCCCTTCCAGCCTTTTATCGGACGCGTAAAAGTGTCTAAAAAGGCTTTATTGACCGATTTATGGACTTATTAGGTTAAAAGCTGCTCGCCGATTCCGCACACATACGCGCACATCGTTCTTTATTATTAAATTATATATATAGTATAGTTTAGATATGTGATTATCACATTTTAAGTATTATTTACGTGTTACGAAAATTAAATAATATTATAGTGATTGTTATTGTTTAGACGCGCGGTGTGCGTGTGCGAGTGGTTCAGTGTGTGAAGTACATTGTATTTTTACGAGTCGACGTGATTTTACGACGTATCGAGACACCGTATTGAATGATACATTACATAAATATATTGCTTTTATTATATAGATTGTAAAACGAGCCGGTTTATTTACGTTCAGCGAATCTATTTAATAACATGCATTATACATCGCATTATAGTGCTGAATGGATGCGGCGACACTTCATCGTGTAGACGTGCTAATGGAATATGAAATATCACGCCGGAATATGTTCAATGACACTTATTGATTATAGTAATATTTCATATTATTTTATTTGTTCGGGGCGAGTTGACGGCAAAGATGAAAAGGAGTCGCGAGTGACGAGAGAGGGGGGAGCGGTGTACAAAAGACAATGCGCTCGTTGGGTACGATCGCGGCAGTGAAATTGTCCCTGTGCAATTGTCAGAAAGTTATGTGACGATGCGATGAACATAATATAACCAATATTTAATTAGTACAATATTTGTTGTTGATTGATGATGTCGATATGATAATGAATATAAACGAAGTGAAAATAATAAACGTATAACTTTATAATAATGTTTGTTGCGGTTTTGGTGGTGCGCCCATCTCGACGATTGTGGTGTTTGAGGCGGTTATTGGAAAAATGAAAAGAGTTATTTCCTTCAATAAAGAATTGGTCGCATATACCTGTATATTGATGGAGTTGTGGTGACTATATGTACTATATTTAATTTATTGTTTTTCGATTGCAAACAAATACACGTAAATTGTAACTTTCTTTTATATTAATAACAGTGTTAATTATTACAAATATACATATATGCTCGTTCGTCTTCGGGAACTGAACCCATCACCACGTGTTATAATTATATGTGTCTCACTGGGACAGTGATGAATGTCTTTGGATATTTCGAGATGACACCATTGCCCCTCCTATTTGTGTGCTTGCGTGTGCGCACAATGACGATCCATAAAATGTATCTGAAAAGTGAAATTAGATCAGTAAAATGCATCCATATTTATGTACAATAATCGACAAGTACATAATTATTATTGGCGTCCGCGCTTTTATGTGTATTGGGTCAATGTCGCAATGTCGCGAATTGATGCAACGTTGCATATTACTTCATTACATGTGAAGAGCACTTTTATGTTCATTAGATACGCTCACTGCTTGTAACATATTCACCTCAATTATCTTTTATCAGCAATTATATTTTATGCTTAGTTTTATATAATTCGTGGGTTGTTATTGTTCGTGTCCTCGAATTGGGAGTTGAATTCGCGGGAAATATTCGATACGGTTATATAAAAACATAAGTTAATGACGAAACAATGTTATTATCTCTGTCGGATATATTAATGGTACAAAGTTGAATAATAAAATAAATCACAAACGAGTCGGCGATGTTTTGACGCGCGCGGGCTTGTAAAAACTAATAATGTCGCTTAGAAGTGAGCGGAACTTATGTTTAAGCCCGCCATATACATAATAAAAAAAACCTTTTCAAAAAAAAGTTGAACCGATTGAAGTCGGAACACAAAAAGCACTCAAAAGTGAAAAATAATTTTTAACAAAAGTATCTACACACAAAGTAATAAACATAAACACTAATAGGTGTTTATTATGTACAAATTAACTGTCTACATACCTGCCATATTTTTGGAGTAGGTGCCGAGCGATACCAATTCAAAATTTCAGGATAGGAACACTTCTTCCTAGATATCTATAAACCATAATGATCGCATATCTTTCATGTGACTCCCGGCAGCCGGCGGTCGCTCGGCGCTGCTAGTGCTCGCTGCTAGTGCGTAGTAATCCTTCAGTTTCATTGTTCACAATCGTCACACAATGACGCTCGAATTCGATGAGTTTGAATGACGGATTATCTATTATGTTGTGTATTATGTCATCTATTTATATATATGTGTGTACCGTGTAATGAATTGTGTTTGTTTGTATCGGACGCGCGTGTCGGCGTGTCGGTCACCGACACCAATGTTTACACGCTTTTTGATATTTTTATCAAAGATGTTATAGTAGTTTGTAAACAAGGCGGCCGAGGGCGGCTGGCTGGCTACGTGTCGATATATTGCTAGATGTAGTACGAGGGAGGGGACGTCTTCAGTTGATATAATATTGTATTATACAATAAATAGACAATTAATAATATGTGGTGCAAAATTAATTATAATCGAGTAGATAGATACATACGTTAATTAAGTGATATATATATACTCTCACATTATTCAATTGATGTTTGCGATTGTCGCTTGTGCGAGTGGAATGTGGCTTCTGATCTGCGCTCAAAGCGATTAAACTTGTCGGACGAACGAATGCGAACAAGATCGCTTCGTGTTTAATAATAAATGTGAGCAATCTCTGCAGCGCTCTTCGACAATGACCCGACTGAATCAAAAATGCATTCGGCGGTCGCCGCCGCTCAGATGGCGCGGTTAATTCACGTGGGCGGCCGGGGTCGTCGCATCTATTATATTATTCGCCCTCGCATACCACAAACGAAGCATCGTTCTATTATGTCGTAGAAAGGTGTCGCAGATAGATATTTGCAATGCGCGATAACAAGAGACATGTTCAATTCCTGTCAAAATTACGACTCTCAATACATCGCGTAACGGCCATTAAATAGATATGAATGCGACGAAACACATTCGACAAATAGTGTTACAATTCTTTTGCTAAAATAAATCAGTAACAACACGTCGCCCGCTCGTGTCGGAGTCAGCAGTACGCAAGAGATGCGGCAGCGTGCAGCGTCCAGCGTTTTCTGTATCTTATTTATGTTTGCGAGTTTCACGACAACTTTGCCAAAAATAATCACTTACTCGTCGTATGTTTTTTTTTCATATTCTATTGCTTCTTGTTTTATATTAAAGTATTCATCGGATAGATACGAGTCGTGTATTTTATTCGAAACTCCATTTTGAAATCACGGTCGCCCTCCTACAAAAAATAATAAAGTTTATTTAAAGAGAGCGACCACCAGCAAACAGGATTACGAGTCAGTACCCGAAAAAGATCGCAGCGTAATTGTTACGCTATTAACTTAATTTTCTAGAAGCTTCCATTAGTAAGCTTCAAAGGGCCGGTTCCTTTCGTTTCGATGGGGAAAAATAGGGTTTTTTTTGCGGCAAAACCTTAATTATGCGGACACTGGAAAGGTATTTAATTTTGTTATATTTTATTCAAACTTAATTTTGTCTTTAATTAATTAAATAAACATCAATGAATTGATAAACATTGGGGGAACGGATACACCGCTAATTGAGTGCTCTCTGGCGTTTTGGGAATTTATTAAAAGTGCGTACATATTCATTTGTATATTTGTTTATAATAATAATAATGCTATATCATATTTATTCGGAATTCACACGTCAGCAATATCCCCCCTTCACTCACATAACGTTCATGCATGTGTGCGTGAGCGTGCGTGCATGTGTGCGTGTATAGTTGACTCCACCCACAACATTGGTAAGATTAATTAGTATATCAATCTTAGGAGGGCATTCATTATTGGTACATGTTCTCTTATACAAGAATATCACTCGGGATGACCTCCATCCAGCCTCCATATTATATATCTATTATACAATTAGGTTATTGCGATGTCGTGTTCTTTCTCCTCACTCCACCTCACTCGTGCATTTTGAGTATTCTCTTCGTTTTTTTTTTTTTTTTTTTTTTTTTTTTTTTTTTTTATTTTAGCACGTCATATGACCGCACTCCGCCTGGTGTTAAGCTAGAGTGCGATCCGTGATCGTGATGAACAAACGCGCGTTTCTGATTCTATATACTCGGTGATAATGAACGTCTTCAACTTTTCCACCTATTTCTCTATTCATATTGTACACAAATAGTGCTTTAATATCATACAGCGACACAATGTGTTGTACGATTCCCCGCGGTGTGGTGGTGGTGCCGTGGTGGTGAATATTTTCGCTTAATTAATGGACCATTCTACATTATTTACATACATCTTATAGAAAGGGTAGCTAGTCAAGTGAGTCGTAGAAAGTAAGATTAAATAAAACTTGTGCGAAAGAAATGTATAATGAGTTTCATTTGAAAGAAAATAAGTTTGTGAAAGTTGAGTTTTGTCAAAATATTTATTACGCTAATATAATAGGGGTAGATTGTATTATAGCTCAATATACGACAACACTCCGCCTGATGTCAAACTAGAGTGCGGTCCATGAACGGAAATAACTGCAACTACTGCTAGACTCTACGGCCGCTGTTTATATTATAAACATGTTTAAATTTATTGTTATAACTATGTATGTATGTATTCGTAGGTGTCGTCGTGCTCGTACCGATGTATGTATGTACATGGGGCACTTTCTTGTCAAATTTTCAGCATGTACCAAATGGGGCATGCATAACGAATAGCGTGTCATGTTACGACACGAATGCACCGTTGCATCATTCACGATTCGACCCTCGCGTGAATCGTCGCGTGGGTCGAATGGAACTTTTGTTCTCTACAGTTCGACCTCCTCTCGTGCGGGTATTTGATGTAATTTTTATCAATCTAGACTGCACATGCTCGTCTCCTCAAGCCGGCATAGTGGAGGCGATCGCTGCCTGTAGAGATTTGTCTGTAGTAGCGGTTGTTTCCATTCATGGACCGCACTCTAGCTTCACATCAGGCGGAGTACAGAGTAAAACAAGCGTACCGTGCGGGGCTGTAGTATAATAGTATACTATAATAGTCGAGTGTCGGAGGTCAAAGAATAGACGTCGTATCTGCGAGTGAACTTCAGGACGGCGCCGGTGGGGCTCTGGGATTCCGTGCCGGTCCGATCGAGAGGTTAATTATGCGGGATTCGTCGCAGGGCAAACAGCCGCGGGAATTGATGCTGCTACCTACACACTTTGATGCACATTCACCCTTCTATACATATACCTATATATGTATGTATGTATGTGACTACATATATCGTTTTAGGTATATGTGTGTGTGTTTGTAACGAACGTGTTAATGTCCTGTTAGGTTAGTATATGTAATTCAAACAAGAAACAACACTCCCACTATTGCCACCGTCTCGTAGCAATAAAGCGATACTCGAGATAGGCGAACTCACTCGCGCAATTAATCCTAAACATCACTTTATATAGGGCTAACTTAACCTACTTTTGTACGAGCGATCATCTGTTATGTCATTCGTGTGCGTGTGTGTGCGTGTGTGTGCGTGTGCCGCTCGTCCTCTCAGGTAATAAGCAATCAGAAAGTTTTATGCTAGTGAATAAAATGTGAATTGTTGATGGGGCGAATGAGGTCGGTTCGGTTACGGCGCCTTCATTAATTGAAACCATTAACGGACAGCGAAAGCACTCGTAAAACATTATTCTTGACAATATACAAGTTTAATTTTATTACATTTGGCATCTACTCGTACTTTACACGAGCGCGGAGTCATTATATTAAAAAAAAAAGAAAAACTTCTTCTTTTTACAAGTATAATTATACTTTTAATACAGAACAACTAAAATATAACATTTAACGTTGTTACTCCTCTATTACGTACGTTACGCCCCCCTCCCCCCTCCACCTGCGTTTTAACGCGAAAAATTAGTGCAATAATTAATGCGTTAAGTTAGTAGTCACACTAACGTACTGATACCGTAATTTTTATGGGCTACTTATTGACAGTTGGACTCGGCCATTTAACGTTAACGCTAACGCGGGTACAGACGTAGGTAGGCAGACATTATTAGATATCGTTAAGTATTTGCGAACTGACGCAATATTGACCAACACACCACTATTCATATGGTAAATTACAAGAGTCACGTCGACATATTATACACACATCTATATCGTGCGTAGGGTGACATTTTATTTGCCACATTTTAAAACAATTATTGAGAATGAAATGTATACATATGTTTGTATGTACTTATATATGTGGGAGGAAAGCTTTGCCGACCGTACACGCAAAAACGAAAGAGAATGGCTGGTGGAATCAAAATTAATTTACAACGACAATTTAGCCACGACATCGACTTTCGGGACATTTTCTCACTTCAGCTCAGATCAATTTTGATCCTTATTTAATTAAAGAGAGGATGTCCGAGCGAAGTCCCTTTTTGTAATTCGATGTCCAGATATTTATTGGGAATTATTCAAAGATGAAACAAATTATTCATGAAAATATGTGAGATATAGCGGCAGTGGGAGCTAATGCGGTTGTTTGTCCTGATATGTGAGACGTGTTGTGTGGTGTCTGCGCCTGGTGGATGTTCGTAGAGACAGTGCGAGGGAGAAGACGTTATCAGCGAATCATTCGATATCACAAACATAATAGGTCCGTCCTTTCAATAGCACTAATAATAAATGAATTTACTCGCAAATTGCCCTCTTTCAATTATATTACCAAAATACTGAACAAAGAAGCATCCTTTAATGTGGTTTATCTCCGTTTCGATATGTTTCGGTGTCAGTTTGATCGTTGTTATTTACATTATAATAATATGGCGGCCACGACGGGACAAATGAGATGTATTGTAGATAATGTAGTAACAAACAATAAAAGTTACTACTTCATGTGTATAAGAGTGTTCTAATTTAATGTAGGTGGTTCGCTTGGACATAAATCACGTTTCTGTCATTCAATTATCGACTTAACCACTCGTGTTATAAGGTACACATTAATGTTCAACAAATTAATGTGAATGCTCTAAGTATCAATTCAGTTAATATTATGATTATTATTATTATTTTTTTAATTCGGAAACTCTATATTATGTGCTTCTCTATTAGTGTTAGTATTATAAGTAACGCTTGTCATATGACGACACTCCGCCTGGTGTCGATCAAGCTTCTCCAAATTTGGTCCTCGTCGGCGACACTATCAGATCCGTGCAATAACACAGAGCGCGTGTTTCTTGTTTTTCAAAATCGGGTTCGATTCCCGGCTGGGAAAGTGGATCTTTCGATCAACTCTAATGACGCAGTTTTAGTTTTCATGAGAATTGCCTTCGAGACTCCTCACAGTCTACTTTTGCTATATTATGCATATACTTTCGTAATTATTGTTTTTAATGTAAATATCAATGAAAATAGTTCGTATACAGTATATATATAATGTGGAATGACGTCACAAGTTTTGTATCTCAGAATATCAAAGTTATATTATACGTAAAGTTGACGTCTTTAGGTCACGGGCGGGCAGGCGCAGTGCCCGTTTGCAGCGGCTGAAAATGAATATGTTTCAGTTATGTATAATGAATGAATTCTAAGCACACCCGTACGAGAGGGTATGGCCACTATTAATTTTTCATGTAATTTGTTAGTGTTTGTGAAAGGGTGACAATGGTCGTGAGTGATTAGTTAACGGTCTGTGATATAAATCAGGAGGGTCCTCCGTTCGTACGCGTGCGCAGCCACGGGCGGACTGCGGGCGGTGCGGTCGCTCGAGTGAATTGCCAATTTAACAAGAGGCACGTATGTAATGTGAGGTTATTGTTTTGTTAGCGATTCAAACGCGACCGGGCCCTTATTTACTTTCACGTGAAGACACCGACACTGTATATACTCGTCCCACAACAATCACGCGGCACTCGACCCTATACGTTTATGTTGCTAATCTAACGAGATGATCGGTATGCCCAATTATGTGTTAATTTAGGGAATAGTAATCGATTGCAATAACACCGGTGCAATGTTTAAGCAATTTCCGATGTGTTTAAAAATGTTTGTTGTTCTATATGGGTCAACTTGTGCAGTATTAATTTTACGGAGGAGGTCATTACCTCACCGGGTCGCCGCCGCCCGCTCTGTATCAGTGGACACTCGAACACCGAATAAAACCGAATGTTATAGACACTATTTAGTTGAATATATATGTATGATGACGATGATGAAAAAGTGAATATTTGAATGAACAACTCGAAGCAGAAGTAATGAAGCGACTTTATTATATTCAGTACATGTATATAATAGTATGTATGTATATAGCTAGCGAATGATTTGAATAGCAAAAGTTACTTAAACATTTTCACTTATTACTTAGTATAGAAGTATTCGCTTCGATAAATGCTCTAAATTGTCAAATATTTTGGCAAATCTGCGAGGAACTTTTGTCGCGCGTCACTCGTCACCGCCTAACAGAAAAGTTTGTCAACTACGAGCGACTGCCATTACAAGCCAGTGAGAGAGAGGGAGAGTGAGAGCGAGCTAGGATATATACTAACTATATATATTGTATTGTACAACAACAATCGACGTGGCGATATGACGATAATGTTTTGAAATATCGTCATGGTGAAGAACAATTCGGAGATATTATAATCATAATAGTCAGGTAAATAAAAAATCACTCAATGAACTCCAATATCGTTCGTTAAACGCATAGTGAGCGGCTTTGAAGGAAAGAAACTTGAACAAGCGAAAGAAGTACTCGAATCGAATGTGAATAAAAAACATGAAGGAAGGAGTCTCGTTAGCGGTATCTATTTACTTATTCTTTTGATAAACAAACGCTCGGTGACTCACTCGCGTACGACCTCTAACGTTCGACCTGTGAGGACCCGAACATTTTATTAATATTACATTTGAAATGTTCGGATCTAATAATTAATATGTGGCACGGGTCTAAATGTCACCAGCAACGTATCCACGTATTGGGGAGTCATACTTACGGGTTGAAGGGGCATGTTTACACTTTTGGGAATATGTTACTTTCAATTGTACGTAATTTAAGTTGTCGCAATACAGTTCGTAACAACATTGTGTCGTCGGGTGGGGTCGGGTGGCGTCTGGTGGCATCGGTTACACTAATCACATTAGACTGTTGTTATCAGTTGGAATGACGCCCAAATCTCTCTCGCTCACCAGTTGTACTATTCGGACGTGACGTAAACAACATCTAAACAAACAAATAATTGAGACATTTCTTCAATAATAATTGCTATTTAATGTGGAATGAAAATACATGGATTTAAAAGATGAAATAGCACGAATGTGGCGTACGAGTATGTAATAGTCCCCGTCGCTTTATCCACAACTGGAGTAATCTCGAAAAGTTTGCGGCCATCCCTCGAAGCAATAGGATTATCTCCACAAACATATATACCGTTACAGAAGGCCACCATACTGAACACCTGCAGAATTCTTGCATAGGCCCGCCCGAACATGTTAATTTAATAACCGGCTGCAGACCGAGAATAATAACAGTGAAAAGATTATAACAATACTCGTAATAATTGATTCGTATGAATTATACTTTTAACACGAAATCAATTTTGTAACACAAATATGTCACGTGTCTACGGTATCGCGCGGCTAATGACCACGTGGCACGTAACAAATAGATAACTGTCACTGTAATCACATTTGACACGTTTTATTAAATTACCCTGCACATATAGGGCCGCTATTACATTGTTACTGTTATAATGGATAATGTCAAAGTGCTGAATGAATCACAGTGATTTGGAACACTCGTGATATACTGAAAGATTGATGTCATTATATTGACAGTTATTATATGTCGTTGCAGATTATTAATATAAGATGCTTCCACGAAAATGGAATTATTTTTCTTCATTTACAACCACTTATCAAAACAGAATTAAATTAATTTCAGTAACTTGAAAAGTGCAAACACGATTGCCAACCATGAGGTTATCGTACGCGACAGACGTTGTAATTATTTTTGTTATTATTCACTAAGGTGAAATAAAACGATCTAAGTAAGGATAGTAAACAATTACGTTACATATTGTACGTCACTTAATGAAAGTGACAATTGAAGCACCACCAACAGCACCTGCTACTTGCTCGATTATTATAATAGCGATATAGTACATATATATTTGTGACGTAGTATAACATATAGGATATTGCACGAGTGATTATGTGTACATATACATATATATGGTACGTAGATGTCGCATCTTACCCTCTCCTTGTACCCCATTAATATTCATGTTAGAACATTGTGTTGCGAGAGAACACTGCACAACGCAACACTTGATGTACTTTTCGGGACACACACACACACACACACGCACGCAGGAGTTTGAAATTATCATCACTGAAAGTAGAATTACATGTGGTTCGGTAACAATGTCGCACGATGCCCTTTATAAGATCGAGCGGAAAGGCATGTCAGTATACAGTGCGGCTCGTTCGTTTCCGGTCTACTAATGAATGCGACACAACTTCCGGAATAGTGTTCCGTTTGTTTCCTAAATACACAGATTTGTTAATAAGACACAATTCGCCACAAATTATGCTTTCATTTATAATGAACGATCGCTCATTTATATCAATTTAAACAAATTATAACTGAATATACGGTTTTAAGGGATTTAGGTGCTTTCAATGTCTGTATATGGTCCCGATTGACTCCCGTGCGACCGGTCGTTCCAGTCTCGCTTGTTCTCACGCCTCAGGAGAAAAGTTTCCATACTTCGCGGGCTGTTAATTTGATGACGGCATCAGCGAGTATGTATTGTAACGGAGATGCCTGATGTGAATAGTGACTCGCCAATGAACACAAATTCTCACAAAATTTAATTTTCCCAACCCTACTTTCTCTAAATACGATATTAGGGTGAGCACACAATTATACTTATTGAAATGTTTATATAATTTAATTTATTTAGGCATTAGGCAAAGCGGAGGGTCATTCCTCCACCCGTATTCTATCAGGCGGTGAGTGCATGTGATGCTGTATTACTATAAAGAATACTTAATATGTGTGTTTTTTATACATACATATTCGCGTTGTTCACTTGTCCACTTGCTAACATTTGAAACGCTGTTAATTGATCGATGCCCCATTAATACTTTACGATCCATTATACACACACACACACACATTTAATAAGAAAACGGCACCCTCACTATACAGAACAAGTAAAAATTTAAACTAAATACATATGTACGTAGACAATTAGAGAGGCACAAATGCAATCGAGCGCAAGCACACTAGGTAGGCAGCGGAGACAGTCCCTATCATGTCTGCGAACAGCAGATATAGCTTTTTAACTGAGAGAGAATCGCTGCTGGGGTATCTACATCATCTATAGCATGAATGAGAGAGGAACAGACAACCGGGATGAGTGAGTCTGCATCTAATTTGAGAGGAAGATGCGGCGAGAGGGGGAAGCAGATATAGCCTCCGCTGTGCGGGCTTATAACCGGTCGCACAGCTTTCAGCACTGAAAACGCGACCAAGTCGGGGGCCTTATGAAACAGTATTATCCCATGTATCGTGTGGTCACCGTACAAATTCGAACAGCAAGTTTGAGTCGTTCGGTTCGCAACAGAGGAGGGGCGGCCGCTGCCAAAAAGCACCAACACTTTACAAGTGAATCAATAAGCACGAGTTGCCGACAACACTACTACGCCCGACGCACAATTCAAGGAAAATAACAATTTTTATTACAATAATATTAATTTCCTCTTGCACAATATTATATTGGCATTTATTTACAAAAGCTAATAATGAGTGTTTAGTAAAGTTATTGTGCACGCACTTTCATTGTTTATCAGAGAGTCTCTGTTGCAAGAATCCGTGTTTTTGAGGCATTCACCCATATTTAATGCGGAGGCAATAAAAAGAAAATACAAATATTGCATTCCTCGTCTGTCTCATGAATGTTGACGTGCGAAAGAGCGAGAGAAACGGGAGGGCAGTAAAATGAGCAAAGTTTGCAATTCGTGTGTTCGGAGTAAAGAATATCTGCGTGCTCGTAGATGATCAGCGGTTTTTGTTTCTGTTGCTTTAACTTCCGACGAACGAATGAATCCAATATTCCGACTGTAGTTCGTAAATAGTAAACACTAATTATTATGAAAGAAACTATCTATTTATTTTGCAACATATACACTGCATTGTCGTAATTCACAAATGACATGAATTTTTACATTTTTATAATTACTTTTGATTTGAACTGTTGTGTTAATTATTATAGTAATTGTGTGCGTGTGTGCGTGTGCGTGGTATATAAAGTTATTAATAAGCAGAAGTCGGATGTGTAGTGTTTGTATCGACCGCGGCGGGGTCAATGATTTCATAATTTGTTATATATATAATATTATCATTGAATAGTGTGTATACATATATCAGCGATCTATTATATTCACCGACAATATTGCACAATAGCTATTGGAGGGTGATTGTTTCTCTATTTGTGAGATGGTGGAATTTCTTATTGTTTGCGACGGAACAAAGTTGAATTCAATAAAAGATGAAAGCTCTAATATGCTTTTGTGTTGTCAAATGTCTCATGCACTTTTTTATACATTTGTGCAGTACTTATCTACCTTCACGATAATAATACATTTACATTTATTTTCGATTAGTATGTGAAATATGTATTATGAGAAATTCTTCATGTGCTTTTGTGTTTTACACCTGGATTAAAGAAATCTTTATGTGGCTTGTTATCGGATTGAAATAATCAATTCAGTTGGATATATGTTTGCAGCAATATTTAGCTGTCAAAAATATAAACTATTATGGAGCAGTTAAATGGACTTATAATTTCCGTATATACTCTACCTAGGAATAGGTATATATTATTCAAGATCATAATAATACTGCAAGTTTGTGTTTAAGAAATATTGAAAATATGTTTTAGCTTTTATTAAAAGTTTCCATCTACTCTCATAACTAAATCACTAACTTTAAAGTTTCCGTTGGTTTTACACTTTATAAGGCATGAAGTAAAATAGATTTAGTAAAAGTAGATTAATTGATGCGTAAATGTTCATAATTTAGGCATCGTTAAAGTGGGCCGTTATATTGTTGTGAAGGACCGTCATCGTCATCGTTATCGTCGTGCACAATATGACGTCACAATATTATTTTCACTGAGACCCTTCCCACTCGAAGAACCTCGAGGGCGTCGAGAAAAAACGTATTGTTGTTTATGTGAAAGGCTCCGAGGGTCGTGAATATGAGCTTATGTTGAACGTGTCGGTGGTGTGAGGTCACACGATGCACCGAATTATCAAATTCAGCTCTTGTCTAATTCATCCGAACGTTGGTGACCTCCAATCAGCGAGATGAGAGTGTCGTGTACGCAGCAGTGTGACGCCATGTGACGACATGTCATATTAAAGCGCTACACAATAAGGTATTGCTTTAATCTCTACACCCTTCTCTCTCGCAATCGCACATATTTGGGCTATTAATATATATATTAGCTTAACGGAGGCATATCAACATGCCATTATTATTAATTCGAATACAATTTCACTCTTAATTAATAATTATATTAATTTTCTTGTTCGTTTACTTCAATTCGATCGTATTAAATGCTCATCATGAACGATTCACGTCTTCTCGAGGGCCGCTGCGGACTTTTTTGGCAGTCGCCTCTGGCCATTCGCCGCACTCTGGCTCAACATCAGTCAGAGTACGGCCGCACGCGATATTTGATTTGTTCAATAAAACCGTAACTAATTAGGTAACATTTTTAATCCGTAGTTTATCCTGAACTGAGACCGCAAACCTTCGTCCCTTAATCGGATAAAACATTCGATAGAACGTCGCGCGGCCCGTCTCCGTACCTATGACCGATACTCGACCGCAGACGGACGGGCGCGCGCTCCTCATCGCCGGCTCACCACGATGCGAGCGGACGGCGCGTCGCGGCGAGGGAGCGATGTACGCGGCGCGCTACGGGCGTCGAGGGAGAGAGCGACTGCGCGAACACGGATCAATACTGGCGGGGTCTGGCCTCTTTCGGCTATAATATGATTTGGTCTCAGCACGACCGCAAACAGAAAGCTTATCTTCACGCACCGTAAAATGCCCTAACACACACAATTGACATCATTAGTCAGGACTCATTCACATACACACGCACATTGACACATAGGTACTCTATTTACCCATCATACTTCAATAATATAAAAATATATTTTAATACGATTCCTTGAAAAATACGTTAATACTTAATATGTGAAAAGCAAGCGAGTATAGATCGAAGTAGAGAGTCATGTTACATAAATAATGGCGGAGAGGGAAACCTTTGACAGTGACCGCGCTCAGATGATACTGCAACGGACATATGAACGGCGCGGCGCGGGAGGCTGCGGGCGGGCGGCCGGAGACGAACGTGAACGTGTATAATGCTTTTGTATAAAAATATATTCTTTACAGCAAGTAATAGTTTTGTATATGAATAAATAGTAGTCGAGCCCGGAGTGTATACGAGCCCTTAATGCACAAACTAAAATTGTTCTCAAATGTGAAATGCACTCAGTGACATACTCGATCTACACACATTATTATTTATTATATTATATTATATATTATACTACACACATTAGTACATATGCTGAGCGAATGCATTCAGAGTTTTACATATACTATATATGTATATGAATTGATGGTGAAAATATTGTTTAATTAAACGCAGAGATATATTAATGGCGTGCGGGTGAAATAATTTTAGCATTTCACTGGTATACAGATTCCGCCCCCCCCCCCCCTCTGCTTGCAATCCTTCTGAAAAGTGCACTAATTCATTAAATAGGTCAGACTGTCGATGCACACACACGCACACGATTTCCTCAGCATCCATCGACCTGCAACCTGCAACAATTGGTGATGGTTTCTCACACTTGTCTTCCTCAGACGTATTACAAATTACTTTTGATGTATAAAAAAATATTGTAAACCAGCTAGAGTTTCAATAATCATAATATAATATGAGTGAGCATTCGAATGTATATGTATAGTATAGAGACAAAACGTTGGTGAGCTGCTTTCAGTTCGAGTGTAAAACTTAATTTATAAAAGTGACCGAACGTCTCGACTCAACCAAAACTCAAACAATAGTGCAATTTCCTTTCTCTACATTTACAAAGGTTCCGCACTTTTACTCCCGCAGCCATTCTTTTGCAGAGCACATACTGCACATGTATATATGTATAATCACTGAAAATAACAAAGTTACGTGAGTGAGGAATGAAAAAAACTAATGAAATGAAAAAGAATAGTTGTTTGCATAATGTTTGAATCTGCGGACGGCGGCGGCGTCTGTGTGTACCGACAAGTAGCCATCGGGGACGTCGTCAGGAGATTTGCAGACAGATTTTATGCCTGATTTACTTAATAAAAGTTTCAAAGTTAGTTGTTGACGCGCGCGCCATAACCGGCGACGACACTCTCGCCAGGATTATTACAACTAAACACTTTCTTAACTTTATTATTTTATGTCGCCTCGGTTATTCACGCAATGGATTTTTTACACAATAACGAGTTGTTTTAAAATATAAATATCATTAACATTTTTCATATTATAATTTACTTTATTTAACCTAACACCTAACAATATACAAAGACGCGCTGCATGACATGTTTGAAATAAGTCGAATAATTTATTGTTATATTTGTTGACTGCCGCCCTCTCCCTAAAGAGTCCTAATAATAATATTTTAATATTGTCGAAATAATCGCAGTGAAATAGAGTGAAAATGGCGACGGAAGTTTTCCATTGAAATATAACCAATTACAACTGTAATGAAAGCTCGAGGAGCGGGGGCACTCGTACTAATTAAATTGTACTTTAAGAAATGTGTCAAATCCCAGGAGATATTTAAACACTGCATCATAATTATGTTATTTTGTGCTCGTGCCTGTTGCAGTGTATAACAGGGCTGATGTCGATATTACAAATTGTTTAATGGTGAACTTTTCTCTCAATTTCTATATATATATATGTATGTATGTACAACGGGGAACAAACCGTGCTGTGTTGTAGAGAGCATTCGAACAGTTAATCTGTTAAAGGATAATTGATGCGATCGTTGGACACGAAAGTTTTTCATTTTAATGAATTTGAAGTAACGCCCGAGTGAAGCGAACGCTTTGTCTTCACGGAGAAGGGTCTGTCGGGTCGCTATCGGTCGACTTCGAAATGATCGCCTTGGGATTTCACGAATGACACTCGCTGTTTGTACTTCGCCGAGGTGTTTCGCAACAGTGTCAGACGATCCGATGGCCTCTATGTTGACACACGCACACACGTGCTAAATGTTGAAATGTAAAAATAATAATATAAATTTACTAGGTTATAAATCACGACATACATATCTCGGTGGCTTCGTTGGCGGAATTTTTTTGTCGCGTTACAATGAATTAATTCTTTTTTGGCTCTCTCTCTTCGGCCGTAGTCTTTTCGGGAGCGTCAGCAAAAACTCCACCGTTGTACATCGTCCACCTTAAAATATCACATTTGACATTAGATTTGTTATTTTGGCGTTATCTAGAATCTGTTATATATGCTTCATTATTTTTTTGATGAAATGGTCGTCTACTCTTCGAATGTTGTGTTAAAAATAGGAGATGTTTTATTATGTGAATATTAAACGAGACCATCTTTAGTCTGGTGTGCGATCTTTATTTACTCCACTAAAATTTTTTTTTTTTTTTATTGTAGCTCGGCATGTGACAACACTCCGCCTGATGTAAAGCTAGAGTGCGGTCCATGAATGGAAACAACTGCTACCACAGAGAAACCTGTGCGGGCAGCAGTCGCCTCCACTATGCCGGCTTGAGGAGACGAACATGTACCATCTATTGACAGTGCACACTCCTCTCTCTATACCTGGCTACTTTCAAACTATTCCCGAAACGCGACAAAGTCACTTCACGGGTGTTACATTCGAAAGTGGTGGTACTTCCCCAGGACGGCAGACTGGGCTAATAACCATCACCAGTCTGCCTACCACTCCTACTAAATGAAAGAAAAGTGAATTTAATGCATTAAAATATATAAAATTTTGTTAAATTCCATAACGTACATGTATTAAGTATATAGAGTGTCATTTATGCATGCGCGTTTATGTCGCTCAGTACGCCTTCGAATGACTGAAAGCAGGTGAACGGTTATTGAAAGTCCGGCGCCAGTGGTCGGAGCGGGTGCACTCGCCGTCAACCCGAATGAAATAGCCACTGTGTCACGTCGACACCTAATCCTGTCGACTGACACCTCTGACACGGAGCGAGGACCCTGAACAATGGTAACTAATAATATATTTACGGACATAAACCCACGATCGGGGGTAGACAGGGCTTTTCATTAATATTTCAATTTCACTCTTTTCATTAAAACAATGTTGTGTCGGTGTAACCTGCGGGGGCATCTCGACGAATGATGCGCCACCGAAAGCATGAGTCGCTATAAAGAAGTGTAAATGAGATGTGGTAATATTGGTGACGTGCTTCTCTCGTAAACTGCAAAATAGCATAAAGTTTCCTATATTCTGTGACAAATGATATTTTCCTCGAGGCTGGATGGCGATCTCGAATATCCTCATAAAACTACATTATTGTAATTCTACATAGATTTTGCTCTCGCGTCTCAATAATACTTCTTATCTTATTTATTTCTTGTCAAATCGCTATTTTTACTCGTTCCGTCGAGACATTATCACGAATACTTCTCGGGCCGGCATAGTGACGTCGACCGAATCCACTATTATATTTATTAAAGAAATTGCAAGTATTATTGTTACACAATCCAATTGTATCATTTAACAGTTGTTTCATAAATATGATAATTAGAATAAAGTCGAGTTATGGTGGAGGAGCAGTTATTTTATGTATATGTATTAGCAGTCGGCGGTGTTAAATTCAACAGAAGGCGTGTGAAAGGTGCGCTCAGAGTTCCGCACCGATCGCTTCACAAAATCTGAGCCGAGTGTGCACGGTTGCATACACCCATCCACCCATCCAGCCAGACAGACACACGTGCGGTGTGAATCGCAAAATTGAAATATTGAATTCCACTCGTGCAGTCGCACAGATAAGCGGCGCCATTGTGGACATCATTTTATAAACAACCTTTCTTTCGAAAAGGCATCGTTTTACTTACAATATAATATATGTCCAAAATATGAAATTGCCGATTCCTTTGTTCTTTTGTTGTGTTATATATTAAGAAATGAGTGATGTTGAATTCGCGCGTTCTTGTTTTTGGAAAACGATCACACTTTTGACATTTTAACAAAAAGTAAATTCATTTCCCACGAGAGTGGAATTATATTTTGTTGGAAATGTCACAATTGACGTTTCAATAGCACTCTACTGAAACTATTACCTGTTTACCCCTGACGAGGAGTAATTGTTAGAATAATGTGTGTTTAATGAGTTGCATTGGTGTGATTTTACAATTCCCTGGTGAGATCTCATTTTGTTGAGAATGAACTAGTGATGGACATTATATCCATGTTACCATGTTACTAGTTGTGCATTTGTGTGTGTGCACTTATCATACAGGTTTGCTGAACTGAGGCGCGAGGCAAATACGAAAACCTGAAAACCACTTTTGATAATATTTATTTTTATAAATAGTAGTAGGTCTCATTTCATTCTGTTGCAAAATATAATAATATTCCAATGCGGCATCTGCACTCCCCTATTATGTTGATTCGTAGTCGCGGTCGTAGCCATCTTCGTAGCGGTCACTTTCGTAGTCACGTTCGTAGTGTACGAATCGTCACCGGTGTCCCATCACTACGGGTGGTGAATGTTCGAAGGCAGGTGTCTGTTTGTTTTGCTTCCAAATGAAATTCCTGTTCCTCGTAGAAACCTAATATCTCCGGAATTCACATTCACTTTGTCTCTTCGGGAACTTTAAATTTGGTTAGAGATTTTCCCGATTCTCTCTCGCGTGGAAAATATTGCCTCTCTATAACTCGCCGGCTCCTTTCTCTCTCTCCCTCCCTCTCTCTCTCTGTCATTCGCATAATTTTCCATAGCGTTGACTTCCGATTTAATTTTGTTTATTTTTTGTCCTCTTTTGACTCTACAAATTGATCAGTTATTTTCATGAAAAACACCAACGTTAGCGATCGTCGTATTCCGATGAATAATGTTGTTTTGTTTTTACTAAATTATGAATATGCCATTGAGTGAACAACGGTGCACGTCTAGGTGCACTTTCGTTCGTTCATTCGAGCCGGTGCGCACCAATTATGACCTAGCACGTTCACATTATTTAATTAATTACGAAAGTGTTAATAAAAAGCGTCGTAAGTAATGCAGAACTGGAACAGAATTTGCGCCAATATTGAATGAAATCACAAAATTAAGTGGATCATCAATTTTTTTTCATAAATTGTAAAATTCGTTGTTGGCGCGAGATCGGGCGGGGGTGCGGGGGTGCGGGGACGCTCCAGTTATATTACTCGTTATCATCACCCGTTTATTATACGCTTATTAGAGGCGTTCAATACGATTATAATCAAGCGTCATTACATTTTCTATGCGACCGACTCTACTCTGTCCGACTCATTTCAAACAATATCCTACATTATGTTGAGAGAAAGCTCATATTAAATAAGAAAAATAATATAGCGAAGTCACGTCCTTGCGAATCCGGTGGTGGGCAACTGGCAATACATTGTTTCACTACAGCGACCGATCTTCCTATTATATTGATTCCAAACATATTGAACGTTAATTTATATAAAACGGGTGGTTTCGTTCTGATGAAATGAGTGATATTCACAAAAAAATGTTTGTGTCTGAGTCACTTTTGTTTCATAAATTTGGCATATTAAATTGTTTGTTTGTTTTGTTCGCAGGTAAGCGAGCGTCGGCCATTTTGCCTTTTATATTCCGCGCGCCGTTATCACTGTCACACACAGAGGGGTGAACAGGGGCGGACGCGTTCGCACGAACTTATTTATTATTTGAAACTAACATAAAACGAGATTAGCTTTGTTATTAAGATTAATATTATATTTGCGTGAACGGAGGAGCGAGTGTAATGGATTTCGAAAGACGTCGTTGTTCTTTTCATGCAAACTCTTAATAATATAAAGAATGTCGTTGATATGAACATTATTATAACAACAACGTGCTGAATTCACCACATTTGCGCTCGCACAGCGGTGGCGTTCGCGCGTGACATTCCAGCGACTTCTCTCTACGTAGACATAGTAATGAATGCCTGCAACTCGATTTATAGTAATTAACATAATCAATTATTATTAATATATATTTATTGTTAATAGATTACGTACCTGTAGAGATAGGCAAAAAACGTAATATGTGAGTCGCACGTGTGTGTCTATGTAGATTTTTGTCGTGTCACTCTTTCATCCGGAGCTCTCTACGTGCCCTGAATATTTTCCCTCTGCGCTACAAACAAAACTTTCATATAAAAGTACTCAGCTTTTTCATGTACAAGAAAAAAAATACAAATTGTTTAATTATATGTTTTTTCTACTCGAAGTCGAGAATGTTTGTGTGATTGTTGATAATAATTAAGTTGATAATAATTAAAGTTGCTATCATATATAATACGTCTTAATATAATAGAGAGTTGGCACACTCTTACTGGCTCAGACGGTGACAATGGACCATCATTAACCACGAACTCCTCCTAGCTCCTCTCTGTCACATAATCGTCCGATAGTGATTTGAATAATAATGTCGGCATATTATGAGTGAGCGTGTGTGAATAGTGAATATCGAGCGAATGTAGCAACAAGTAAGTACGGATCGTTCGGAGAGGCGTGTGATGTCAGGTCAGTGGTTTTTCGCCACCGAAAGGGGCTTCACTACACATACCCCTTCAAAATAAACAGCGTGATGTACTGACGTAACAGTCGAGTGGCTCGAACGCGACGCATGTACCTTATCTGTATTATACACGAGGACAACCACGGATGACGCATTTGACGCAAACGCACGTCTTACATGTACACTAGTGTGTAATATGTTTTGTGTGCACTTATCTGTATACTCGTATTATTATTATTATAAATATCGGACTACAATCAATTTTGAATATAACTAATATTTTTATAGTAAGGGCGCGCCATCGTCGGTTGTCCTTTGTTGAATCGTAATAGTAGAGAATATTTCCACAAACATTAGCGGCGTGTTTGTTCTCTTTCACCCGCATTGCAAACAGCACAGCCTCCATTGTGTGCCGACTTAAGCAATTCCTATGTTTATCAACTACCTATTTGGAAATTGAAATCTTTCACTCGAGTTAAACTCGAATTAAAAAATGTATTTCGAGTGTGTTAGGTTCATCGGAGAGATTTGCGTATATTAATTGACTCCGGTTTTCTGACATCATAAAAAGCAGGTGGCGTCCTTCATATAAATGAAGCGATTTTTTTCGGTGGAAGTAAAACCAAATCTGTGTAATTAGGTTCGCGATAATCCTTAGCCGTGTCTGTGTGTGTGTGTGTGTGTGTGACAAATAGTAAACTGTTAGCGCGTTAATTAGAGGGGAAGTTGACGGCGACGATCACTCTTTTTGCTAACGCGTAACTAGATTTCCTTCAAAATGAGGAAATCGGTGAATGCAGTTTCTTTCAACCGACTCCAAAATCGAGATCACAGTTCCTTTGAACTGCATATACCATATCTGTTATAGTATATAAAAATCACTGTGTACTTATATATGTACGTGTAATCTATTAATAGATACGTATAATAAACATAATATAAAGGAAGAGGCTGACATTTTAATCAAAGTAAAAGATACTCCCCAACGAAAGCAAAAATAAGTCCATTCGTGCTCTCTTTCATAATCCGCGCAAAAATCACTCGACCGGTCTTAAAAAAACGCCATCTTTGCCTCTCCCTATTCTGCTTCTACACTCAAATCTCATTAAAGTCACCGGCTACATCGCCGCTTCGACTGTACACATTTTGACCCGTCCTCCATTCGACACGGACCTCTCGAACGGCCAATAATATAATATCTTATTAATATTAATCTAATTAAATATTAATATCTTAATAATGTAAACACGCGGGAACTTTCGCTCACTAAATGTGAGCTACATTCGTGGTATGCGGAGAATTTGAACTCGCTGTGGTCACGTTTGACTAACTGTGTCACAGACGGGTCGAAGACGTCGCGGGTACGAGGGAGACGGGTGGAATTCGCAAGCCTCTCACGAGAAGACCTCTAAGACGCATTCGGCTGAGATCCGCGGGACAAAGGGAAATATTTAAATGTTAATACAGCCGAGAAGAATGAGTCGTCGTGATAATGACGCCATTATTCGCTATGAGATGCTGCGGCTATCCGCTTATGTACGTAACAATACTATGTAGGTTTCGACTGACGACCGCTCTTCTAGATTCTCCCTGCTTTTGTGTCAAATATAATATGACTGAGCGGTATTGAGTGGAGTCTCGCCGCGACCGCACTCACCGCACTCACCGCGATGACTGCGAAGCTTTCGAAACCTTGCGGTCGGATTAAAATAAGCAAAATGAACGCAACAGTGAGCTGAAACTCTGTATTATAGTATCACACAAAATCTGTTTTGCAACATTTAAATATGTAAAAGATAGAAATTTTAGGTATCAATAGCGAAGAGGTTCACGTCATACATATTTTAGCAGAAAGCGCTTTAAAGCCGGCGATGTGAAATAAGAGTCGAGCAGAGGTTAGCGACGCGGCCGCTCGGGGATCGATATACTATGTCTTTGATTTTTTTATTGGCAATACTTGGAGTTTCGATAAATCAAATAGTGAGCGAGATAACGTACAAACAAATCTTCTAAAGATAGAAAACATGAAACATTTTAAGATGTTTATTTCGTATGCATTTAATTTGAGAAATTATGATTTCCTCATACAAACTTTCAACCCTTCCTCAGAATGCATTCTTTCGCGTTGCCTAATGTCGTTCAGCTATTTATGCGTTAAAATGTAACAAACAGACAGTGTTACGTTCCCTTTTTTTGTTTATAATATTTGAAGAGATTTTATGTAATTTTATAAATAGGTTATACGTGTCAGTTACAAAGTAACGCAAACTCCTGCTCTCTGTCGAAACTTTTTGTCACCTCGTTAAAAATATTTCGCATGAAATACAGTTATTTTTAACTCGAAGGTACTTTGAAATGTTAACGAGTTAGGCCTAATAAATAAAAAAACGGATGCGCTTTCCACAGTTGCTGTGCATATGATGCATTTACATCGAAGGCAGATGAGCAAAACACCCTGCTCTTGTCCACGATTTACGCCTAATTGAGTTCCATCCCGAGTTGGGTGTTCCCACGTTTTCATTCACGTTAATAAAATATATCAAACAAAACCATTAAACGGACTATCTAATGCAAAAATTGGATTAGTATAGCGTGTTTATAATAATAACATACAAATCAAACTGTGGATTATGTGTCTTATAAATGTGAAAGTGATACTGTTCGTTTGTTACGTCTAAATTAAACCTAAACCGTTGAACAGATTTCGATATAATTCAGAAAAAAGCTAAATTATATTCTAGGGAAAGGCATAGGCTAGATTTTGTATTAAATAAATCTGAGAGGATGAAATAGGGTTTGTAAGAGGAACCGATTATTTCTTAAGTTAAACGTATAATATTTTAATTGAACGCATGCAATAGCTCGTTTGCAATTTATTTAAAAATAAAACAGTAATTAAATGATTCAAAGATTATTCACGAATAACGCCGTAAGTAACTAACTTCGCATGTGTTCAGTGTCAGTCGTCACTATACCGGCCGGCCAGCGTCGTTTATACGGACATGTTATTACATGAAGTAAGTAAAGAATAACATGAAGTTATTTCAGTATATTCTCTGTTATTGAACTCTAGCCGATATAAGATAAATTTAAAAAGCTGAAACGGCGTGCGGCGTGCAATGGCGGCGGCGGCGGCACTCGGCTACAGATGCCGATAAATCTTGTGGAAACAAACGGGCTAAATTAATAGTTCACAACCGCACTTTACGTACTACGAGTGTATAAATTAACTTTGAAGGTAAATGTTGCAAGAGCGAATAAATGGATACGTTTCAATTTTATTACAATTGCAAGCTACAGCTCGCGGCGCACTCACTCACACTCTGATATTAATTAGTTAACAGTACAAAAGGGGTGTAAAGGACCATTTCTACAGGCCTCGTTCGCCTCCGCTATGCCGGCTCGAGGAGATGAATGCCGGCTATTTCCGAACTAATTTCGAACGCAACAAGACCACTTCATTTGGTCACTGCTAATGACCATCATCAGTCTGCCTACCACTCTTGCAATTAATTATACCATGAGACACTAAGTGACTTAAATACATATAACATAGTTACGTCGGTCTGAATTTAGTGAGAGTCGAACACGGGTCTCATCGATCGTGAGTTCACGCGTCTCACCGCTAGACCACGACCGTTCTAAAATTCATTCAATTCATCTAAAATTAGTATTATAAATTGGCAAATAAATGGCTACGTTATATTATTGAAAAAGTGTGGCGAGTGTGCACTGTCGACCCGGATGGTGCACAGCGGGGGTGACACTTCTCTGGTGACTACTTGTGTGTTATTGCGTGAGTCAAGTAGACGTGTGAAGTGAGGCTGTAGATATAGCATAGCGAGGTCGGCCGGCATTGTGTGAGCGAGTGGCATTAGGGTAGCAATTATTCTTGTCCGTTCACCAGCGCCCGTCTATTTGTCAAGCGCGCAAAAACCCCTGCCCGCCCGCCTGCCTGCCTCCGACGCGACGCCCGCGACCACCTTCAATGATACGTCTCATCAGTTCTAATTAGGGTTGCCATCATAATAAAAATCATTACGATTATCATGAAAAAGTTACTCAAATATTTTAAGCAATTTTCTTTTACTCTGGCCCGATTAGTATCAGTCGCGCGTGGGCCATGGCATATATTATTATCACAAAGGATAATTCAATTCACGTATTTCTTGTTGTAAAAGAAAATCCGGATATACCTGGACATACATAAACGAGTAAATTCGAACAGATACCATCCCTATTTATAAGTAATGCAAAAACCTACCTATACTTTTTTACTGTCTGTTTTTTGGTGACATTATTTTTACGTCGACCACCTTTTTTTGCAATATCCAATTTTTAAACATTAGCATGGCTTGGTTTATAATATCACGTCACATATTTAAATCGTGTAATTAATCTGTTAGCCAAAGTTTCGCCTACTCGGGAAGATACGCTCGAAAAGTGTTTTTGTATATATTCTATTATTATGAAGCGGTTTGTTTGTGTATCAATATACTGTTTGTCGGTCGGGCGGTCGTCTCAAACAATAAAAGCCACCGCAGACATCGATATAATCGTACATAACAAGAATGAGGTCATCGATTAAACAAATATGTCCATAGAGTATCCGCGTGAAGATAGTTTCTGTCCATCCTGTATGCGGTGAAATAGCGTAATGATGTATTCGGTTGGCAAATCCCCTTAAAGTGGGAGGGATAAGCTGATGCGGAAGGGAGTGAAGGGTCCCTTATCTCTATTCTATCTCTTAACAAATCCTTTCCCTCGTCGACTCCGAGGGTTAAACATACGATATAGAAAAACGGTTTACGTTCACTTTTACGTTTATTACGACTACTTCTACATTATTATATGATTAAAACAATTATTCATAAATTAAATCAAGAGCGAATATTTGCTCGGCTTTTGCGGGAGTTTATTTCAACACGAATGTTTTTACGTCGATCTAAGGACGCGACGATTCGAAAGCTTCGCGGTCGCCGGCTCCGAGTCTCTCTCGTTCACGACCGCGGAAAATAAACTCGATTGTAGGCCACGTGAAGTCTCTTAATTATGTTGGAGCGTCTATGTGACATCTAGTCACATTAATTGTCTAATTAAATCAATCCGTATCACCACCGCCACATGCAAGCATGACGACGACGAGGCGAGGTGGTGCCACTGTCGCGCGTTTCCCCAACGGAGCAGTAGATCATGCTAAACGTTCGAGTGAATCTTATTGAATTGCGATTCCCCAATTATACGCATTATTATGTCGAATTAATTCGATATTGTTTGTTTGGAGTTATTGTTTATGGTAGACATTGATAGAACAAACATTGTTTATTACAAGTTGGCGTTTTGAATAATGAAACGTAAACATTATACTATGTTATATATAACCCAGAAATGTATGACGTCAACTCTACAACCTCTCCATACGATCAAAAGATATATATCTGCCTGTCTACCCGCAAAGTGTTAGCCGGCAAAGGTTTCAGTTTACACGAGTTGTAATTTAATACATCATTCGGTTTATTTGTACATACATACATACTCGCACATTTATTATTCATATTAAAATAATTACACATGTGATCAAACTTATCTACAAACCTTACGTAATATTTCCGTTCGTTATTGTAACGGTTTTGAATCGAAATGCGTCTGAAGCCAGTGGAGACGATTGCTGTCACAGAGACGCCTTCCCTATGCCCTGGCTTGACGAAATAAAAGGGCAGACTTATATCGGGCTACTTCCAAACTGATCCAGAAACGCGACTGATTCACTTCACGGGTGTTTTCATTCTATTACACTTTTGAAATAAGCTACAACTCTATAAAATATTCGCTCTAAATATCCGAATACTACTTTCGTGTTCACAAGAATAGTGTTCCCTCGCTCGCAAATATTTACTTTAATTACTGAAACAAATCTGAACGCAATAACATATAATATATGTAATACATAAAAGTACGTATCATATTCGAATTAAATATATCGTTATCATGAATTTACGAGTTGAATCAGATGAAGGACATTATTTAATGCATTTCTTTATTACAATAATATGCAAAGAAACACAATTGGTACACGAGTGGTACACATATATATACGAGAGAGTGTTCGGGAGACTGATTATGGTTATTAGGTTGTGTAGTATATCTTCCGTTTATCTCTCTCGCGGTACCCTCCACTCTAGTGCCACTTTCAAATGTGACATCTGTGTGTTACGGCATGGTTGTACACACAAGTTGGTCGGCATAGTGGAGGTTGATTCGAATCAAAATAAACGCTGTTACTAAGTTGAATATAATAATATAATTTAGTTTAAACATGTTCGGTAATAGTTATGGAAAATACTTCAAAAACATTTCTCTCTATTTCATTGACGTAGAAAAAATTGAACCGACTTCTAAATAAAACACAAATCACTAAAAAGTATAAAAATAATTTTAATTGAGAGTACCTACACACAATTTAATAAGCATAAACATGAATAGATGCTTATTATTTATTTCTATTTAGCATATATCTGAAGTCGGTGCATGCATTTGAAACATGTTTTATGATTGGAAATGTACCTAGATTCAAACAATGTGGAGTTTCATATTTGGTTGGCACCGACTTCAAAAATATATTGTTTTAAACCAGACTGTCTCGTGTTAGTGTTAAAAAAACTGAAATAGCAAATCCCTAATCCGCGGTGGATTGGAGACCACAATTCCTGATCGATTAACTCGTGTTCAGCGGTTAGCGGTTTATTCTCAGATCTATATATGTATAAATCTATATGTTCAGCCAGTCTGTCCTAAGCAGATATATTAGATACATAATTGTATTATAGTTGCAAATTTTTTTCATTAGTGTACAAATGTGAATGTTTTATTTGTAAAAAGAGTCGACTAAGAAAGTGCTAATAATGTGCTCTGATTAAATAGAAAGTTATTCAGGAATATCTTGTTTCGGAACTTTGTTTTATTAAGTGGTATTAAAATATCGAATTTCTTAATTGTCTCTTAGCGATGAGAGATGCTATCTATGTAACAAAACATTAAATAACATTAGTGACAAGTCGATAACACCCGCACCACGCCCACACACACACCCACACACACGTTGTTTCGCATACAGGATACGAATGCACTGAACGGGTATTTTATTAATACACGGAAATGGGAATCGATTTGTTAAAAATGAACATTCTCTTTGGTTAACCGTATGTCGTTACTTTCCAGAATTTAAACCCTATTCGCGGCACTATCGGAAAGTGCAAGGTACACTGTGTGTGTTCGATTCCTGGCTGGGAAAATGGCAAATCTAATGTTGCAGTTTTAGTTTTCATCAAAATCGGCCTCGATAGTTCTTAGAGTTCGGACCATAAAAGCCCACTTAAAAAAATCATTTTGTTTGTGCCATATTACTGAAAACTAATGAACCCGAACTGAAACTGTAATACTTAAATTATTTTCAGTGCGCAGTTGTAAACGTAAATAAAATGTGAACAATTATGTAGATATTTGTTGTAAATGAATACTTATAAAGAACTAAAAGTAAAAGTGGATTTTAGTCAGGTTAGACTGCCCGATCTGTCAATTAATTTGTATATTATAATGATTGAATATATACGACATAGCAGTTACCACATTAATTAGTAATATCCTACAAAGATGGAGTGTCGCTGCCGTTGCCGTCGCCCACGACAGCAGATTCGCCAACTTCCGTCTGAATTCCAACACGGAAATGTTCCCTCAAACTATTATTACTACACTTGTCTATATTATGCGCTATATATACTCGTACATGTAGCATAATATAGTTATTTACCTTCGCAGTAATTTAAATACAATTATACATTAATGTTTGCAGAAATAACTGCAATTGACATGAATATCTGCAGGCAACAGTCACCTCTGCGGAGGAGACTAATGTGTACCACCCAGGTTGACAAGGCACACTCCTCTCGTCACTTCCTCGCGTACTTCCAGAATCTTCCCAGGTGTTAGGTTACAATTGAAAATGGTGATACAACCTCGGCGGCTACGGCTGCGGCTGATGTCTGCCGCTCTTCTAATTTCAAAATAACTTATTTTAATATGAACTTTTCTAATGCTTATATATGCTAATTTAAGTATATGACCTTAGGAGCTAACTTACTCACGGACGTCAGATTCACTTTTCTGCAACATAAGTTATAGCACATCCGACTGTCGCTCGCTCTATGACTACGATTCGGCTATTCTAAATTTATGGACATTATGAGCTTCTGCTTTTGTAATAATCTCATTGTTTTGGTCTGACATTGATATTTGTTTATTCATCATGTGTGATGGGCGTGTGTCGTGTCGCGTGGTGGCTGCCCAGGGAGCACATATTTCGCACAAATATAATATGCTGAATGCAGAGTTATTCTAAGATTAGATGAAACAATCAGGGATGGTATTTAAGGGATGACGGGCCATGGGGGTAGTTGCGGGAATTCCTTAATAATCTGAATAATTCCTCGAATTGTCTCCCCTCCTATAATTAATTCGAGTAATTCTGTCCTTTTCAGCGAAATGATTAATTATGTTTTGTGAATATTATTAATATAGCGTGTGACCAATTAAATCATTGGATACATTATGCTTTTATTATAATCTGTCTATTATAGAAATAATACAATGTTGCATATTTAATTATATTTTTATGTTCATTCTGCGAAAAGCGAGGCATGTTAAATGTCAAAGGAAAATTAAATTTTGCTTTCTTTGTAAATGTTGACAAAGTTATTCACATGTAAAGATTAGATATAAATCCAAATTTCATTTCAATTATTATAATTATAGAGAGAACCGAGGCGGAGAGAAGTCATTCGGAGTGGAAAAACAAACGAAAAAATTATGAAATCATTAAATATTGAGGATGTATACACTATACAGTGCGTGCGTTTTAATGCAAGGAAATTAATTAGAGTATTATGGCATTTTGAAATAATTGTTGTTTTTATGAAAATAAAAATCCAGTTAATTACAGCACATGAAGCGTTATATTAACGACAGGTCTGACCCGGGGAATGCGTTATCGTGGTCATAGTTTACAACTGGTTGGCATGCGACAAGGTTCAACGCCCACAATATATATTATAATTATATGTATTTACATTTTCAGTGCATTAACAAATCATATATGTTATTATACTTCAGAGTGTATATAAAACTGTCTCTTGTCGTAGTATAAATGTTGTAAAATGTTCAATTTAAATTCTGTCTCACGGACGATCTGGTCAACAAACACAATATTTCACGCAGACTCGGCCTCTCCGTCATGGGAGCGTACGACACTGATGTATGTATGTTCAACACTATACATGACATGAGGTGAGCAGCGTTGCAGCGATCGCTCTCGTTAAACAAACGGCCTCCGAGGAGATCGTGCCGGCATTAGTATAATTAAATAATTTGCTTAAAAAGTGAGTTTCGTGTATTACGCCGTCTTATTAACCGTAGCGACATACCTTCGGGGCCTTCGACCCTTTGCGGATTGCGCCGCCGCCGCGCTGGTCCCGCTGACCCGTTCTAATATACGGCCAGCGAATGTTACCTCCCTCGGCTCTTGTTCATAATTTATCATGCGACTTAACTACCTCTATTTCAACCTTTAATATAAGTTGTTGCTCTTTTTCCGCACACCCGCACACACACACATTACAGCGATCCCGCACAGAACACACGGAATTATAAAATACATCAAAGCTACTAAAAATACGCGCATAAAATAACACGATATTTGAAAATATAAAATGCTAAAAAAGTATCATAAAATATAGAGTTAAAGTGAGTAAGCGTGTCGGTTAGTCTATCCTGTAACATATAACCATTATATATCTTAAGAATCGCCTTCCTAGCTATAAATGATGACCGACATTCAAATATCCACTCTCATGGTGGCTAACCGACAACAATATCCCTTCACTCACATAATCGGGGATTCGCCGATTTCATATTATATTAAACTAATATAGAAATTGTGATATTGGCTCCCCATCTCGACATGTAATAATTAATTCACAATCGAGGACGACATCCCGTAGAGCGCTCACTAGCGCCACTAAAATTACTAAAAACTTCAAAGAGCGTTCTTTGCTGCAGCATTTTCCACCAAAAAAGAGATGTCAACATTATCCCACTCGTATCTGGCTTGGCATTTGTTCTATGACGTCACAAGTAAACAGAATGAGTAACGAATGACTCGTGCGTGTATCCATAAACATTAACATATGAATAGCGTGAGGCCGTTCGCGAATATTATCATCCTGAAAACAAATGAGTTCGGATGTGAAAAAGTGTGCGATATCCTCTTTCACCCCTTTAACCAGCATCCCGTTGTGTCGTTGCGCATGTCGCTGTTACAGATAATCTCTTTTTGTTCATGATGTTAAAACCTGAGGCGATCGACCGATGCGATTCATCCGAGACTCGCTTTATCCGCAACTTGTAAGTGGTGACTTCGACCAGTACCTATTTCGAGTTACCATTATGCATATTTGTATGTATTTAATATAATACGTGATTGTAATGTAATTACGCGCGTACGTACTACATCAATCAAACGGTGTTCCGCTCGAGATATTCTGTCAGTATATCAAAGTGTCTCTGATCACGGGAATTATGGCATAGACAACTCAGGTTAATATAAGTATAATACGTAATTATTATGATAAAATTATCATGTTTATGTTAACTTGCGATTTATTATGTTACGTTTGGATTCTGAAGCGAAATTACTCCGTTCGTCTCGATTTCGCGTATCAGTTGCTATATATTATATATAGGTAGGTATATCGCTTTTAAAATGCTGATTGTTTCATCAAAAGATTCAACATTTTATATGGAATATCGATAGCGTTATATGATAGCTTCGAGCTCGGATAATATCTAAATTTCTTTAATAATGGTACACCCCTATTCTCGATATTGGTACGATACGATTGAAACGAAGTAAAATTTATTTACCCGTTCTAATTGAAACTAAAATAATTCAAATATAATAAGGTGTGGAGTCGCGTGTTATCTCGTTCGCGTTATATCTGAAACACGCTTTGATCTTTTCTTTCTATTCCAATATATTTATTTATATTCCAGTCACTTTTGGTAATAACATACTTTCTCATTATAATATATTTTGTAAGCTTTTTATATTGCTAATAAATATTATATTTCTTTTTATTGGGATCGGGATAGGCAGAGTTTTTTGAAATGTATAATAATTCGAATATATAATAGTTGTAGAATACAATTGAGTGAGAGGAGGCATAGAGAGAGTGCTTTCAATAATTGCTGAATTATGTGCATTGTTGCGTAGTTTTGATGTAATTATCGATGTATTATAAGAATAGTATTGTATGCGAGAGAAAGAGGGGGTGGTCGCGGGGGAGGGAGGGAGGAGGGGTTAGCCGGTGAGTTCACTTTATAAAATGTAAATAGTGAATGTGGACTCACTGAAAATGTAAAGTGTAACCCAACTTTGACTATATTTGTACAGAAAATGAAACTATAAAAGATTCACAAGTTTAATGTGATTTTAAAATAGTTTAGGTGTTTTATGTTTGCTGATTGCAGCATCTGTCTTTGCGTCTGCTTCCGAGCGCCTTCGACGTTATTTATAAACACTTCCAGGTCGTGATTACACTGTGTGAAATGATGGAAAGAGATGTGTGAGGAGCATGAAAGACGCTGCTTATTCCTGCATAAATACCTACACATAGGGAGGTTAACACCCACATCTTAAATATTTGTTTCGACCGGATATCGAACCGGGACCCTCACCGGTGCTCAAACCACCGGGCCACAGAGGCCGTGATAATGTAGTTATACTGAATATGAATATAATTACAGAAAATACACAATGTAAATGATTCCCGCCGCGAGGAAACTTGTCCGCATGCATCCCTATCCCTCCCTCTATGCCACTTACTAATTAAACATAATATTATTCTGCGCTGAGGAAGTAATCAACATTTTATTACACAATAATAGACTGATGATGGTTATTAACGCAGTCTGCCGTGTTGGGGCAGTACCATCACTTTCAACTCAACACACCCGTGCTCTGATCTTGCTGCGTTTCTGAAAGATTTATCTGTGGCATCAGTGGACCGCCATTGATGGACCGCGACGACAGAGTGACGTCATATGCTGAGCTACAATTAACTAATAAATCTGCAAGTATTGAAAGCGAACGTAGATTAAAGTCTCGTGCAAATTGCTGCTAAATACGTGCGTGACAAATATTTTACTATGATTTAATAATCATGTTTCATTATTATTGTTCGCGGCTTTCTATAAATAGTTAAAGATTACTGATTGCGTTGATTATACGCATTCTAGAATATATTCTAATTGTTCAATCGGTCACCCTCACGGAGAGTGATGCCGTAAGGAAATCTCATATAAATTGCGAATGAATTGTTAGATACGTACAAAAGTTTTTCATTTCGTAAATAAGCCAAATAAACATGAAAAGCCGAAGGATGTTTATGTCAGAGAAAGTTCAATAGTGTATTCGGAGGCAATTCCACTTCACTTTCGATACAAAAATCCTTACAACGCGACACACTCGAGATGGAGATCTTTATCTGATAAAAAGGCCCCTAGGGTTGACAGATTACACGCTACGCCGCCATCGTCCGCCGTCGCCGTCGCGTACTCCTCGTAGCACTGCGTAGACGATCAATAGAAAAACAATTGGAACAAAATTATTATTATTATTACAATGTTTTTATAATAGAAAGATTTAAAGTTATTTTGTTGTGAACGTTCGCCGACTGCTACCGACTGCTACCGACTGCCAACCCTAGTGTACAACAATTTTATGTAAAACACATTTTGATCGCAGCATCCCGTCGTCGGCAAATGTATCCCCTATTCGGATGACGATCGTAAAATGAAATAAAATGAGTCACAACTTGTTAGAGATTATGTTTTGTTGTATTCAATAACAATGATCCGGAATATATTTTTATTATTACTTTTGCCGACGAACATATTATTCCCTATTATGTTATTTTATAGGTATTTACTGTAAAAGTTGCATTTGCGGATAAAAAAGTTGTTTTAAAATCATAACATATAAAAAGAAAATTTTGTTTAATTTTCTTTTCTATTTGTTCAGCTATAACGAATGTACTGTGCTCTGTCAGATTAGGATTATTTCCTTAAGCCGACATAGCGGAGACGGCTTCTGCCTGCTGATCTGCTACCGCTAGCAAACTATGAGCAAACTATTATATAAATTAGATTTTTTTTCGAATAATAATTTATTTCTGATGATTTTTAACTTTGTTGCGGTTATAAACGTACTTCAATATGTCTTTGAAACTAATTCCCACCAACCCTTACCCTCCTCCCCCAGCCCCTAAACCATCCACAAAGTTTACTGAACTGAATCTATCTAGACTCTCGAAAGCTCAGGCTTCAATCATCAATAATGAAATTTCATATATTTTCGGGAATAAATCGACAAAAATTAACAACCTGTTGTATAGGTTGTATAGGTTTAACTAATTATATATCATTGTTAATTCAAATGTACTATAACATCTGTTGCCCGCAGCATCGTATGCCTGTTATTAGTTCAACATTCTTAAAAAACCTTTTATAAAGATAAATAAACGTTGGTTTGTCGCCGCGCGCTTTCACACAACTTCTTAAAATAAAAGGCTTTATCTTTTAAACTCTCCCCCAATAAACGGGTTATCTAATACAATAACGATAATTAAAATTTGATTCGGTTTATATATTGACGTCGACTGGTCTGATGGTGAGCATCGCGCCGACGACTGGAGAACCGCGGCACACGGTGGCCTCAGTCGTAGGTGTTTCTTCACGCTCCACCTAAAGGATCCGAGGTCCTCCTCCTTTGAGTGGGATTAGTAGTGTAGTGTAGTGCCTCGAAACAAACAAATATACAATTCACTTTTATCATAGTTGTATACTTATTTGTTAGCGTTAGGTGTTATGTTAAAAGTTATAAAGCCTTACACTGAAATAACGCATGGTCTAGCGCTACTACTACTAATTACCGAAACTCAATGCCAATAACCTCGTTATTATTTTGTAGGCGTACACCATTTAATAAATACCCAAATAGGAATTATTACGTCTGTACAAAGTTTCGATATTCGAATGAGCTTTGAACGAGCAGCACTTCATTCAGCACATCACAGACATCAATGCTTCAAAATTATTAGCCACTTTCATTCATAGTATTAATGAACTTATAATATAGTCGTTATATGAAGCCCTGAATATGTTGAATACACGCGGTATTACATGTAATTAGCGGCCGTCCGCTTTACGCATACAAATCAAATTAAAATGTAATTATTAATTTATTAACAGGATGTGTTGGCGACGTTTCGGGCGGGCCGAGCAGCTGTACCATGTCAAACATCACAATTCAATTATTGTTAGTGGACATTTATGACGCTCACGAATATCATTCTTGTTAATTATACTTCTTACAATTATAATTTAATGCCTAATAAATGTCACGAATTAGTTTTTACTCATTGCTAAGATCACTATCACGTTTATTTTTATTAATTAAATCTCTGAGTCTTTTTAGGCACTGAATTAAACTATCTGAAAAAAAAAGATGTTTATTTATGTTTTGTGATCTACATGAAATACGCATTTGTTTAATAAAATAGATTTAGCAGAGTTTAAAGCCTTAAATAAATTGAGTATTAATTCAAATAGTTTTAAAGTCGATTACAAACGATAGCAATTAATAAATTAATTTTCAGTGAAATCGTCTCGAGTAGCACTCTCTATGTTTATTCTACATTCCGCTCTAAATAGAAGATTATTGAATCATTTTCAATTCGAATGTAAAAAATAATTTAATTTAAATATTTACTCGCAAAATTCTCCAAATTGTGATAATGGAATTTGACAAAGAGGGCTCACGATTCGGAATTTCATATTGATTTTGCGAAAGAACGAAACCGGCCATATCCGGCTCCCGAACCGCATCGAGATGTTAGGTGAAGCCGGCTACTGCATTTCCTCGCGTAACCGGAGTCAACAAAGTCATATGAGAATAGTTATCCCACCTGATACTTTGGACTCCGCTCGAACGATTGAACCGGCCGACCGCACCCACTAACCCAGTTCACGAAAGATATTTTTGTTTCTAACTATGAATAACGTGAACGAATCTGTAGATTTAAATAGGAAATATCGTTGTCGCAGGTGTCCTGGATAAGACATCGCGATCTTCACATCCTAACCGTGGGCGGTTACACGTACACGTCGGACCAGCGGTTCCAGGCCACGCACTCGCCGACCACCGACGACTGGACTCTACACATCAAGTGGGCGCAGCAGCGTGACGCCGGAGTGTACGAGTGCCAAGTGTCGACGCAACCGGTGCGATCATACTTTGTCACCTTACACATTGTCGGTATGTATCATGTACATTGTTATTATTATGCATATATTTATATGTTTATTTCGTAATAATCGTAACAAATTAACAGTCGGAGGAGGAAAGATGATCGACAAGCGGTCGGGCCCTCGTCTGCCCCGATCGATTAACAGTGACCGGCGGCAGTCGAGTATCATTAGTTGTCAATATGAATGTGATTAAGGTCGTGTACGCTCGTGCATAAATCATCGCATCTGTGAATCAAAATCAGATTACAACAAAGGCCAATAAAAGACGATTAAAAGCAATCAATGGGCGGCCTCGGTGTGTTTGCAGAATTTTTGAAAATTGCGTGTTCGGCACGGCACCGCGCGACGCCGACGACGCGCCGCACAATCGGCACCGCTCGCTATTGTCGCGTAACATTTTAACATATTTATTGAGGCGTGCGGGCGTGCTCGGAATTAATCGCGCGTCCCCCGAATTCTCATCGCAAAACAGCAATTTGTTGTAAATCCAGAGATAAAAGGCGAAATTCCATCTGTCCTCCCCGATCCGGATCGCAGCGTTCCTCGATACACGTGATATGCTCATTTGTAAAAAGATCGAGCTCATTTCGAACACACGATACTGTTCACTATTTGCCATTATGATCGCTTTTATTGAAATAATAATAGGTACTTCTATTTAAAAAGGCCATTATGGATGTAAATCTGTGAAAAGTAAATTCATAGTCAAATTTATTCGGATCCGTTTTTAATAAATTCAAGAAGAAGCTTACAAATCTATTTTTGTTCGGAAGAAATAATTTCGCCAATAATATTGTAATTAGGAGAACGATTTTTAATTTGAAACGAGCGGCCGGACCATTTGATCAATTCCATCCTGCCCACAATCTAATAACACCTTCGACTAACGATGACAAATTATACCTCACCTTCACTATTATAATTTCTGTTTTACAATTACCTTCAGAGTGTCATTTTATAACGAATACTTTTTATTATAAAAGGGTTTACATATGTTATCAACAGATGGCGGTTCCGATATCTACACGAGAATGTTCTCGGACTTTGGTCAGTACAAATACTTACATACTTACATATATATATGTGTGTGTGTGTGTACTAACATTGTGTGTGTGTGTGTGTCGTTGCGATACTAACTCTATTTAATTAGCATTTCGGAGGTCTATTCTGAATATACACGAACTGATTCGGATACCAAACGGCAAAACAATATTGTGAAGTATTCGCAGTGTGAATAAACAAATATATAATGAATTAATTTAAAACATAGGCAGCGCGGCGGCGGCGTAGTATTTGAAGCGTCCCAGGGGAAATACGTTTTCATAATGTAGAGAAAATAATCAGGAATGAGCTGATCTGCTTTATTAGGTTACAACTACACTCGTAACATTAAATTATTATTTCCTCTTTGATTAATTCCCGTCGCGCGTCCGCTCGTTCGTCCCCGTGAATTATTCGCAGAAGACGATTTATTACTAAATTATATTTGTTTCCTATACCTTGAGGAAAATTAGATAAAAGCAATTAGTTGAGTCCTTTTTTCAATATTAAACATTAATTCGTTCTAATTTTATTTTTCACTTTGTATTTATTAACGAAAACACCAATAAAATATTGCCGACTGACTGTACACCGATGCAATATTATTGATTATGTGACCGAGTGTATTTTGCATATTGATTGATCGATTCAATTTTGAACCGTATCTCTTTGCGTTAACGTTGCCAATTGTTTTTTATATTGTGTTTGGATTAAAAGCTTTTTCTGGGATATCGTTGATTTATAGATGCAACGATTTCTGAACGCAATTTAATTTGTTACGTTTTTCATTTGAAGCGATAGTATGTGGCTATAGCGGGCGGCTCTCCATTCGTGCAATATGCCATGTTGCTACGTCTGGGTGTCCTCTCGGGGTTCAAGAATAAAAACCAGTCGTGGGTCGTGAGTTTAATATGTTGTATGCGGTGAGACAGTTCCCAGCACAAAAGGAGCGCACAATGGTCTTATCTTGGGATTGGTGTCGCTTCCGGCGAAGTAGCACGTATCAGGATGCGTCCCCTCAGATGGGCGTCCTTCCAGACCTCGGGAGGCTCCAGGTGTAGCTCGACAGCCAGGACGTTTGATGCCCGATCGTGGTTCCCTGGAATGAAACACACCACGTCTAAGGGTTGTGCAATCACACATCCTGACTGCTGCGGGGCAACTGCAAACAGATAAACCACGTTCCCCAGAAAAATGAATTATGGAAGCGTTCATTATAACGTTACAATGTGCAATATAATATGTACGAATTACAATTAATTAAACCAATAAGGATGTTTTATGTTAGCCTGACTATGCGCCTTGCTCTATTCTATGTTCCGGGTCTGTAAATTAGTTTTGTGTCGTTCTTGTCCTACTTCGGGTTCAAAGCATTCTATGTGTGTATATATTGATTATTTTTTATTTATTTATTTATTATTATTGTGTACAAAATTTATTGAAAAGTTATTGTTTATTGAATGTAAAATTTGTTAGTGAGATAGTGTTTGTCGGCTGTTGTCTGCGAAAACAGGATAACGCTTCTGTAAAGGCTCCTTAACAAAATAAATTTACTTAATTGAATCGTTTTGATATTATATAGTCCGTGAGGCGACGGACCATTTCGCTTAATCATTTATTTTTATCGAAATTCCCTCTTGATGTAAAATATAAGTTATCTATTTGCTCGATAACTATGGCACTATTAATTGAATAAATAGGTGATCGATTATAAAAAGTTTTCCTTGTACCTATAAAAAGTCCAATGGCCGATCTGATATAGTCACTTGTCTAATTAGTATATTGGTGGACATATGAACATACATTCACGTTTATAATTATATATTAATTGTATTGATTTAAACTTGGTCATCTCCTATAGTTGGCGAGATGGGGTACTAATGTAGGATAACACGATAATAGGGCGTGTTGAGGGGCGGCGGAGGGGGCGAGGGGCGCGGGGACGGGGATCGCTACAAAATAAATGATTTACGCGACGCTCACACTTACATAGAAACGGTTTTAAGATCCATACTTGGTAAAGTCAACACGTATCATGATTATGAGGTACTCTCTCTCTCTCTCTCTCTATGGCCGGTTTTGCATCATTATATCACGATTTTATCAGAAATCAAGAGCGGTAGGCAGACTTGTGATGGTAAACAGCTCGTGAAATGATATAACGAGTGTCAATGGATAGTGCATGTTTGTCATTTCACGTCTGCATAGCGGAGGCGACTTCTCCCTGCAGATATTTCTCTGATGCTTACTCTTGCTTGTGTGATGCGGTTTAATAATTGTGATATATTTGCAAACATTCATATATTACTATGATATAGGGCAGTAAGTATATACCTAATCCGATTAGTGGTCGCTGAACGCTCTACTCTCTGCCTATGCCATTCTTTTAATACTGTTGTGCTTCTCTTCAAAAGATTATATTTTGTACTTTGTTCTCGAATCACTCACTAAAATTCTACTCGGGTATAAAATATTATGTAATCTGTATATATGTATATAAAACGAGAAGTTCCGGTCGACTGATTCATAATCAAAGTACAGCCGAAACCATGATAGCTAGCGAACTGATACTTTGAGGGTAGCTTCGTATTACATTGTGGGCGTGCACTGAGAGAGGATTTCGCTTTGATCTGGACCTAGAGTGGACGCGACCTCTCGAAAACGGAACGAGTCCGTCAGTTTCTTCCGGAACAAAAGTGGTAGAGAATGACGTCATAAAAAAGTTGAGATCGGACAAAAAAAATCCCCACAGAAACCGGTCATCGCGCCGGTCACCCTCAGTTAGCATATATATATTATATTTTAGATGTTGATTATTTGCGAGTGCAACATTTTGTTGAATATTTGATGTCTGTTGAGGTAGCTCCATTGAAAGTGCATTTTTAAAGATCAATTTGGTAAGAGCAGCGCCTTTAATGTTGGATGCTGTACCGGCGCACGGGATTCTAGCCCTTATATGTAAGATTATTAGACATTAAACTTGTATAAATGTATACATATTCGAGATTGTAGCTTCTTGGTAAACAGAGTGAAATGAAATTCCTGGTGTGTGTTTAGGGGCAGGTGATGAAGGCACTTCTGAGGGCGCGCATACGAGTATTGTCCACGGAATTGTGGCACAAAATAAATGGATGTCCTTTCATTTAAAAACAATAATGCTCAAATGATGTGTCATTTTCAACTGCAACATCCATCTCCGAAGTAGCCGAGTATAACGAATGAAGTATGCACTGTCAACTTGGATGGTGCAAATTCGTCTCCTAAAGCTGAAATAGAAAGAAATTTCTTTTCGGTAGCAGTTGTTTTCTGTTCATGGACCGCACTCTAACTTAGTAGTGGTAATTTTAAAATTATTGTTTATTTAATTTCATCATTATCGCATGTCGTTGCGCATTGTTCTCAGAGTGGGATAGGCAGAGTGACAGGGTTATTTAATTTATAGTTGCAAAATAAACTTGATGATCTACGAGTATATGGATATGTAGTGATGATGATGAGTTGTCCCCATAAATACGTAATCTCTACTTAGTGAAGTTTAAAAACACATAGACGGGATCCTGAAAGCGGAAATTACACGCTCTCGAGTAAGTAAAGTATAGAGGCGGCACACTAAGCCGGGCTTTCCTGAACACAGCCTTACACCTCTCATACACTATGCACCAGCCTTTACTGACACAATAATTACTTTAGAATAACATACGCTTTAATTATGCCGCGAAATAAACACTAAAATATCATATAAGCTTACGTTCGCTTATCAGGATCCGGGATCAGCTCGGAAGTAGACGAGAGTGCCCTGTCAACCCGGACAACGGTCTCTTCGAGCCGGGATGACACTCATGGACCACAATTTATAACAATAAAAATAAATACGAGTTTACTTAGTAGCATAAATAATAATAAAAAAACCTTTTCAAAAAAAAAGTTGAACCGACTTCAATAAACACTAAAAGCACTCAAAAGTGAAAAATAATTTTTAACAAGAGTATCTACACACAAAGTAATAAACATAAACACTAATAGGTGTTTATTAGGTACAAATTAATTGTCCACATACCTACCACATTTTTGGAGTAGGTGCCAAGCAAACGTTTATAGATATACTTGATATCTAGGAAGATATCCAAGTGTTCCTATCCTGAAATTTTGAATTGGTATAGCTTGGCACCTACTCCAAAAATGTGGCAGGTATGTAGACAAATAATTTGTACATAATAAACACCTATTAGTGTTTATGTTTATTACTTTGTGTGTAGATACTCTTGTTAAAAATTATTTTTCACTTTTGAGTGCTTTTAGTGTTTATTGAAGTCGGTTCAACTTTTTTTTTGAAAAGGTTTTTTATTTTTCCATTTTTAGGGTAGCGGACCAAAAACAGCAAAAACTCCCTAATAAACGTACAAATACTAATCGTAGTTCAAATTAAATAAATTTAACAAAAAAGAAACTCGTGCAACCCCTTTCACCCCCTTTCAAGCTGAATTTCGGGAAATGCTGAAATACATGTTTCGTTTTTTTTTGCTGTGTGTAGACCAAATATACTAAGAATTAATTAAATCTGGCAAAAATTTAACCCATTTTATCCCGTTTCACTCCCTTCGGGGTGAAACGCAAGTTAATATATAATTGTTTCTATTGTAGAGCATAATTTATTATATATTTTGTCACTAAAAAATATTGATTTTTTTACCTCGTTTCACCCCCTTCGGGGTTGAAACGCAAGTTTCATTGTTAATGTGGTAAAGCATTTCTGCTGTTTCAAGTAAATCCGATTTTAAAATATTCATACTATTTTACCCCGTTTCACCCCCTTAGGGGTTGAATTTTAAGAAATGCTGATACAGGTGTTTCATTATTTATGTTAAGTATGTATGCCAAATTTCAATTATTTTTGTCTAAGAAAAAATTCAACCCATTTTGCCCCGTTTCACCCCCTTAGGGGTTGAATTTCAAGAAATGCTGTAACACGTGTCTCATTATTTATTTTGTAAAGTATGTATGTCAAATTTCAAGTAATTTTGACTAAGAAAAAACTCAACCCATTTTGCCCCGTTTCACCCCCTTAGGGGTTGAATTTCAAGAAATGCTGTAACACGTGTTTCATTATTTATTTTGTAAAGTGTGTATGCCAAAATTCAAGTAAATCGGAGCAAAAAAATTTTACAAACTGACTTTTTTCCCCGTTTTAATAAAAAACTACACACTGTGCATCTTAGAAAAATATATGGAACCACTATGGAATGCAGCTTAACACAGTACAATTTGAATTATTGAAATCGGTTAAGCCGTTTAGAAAAAATCGATGAACATACATAAAAAAAAAACATACGCGACGAACATATAACCTCCTCCTTTTTGGAAGTCGGTTAAAAATTAACCAACCGGGTAAACCGTTTCACCCCTTTAGGGGCTGAATTTCAAAAAATGCTGAAACACGTGTTTCATTATTTATGTTGTAAAGTATGTATGCCAAATTTCAAGTAATTCTGACAAAAAAAAATCAAACCCATTTTGCCCCATTTCACCCCTTAGGGGTTGAATTTCAAGAAATGCTGGAACATGTTTTCATTATTTATGTTGTAAAGTTATGTATGCCAAATTTCAAGTAATTCTGACTAAAAAAAAAATTCAACCCATTTTGCCCCATTTCACCCCCTTAGGGATTGAATTTCAAGAAATGCTGAAACACGTGTTTCATTATTTTTGTTGTAAAGTATGTATGCCAAATTTCAAGTAATTCTGACTAAAAAAAAATTCAACCCATTTTGCCCCATTTCAGCCCCTTACGGGTTGAATTTCAATAAATGCTGAAACACGTGTTTCATTATTTATTTTGTAAAGTATACATGCCAAATTTCAAGTAAATCGGAGCAAAAAAATTTTACAACCCGACTTTTTTTCCCGTTTTACTAAAAAACTACACACTGTGCATCTTAGAAAAATATATGGGACCACTATGGAATGGAGCTTAACACAGTACAATTTGAATTATTGAAATCGGTCCAGCCGTTTTCAAAAAATCGATGAACATACATAAAAAAAAAAACATACGCGACGAACATATAACCTCCTCCTTTTTGGAAGTCGGTTAAAAAGTAATAGAAACATTCACTAACGTTATTTCGTGTTGGCAATTATTATAATAAAATCTTCGTTATAACAATTATAATTTGTTTTCGGGATGAAAATTTAATACGATATTTTTAATTTAATTATAGGTGGGTATATAATTTTACTAATTACGAAATAAATACTCAATTAATTGCATCTAGAAATTGGTTTATCAATCTGCAGGCAACTATTTGGAGGCGTTAGGTTAGGTTAGACTAAAATTCGCAGCCCTAGACTGTAATTGACTTCAAGGAACGTCCTGTCAGAGACGGTTTTTGAGAATTCGATATTTGGAAAGAAAAAAATTAATTAATTAAATATATATTACATGTGTTTACTTATATATGTAAGAGAGGATGACTCACCCGATGATCGGCACCTCATTTCATGTTTGATGATCAGATATTTATTGCTAATTATTTAAAGACAAGACGAATTATTTATGAAAATTTTGGTAGTGATTTTTTTTATAATCAATTTAAAAAAATATATCATACGTATTAATATCGTAAAACTCCATCAAAGTTCAAGGCTCGAAAAACGTTACGTATACGGGTTTGTATATGAGTGGAATAAAAGCGGAATCTAGATATAAATACAAAGATAAAATTTCCTCTAATATTAAAATAATATATCACACCTGTCGACTGCATTATATAGTAATTTAAACCATATTCCAACTACTTAGAACTTAATATTATTTATGATTTATTACACGTATAACTAAGGTTAACAAGCGATGTAAGAGCTAATATTGCCGAGGTGAATTACACCTTATAACTACAGCGTTAAAGTTTATGCGACGCGAGAGGAGGTAGTGATGTAATAGTGATCAAAATATGAATTATTAGTACCGTAACTCACTTTAAAGGCTTCCTCCGTCGATATAGTTTAGGATAAGATAGAGTTTCGGGATTTTAGGATACCTCAATATACTGAAAGTGATCCGAACTCTGCTAATACCTGGTTTAGTGTAGGTGTGCTTCTTTATTATTATTGTAGCCCCATGGCATATGGCAACACTGAAATGTGCACCATCCAATTTGATAGTGCACATTTCTCGTGTTTTATCTGGCAACTTTCAAACTGCTTTTGAATCGCGACAAGGTCACTTCACGGGTGTTACGTTAGAAAGTGGTGGTACTACCGGCGGTTTTAGGCAGACTGGACTGATAACCATCACCAGTCTGCCTACCACTGTTTAATAGTGTTCATAGGCATTGAGCAACCAAAATACATATAACAAAGTTTCAAAGCACGACCAGCCCGCCAATGTTTTTTTAAAGTGAACATGTTCGCCATAAAAATATATAATGTCCTCGCGTTCAGGGGAATGTATGTGAAACATTAATACATAGGTATTTGGCAAAGAATAAAAGATATTAAAATTCGCATTTAAAGGCAAACGCGAGCTTAATCTGTCATTTATTTTTCCACATGACGAACTCGCACAATGGAAACACAGACATCAAGTTTAATGACTAAAAAAAGGTAAAACACAAACGTTCTATTAAGATTTAGTTAAATCGGTTTCAGTAAAGACGCGTACACATAAAACATGTACGGCGAATGTAATTTATATAAAGCAATTAAGCAAGTGTGTACAACTAATTAATTTAAGCTTCCATGCGCATAAATATTAGTGGATAAACTCAAAGTGGACTTTGCTAGGGTTGTCGGGGGATGCTGCGACAACTATTTTGTTAGCCATGTTTCTAAAAAAAAAGAGAGACGAATCTTCTTCTCGAAACTTCTGTTTCCGAGTCGCTTGTAACATAAACGCCTTTTCTTATATGTTTTTTCATACCAAACGCGGGTAAGCAGTGAAAACACGGAAATCATTCAAGAGTGGTAGGCAGACTAATGACGGTCATTTGTCCAGTCTGCCGTCCTGGGGTAGTATCACCACTTTCGAATGTAACACCCGTGAAGTGACCTTGCCGCGTTTCGGGAATAGTTTGAAAGCAGCCAAGTATAGCGAGAGGAGTGTGCACTGTCAATCTAGATGGTGCACATTCGTCACCTGAGGCCGGCATATCGGAATTTATTCGTAGTAACAGTTGTTTTCGTGCATCGACCGCACTTTAGGCGGTTGTTGTCTTATTGCGAGTTACAATTTAAAAAAGTAATGTTTAAACTTGAGGCAAATGTATCTAAAAATGTAATATATGTATTTATTTGGCGTTAGTAATGTGCAAATGTTGATGACCCTAATACGAAGCATAATAATATTGTTTGTTCGCTTCATTGCTGTTACATTGTCATCCATAAAACAGAAAACTATTAAAGTATAAAACACATTGGATTATCCATTTTAAGCGCTAAACATAAACATCTATGATACAGCCTAGGCCGTGTGTGATCATGAAAGAGTGGTGGACACACTGCACGATGGTTATTAATCTAGTCTGCCCATCTCGAGGTTACTTATCGACCTGATTGAATTTTCAAATCAGCTTGGAAGTATCGAAGGGAGGCTGGAGGCATAGCGGAGGCGACGGCTGTGTGAGTGTGGTCATATGTTTAATTTTTTTTTTTAAAGTACAATATTTTATATGAAATAATTAAAGAGTGGTAGGCAGACTGATGATGGTTATTTGTCCGGTCTGCCGTCCTGGGGTAGTACCACCACTCGAATGTAACACCCCTGAAGTGACTTTGTCGCGTTTCGGGAATAGTTTGAAAGTAGCCAGGTATAGCGAGAGGAGTGTGCACCGTCAATCTAGATGGTACATGCTCGTCTCCTCAAGCCGGCATAGTGGAGGCGACTGCAGTCCGTAGAGATTTCTTTGTGGTAGCAGTTGTTTCCATTCATGGACCGCACTCTAGCTTTACATCAGGCGTAGTGTTGTCACATGTCGAGCTACAATAAAAAATAAAAATTATGAAACAACGAGTGCACAATATCGTGTGACAGGGCACGTTGAGTTTGTCTTGTGTTGGTTGTGCTATTAATAGAGTCTGCTGCATAATTATGTGCAGAGAGGCGACGTCTTGTAAAAAAGGAATTATGAATAAGAAAGAGGTCATTGAACATGGCAGCATAGTGGTGGCGCCACTCCTTTGTTATACATTATTAGAAATGAGGTGGACAGAATCTACTGAGTGTAATATAAAATCGATTATCCCGTGTTTGAATCAAAGGCACCAAAGGGATTTTGTTATTGTTACATACTTTGGTTTTTCAGTTGAGTATTTAGAATAAATTGTAAAATACTATTAAAATAAAAAAAAACTATTCCTTAATATATTAATGTTTGAGTTACGTGTGTTAGGTTAGATAATAAATATATACACAGATACATGATGTCCCCTATACGAAGATATGAATCAATATGTATATGTTGTGTAAAAAAGTAACATAAAAAATATTAGCCATTATAGAGGGCGTTCTTTTGAAAGGGTAAGGATGATCTGGAGCCTTAATCTTTGAGATATATTGCTTGCGAGATACGAGTGAGCCGAACGATATATAACGTTTATATATCAAATTGTCGTGTACCCGCTATGCCTGCTATTTATCAACAAAAACCGCACGCCTTAAGTTTAAACAACACACCCACACACGCAATATGTTTGTTTGTGTGGGTGTCTTTTAGTTCACTATAGTACATTAATTAAAGAGTGGTAGGCAGACTGATGATGGTTATTAGACCATTCTGCCGTGTTGGGGTAATACCACCACTTCCGTCTCAGGATTAGTTCGAAAGTAGACAGGTATATTTGTTTCGTAACATCAGGCGGAGTGTTGTCACATGCCGAGCTATAATATTTAAAAAAGGCTTGAATTGATATATGATTGTATATGGGATGCAATCTGGCATAATAGATATATGTAGTGGAAAAAGCTCATTAAAATATATCAGATGAATTATCCTCGTAAGGCAAAAAGCCGACGCCGCGGCCGCCCGTTCATATGCTAATATATCTGAATATATTTTAATGCGTCGACATTACCAAATTTATTGCGTCACTAATGTATATATAATGACATATATGTACATCGGATGTGTACGCAAATATATCTAAATTGAACCCGGCTAAGTCCAAATGCATGTTACTCGGCTCTAGAAATCAAATTCGCAGGATGGAACTTAGTTCTGGGTCATTATCCATTGCTGGCGAGTGCGTGGAGCGAGTAACTGAAGCTAGAAATTTGGGATTAGTGTTTGACACAGCGCTTAATTTTGAGACTCACATTTCTGACCTCTTCCGAAATTGTTTCTACCGACTCAAGGTGCTCTACAAAATTCGTGAATTTCTTAGTGTACAGGTGCGTGTGAAGCTGTGTGAGGCTGTAATTCTCTCCAGACTTAATTATGGTGATACTGTTTACGGACCGTGCTTGTTGGCCAGAACCGAGAGAAGGTTACAGCGAATACAGAACGCGTGTGCACGTTTCTGCTTCCGTATTCCGCCTCGCAGCCATGTGACACCATTTCTCAACAAATATAAATGGTTGAAGATGTCCCACCGTAGATCGCTGCATCTAGCTTCTTTACTTTTTACTGTAATTCACCGTGGTTCACCTAGCTACCTTCTCTCGGAGCTTAAATGGCCCTCAGCAAATAAGCGCTACGATACTCGTGGCAGTCTTAAACTTCTCTGTATCCCAAAACATAAAACTTCTGCTTTCCGTGGATGTTTCAGATACGCGGCCGCTAAAATATGGAACAATATTCCACCGCCGCTTCATGATTTGTCTTCCCCTTTTTATTTTAAAATTAAATTAAAAAAACATTTTCTTTTGCTACAATTAGATTAGCGGTCGCAGTTGCTGCTGCCAACACTCTTATATATTATGTATGCGTGAGCAACCTATTAATTATTATTATTATTATTATTATTATTATTTTATATTTTGTTTCTTTCATATTCTTTTATATTTATGCATTTTATTTTTTCAATACAAACTATTTTCCATAACTATTTTATTACACCTCTTCCCTATCACTGCCCCTTTGCCACTTCCTGCGGTGTCAGCTGAAAATCAGCGCTCTGACATCTGCCAGAGCACATGCTGAGCTGATTTCCCTTTTGTCACCTCACCCTGTACATATCTAAAAACATCTGTACCTTGTGACAAATAAAAGATATTCTATTCTATTCTATTCTATTCTATTCTATTCTATTCTAAATTAGGGCATATTGGCTCAATCGAACGGCTCTAACTGTACAGTCTGGCAGGCATTTGACAATTATAAAAACGCAGCTGTTTAATGTAAATTGTTGCACCATTGAAGAGCGGTAGGCAGGCTGGTGATGGTTAGTCTGCCATGTCGGGGCAGTACTACCACTTGAAGTGACGTGAAGTGTCTTTGTAGCGTTTCAGGATCAGTTTGGAAGTAGCCAGGTATAGCGAGAGGAGTGTGCACTGTCAATCTAGATGGTGCACATTCGGAGGTGACTGCCGCCTATAGTGATTTATCTGTAATTAGCAGTTGTTTCCGTTCATGGACCGCACCGCAGCTTAACATCAGGCGCAGTGTTGTCACATGCCGAGCTACTACAAAATATATAATAACACGTATAAAGCAATGTGTCCGTGTCCGAGTAGCATCAGTCTCAAGAAGAAGCATAATTTGAAAGTGTTTATTTTTTGAGTAAATAAATGTACAATTTAAAGTCGATCGGTATCAGCGGTGTCGCTCGTGTCGCTCGTGCAAAGCCACAGACGACACCGACCATTCTTCACGAGCTTTAAGCTTCTTACTTTACTTTCTCTCTTACTTATCTACGACAACAGCTATGCCAGATCATTATTTACATTATTTTTCATAAATGTCTTTTGGGATTTCAATATTTAATAATGTTCAGACCTGACTGTCACGAAATATATAATACATCAAATAATAATAAAGACATATCATCAAAATCGATCAAGGTTAACGATACTGAAGATGTTGCTTTAATACCGGTTTTGTATGTAAATCGCATCGGAACTGTTATTCTAATCTTTAATGGATAGAAAGTCTGATGGCGCTGTGCTCCGTCCGTGACTGTGCTCGCGGCAGATAATCCGAGACAGAGCGGGCCACTATTGTAAACTTTCATAACATCCTGTACATTATACAGCGCTGGGAATTGCCGCTCTACATCATTTTACATCGCTAACTTTATATCCAGTCGCTAATAATATTACATAGTAATATACTTACTGTTCGTCTCTAGGAATCGTCTTCTTTCGGTGTGTCACTTATTGACATCAAAAATGCAAACTTAACCCAAACTAGGAATAAGGAAACCTTTTCAGTGTACGTATAGTGCCAATGTCGTACCTTTCTCATCACCTACTACGAATTGTTGGGCGTTTCTGTCCCATAATGACAACTAGTGTTTACAATTTTACATGAACTGATTTATATGTATGTATATTGTAAAAAAACACAATAATCGAGGAATTCCTGTAAATGCATTAATAATGACCAAATAATTTTATTCAAATTCTGTTAATAAGTTATTTACAATTTAAATTCCAATTACAATGATTATTTTAATGAAATAATGTTTAGTATCGCTCGTGTAAGTGTGTTATGTGACGGTGCGCGTGTGTGCGTGTACCGACCACGAGGACGACCGGTAGCTGCAATGCGTAAACCTTTTTTATATAAATAATTTAGTCCTTTTTAGGTACCTATTCCTTTCTTTTCCCCTGTTTGAATAACACCAGAGGAATAATTTCGGAGGCAATTCTAAGGCAGATGTAATCAACGCTTCCGTCGGCTACATCGAATAAGAATAACTTTGTTTTTTGCCAGTGTTTGTTTCAATATTCCGAAGGAGGCAATTTTTTTTTATTGGAAAATAATATCAAAGTCCCGAGCGCCCCCCGCGTTGTGAATCTACAATATAATCAGTTTATAGGTAACGAGGTGACCGATAATACCCGAGGGAGGATTCCCTTCACGACGACTTCTTCCTCTTATTATATTATGAGAAAGTTTTTATTAAATATTTATGTTCGCTTAAAGTGTTACTCGAAGTCTCCTTTTTGTGTTATAATAATAAATGCAGCTTGTTTATAAACGTTTCACTTTTAAAAATTTATTCGCAAACATAAAATAGGTTTCTTGAAAGTTTTCTTCTCTGCGAAATGTGTCCGCTTTTTTAATGCGGCCCGCTCGTTCCCTATTAAATAACTGAAAAACTAGCAGCTCTTTCGTAAAAAATGTTCAAAAAGTTATTGTTAACGACGATTTCCTTTATTTGTATTCTGTTATTTGAAGTAATAAATGTATTAAAGCGAAGCTTCCTTGCGGACTTTACGCGCTCTATTCTAGTAAAATTGAGAAAAAACGTGATCGTCATCGCGGAGATAGCCTTCTCCCTCCATTATTCATAATATTTAGCACATTTAACGCTCGTTTTTGGCGCCATTTTAGATATTTAGTTCTTACAATGAAGTGATCGCTTCAAGAGGCAGGCGATACTACTGTTCAATGAGTATTATATTCAGAAAGAACGGTTTAAACTTATACGTAAAGGATAGACACGGTGAGGTGAAAACGTGTGTGTTCAGTGTACACAGAAAGAATGAAAGAGTCGTACGGTTCATGTTATTGGCTCACGATTCGCAGCGAAATCACATGCGGCACATCAAAGGCATTTCACGCCTTTTATCATGCCGGGGCCGCGCGCTCATCGAAAATACGCTTTTGTTAGACGGAATATTTACCACTTTTTATTTACGATTCCGCACCGTGTCCGTGTGAAGGACATTCGTATTGTTTATTTATTCAAGACATTATAATAGTTCAAATAAGATTTTTTATTTACTATTTTCAAATTAACCTAACGGGTTTAAAATATACGTAGACATAGCATATTATGTTGTTCACGTGTGTGTGTGTGTGTGTATGTGTGTGTCGACCGCATCCGAATGTTGTTAAATTATGATAGCATAAGTGTTGCCAAAAATATACACACATTAATGGGTGACAGTCAACATGGCGGGGACAGAGAATACTATGGTTTTCAATATTACAATTATAGTACTAATTATGTATTCGTATACAAGCTTTACATAAAACTAATTTAAAAAAAGCATAGACTGTGCTTTTCTTTTCCAATTAGGTATATTCTAAAGCTCACCGTGAAGCTCTAGGCGTCAGAGCACGCAGGACAGAGGTGACAATGGAGGTTGAAAGCTAACGGTGTCAGTGACGATTACATTTTTCCCAGCTTACTCCTCAGCAACGAGCGCGTTGCAGGCCCAGTTGAGAAAAACTAATATCGAAATATAAGTCGAGTGCATTGTTTTGTATAATGTTCGAATGAGAAATGATTGAGTTGCAACATTTTTGATGTAGGTTGCGCTATGGATTTCTATGTTTCATGTGAATTAATATAATGTATGCATAACACGAGCAACAGACAGGGCACAGTGCAGCACTGTGGCGAACAGTAATTGTGTTTGTTGATAATATGCGAGTCGCTACTAGCATTTCGTCTGCGTCATGAGAGTGTGACGCGCCCGTGGCGTGGTGTGGCGTCGCGTGTGATTTAGGTGACACATTGTGACAACGACTTAATTAGTTCGCAGAAACTTCACGCTGAATGCATTCCTCGGGCCATATTAATACGACTCCCTGATGATGCTAAACGAGTGCCAGAAATTGCATTTGTGAATATTAACATTAACATTTGAGCACTTCCAAACTCGTTGTAATTAATATACAAGTGCTTTTGTGAAGGCATGCGTTCTCAAATCAGGAGTAGTACACAATATTTATAGCTGCTTGAACGAACATTTTGTACTTGTGATCGTATCGCTCGTAGCATCACCAGGACCGAGACACGGGATTAGCTCGGTCGTAACCGGGCGCGTAAGGGTGCGCGCTTAAGCAGGCATAACAGAGGCGAATACTGCCCGTAGACGGTGTGATCTCACAATAAATAACGTGATATAAACCGCATGTTAGGTGAATGTTGTAAATGTTGTTTCTAATGAATAATAAATTAGTGAATTATTAATTCGAGAACTTTTCCGCTCAACATAATTCTTTATTTATTTAATTACTTTTTAATGTCTTTGTAAATTCATTTTTCTTCATTAAGAAAATTATGTTTCAAGACAATTTGTGTAATTACCAGATTGTGGCTTACACTCTGGTAATAGGGACGATATTGGCTCGTCTCGTGTAAAATAAGGCAATGTCATATAGTTAACCGCGAGACGCTACTGTTGGGATTCAATAAAGTATCGTGGTTAGCGGTCGGTGGTGTATCATGACTTCTCGATGAAAAGTGTCAAAGGCAGATGGTCCGTTTGGTCAATTTTATGTTGTGAGTTGTCGAAGAGTTTTAATATTAGACGAAGGAGCAGCATTTGTCGGCCGGAATGTCTGATGATAGGAAATAATGAAGTGCGCCTCTCTCTATTGGAAATCTGGATCGTGTGAGGTGGATTTATTGCTTTACGTGACTGTCGACCCCCCATCGTACGTATGTGAATGTGCGCGTGTGTGTGTGTGAAGTCGTAACGATTATGTAACATTGTTTATTTACGAATGATACCTGTTCAGATGTTTATTTTTATTTGTACGACTCCCAAACGTGGTGATGCGATACCACGTCAAACAAAGCTTAGTATTATTTGTCCTTGAATATGCATCATGTCAGAGTTGGGTTATAAATTATAAAATGCAATTGCATTTGCCCATGTGACCGACCTATTTGTTTACGTAAGTGAATCGCTAATATTTATATTATTCAATAAACTAATTTGGATTCAGAAAAAACGCATCTATATAATATATAAATAAAATAATAGCGTAAGAACATAAACATATAGAATGCACGAGCAGTGATTAATAATAAATGTTTACGAATAAATAACATGGTAAATTTTTTAGAAATATTTTTCAGTGAGTTTGTAAGAAAGTATTTTGTCGGACCTGAAATAGATGTTGCCAAATTGAAAGGTAACACGGCACCTTAACGAATGCCCCGATAGTCGGGGGAAAGGGGGGCGGGGGTCGGCGAGAGAGGGTGCCGAGCGACGTCTCGACATACAGTTGAAAATAGAGGAATGTTCAGTGCAAAAATCGGAAATTCAATAAGTTGTTCAGCCAGTGCCGCCGCCGCCGAGAGCACTGCTCGGACGTTCTGATATCTATAGGATGCACTTTATAATTACTCACATCACTTACTAAATATGCAAGCAAGAAACCACGACCTGCTCCTGCCACTAAGCTTTCGTAACCTCCTTTCGTAGCGTCCTATAGTAATGTTCATGCAAAACACTACAAAAAATATATTTGATTAACATTAATAGAAATTATCGTCTATTTGTTTACATAAAGAATGATACACTGCTTCAGTTATTCATTTTAATGAACTTTAAAAATATTGAAATAGTTTATAACGCTTTGAGTCGTAGTTGATAGTTGCGTTTAAGTTATACAGGATATTTACGTATTGTTGCGACCTGCGCGCCGGATCTATCTATAGATGTGTGCCACTTTAAAATATGATAGATGATAGGTAGTGCAGTGGAAGATTTATCGTCAACTCTCGTTTGTAAGAAGCTGCACTTGACATATTTGACTTATACAACATTCTTTACAGTTGAACATTTTATTTACAAAACATTTATTGTATTTGTGATATTCGAATCGTTCATTTGTTACACAACACGTTAAATCGAGTTCGAGTTAAGGCAAAAACCCAACTGAGTTTTGGAGGGAAAGTGTAGATACGCGTTCACACACTTTTACGAACAACAAATGGACAATAATTATAAAATTATTAAAAATAATTCAAACTTTACACGCTACATCCAGACTGTCAGAGAATAATGACTGTATGAGTGCATTATTTAGAATGTATTTGTGAAGTGTGAACTTATATAAGCGTAGGAGTGTGCGAGGACGTCACGAGTGAACGCGGGGCTCCGTAGTAACATTTGTTTCCTATAATTTATTGCAATAAAATGACTTGCGATTATATTAATGGAAAAGTACCGGATTCGTTTCCCAATTTGTATAAGTGAGTTTTGTGAATGTTCGAATCTCCAATGGCGAGATCGAGGTCGAAGAGTTCATCATCAGTCAGGAATAGTTTCGGATTTCTTCTGAAACTGACCCATCTCAATTAATTATCCAGTGTATCCTGAAAATAGAGATACATTAGTCCCTATTAATTCGCAATGTATTTAGTTCGCGATTCTCGAGGCGAAGAGTGCCAGTAATAAATTTAGTAATTATTTCAATTAGTCGAAGATGTCTCCCGTCGCCGTTGTTCCAAAGTTAAGATTTTAACGTGAGTTTGAGTGACGTTTCATGGAATAATGACCTTTATGTGCGTCGCAATAAGACAAGTAATAGTGATGAGCGGTGTCCGTAATGCGAAGTCACGTTTCGTAATAAATCTAGTCGGGTGCTCGGTATACTTCATATTCAATCCGTGTTGGCGGCTGCGGAGCCCTCCGCACACCTACGAGAAAAGGTTTCAATTTGTTAAAATACACTCGCATATTGTGTTTGTCGGGAATAATAATAGCTTCATAAAATTGTGTATAACATTATCATTATTTCACTTTATATTGTTTAGTGTTTAGAAATATATATATATTTTTGTAGTGAGTGAGTGAGTGTGTGTTTGTTTGTTTGTCGCGACGCATGTGTAATGTTATTCACGCGCGTAGGGCGAGTGCGTCGTTTATGGTTACAAAAATATCTCGCATCATCTCGTGTTTATTTCAGATGGTTTAAATCTCATCACATCTCAACATTATATATGTCATCATACATATTTCACCATATAGAACATAGCACTCAGCTACAGTAAATATCAACATAAATATTTTAACTTTATCTCTCCGTGTAGCTTTTATTCTTGGAACATTTTTTTCTACAATCCAATCTGACGTTTAAGTTCATGAACGGGGAACGGAGACATCCGTTAACACAATCAGCCGTCGCCTCCGTTATACCGGCGCGAGAAGACGAATATGCATCGGCCGGATAGACAGTGCAAACTCCTTTCGTAACACCCGCAAATATCCAAAAATTAGTGGACGAACGTGTCGAGTCGTCCATAAAAACATTTATATATTATGTATACGAAACAAAACACATAAAACACAATGGAGTTTTTAGACATTCATTATTAAAACTCTCGCGTAGTTATGTATACTAAATATGCTTTTATTAATAATATTCGAGTTGTTTTTTCGCATTATTGTAACCTCCGCCATTATTTAATTAATATAATGAAAACTTCAAGGAAATTTGGCAATTTGATGTATTAAAATAAATAAATAAAAACGTTTATAATGTCGAATGAGATCGTATGTGTAATAGGATGAACAAATAAAGTTACGATTGGCTCACTCGGTCCATTGTTGTGTAAAAATCCGCATTGGTTTCGAAGTATTACCTCACAATGTTAATGCAGAGAATGCGGATAATTTCTTCTTTTTGTATCCTATTTTGAAGCGATCGGGTGTAACTTTGCAAAAATGCTTAATATTTATTATAAATAACTTTTACTAGTAAATATAACGGAGTATAACTATTGTTTTCTTTTTTATTCCGAGAATATTTTCAATTTATAGTAACAAAGTTTATTCATCGCTTAATATTTCTTAGTTTGTCCCGAATAATATTTTTATCTTCGGTTACATTGTTAATAAATTACATTGTTTTGATAGAGATGTTCTTTGCTCCACAAATGAAAGCAAAACGCATACGAAGTCGTGAGTAACAGCTAGTATGTAAGTATTATAATAATATTCCATTTTTAAGATGTCTGTTGGTATTAATGTTATCGCACTATCGTAGCGAGCGTGCGTGTGTGCGCCTCTGTTAGACTTCAGAGATAGTTGGGTCGGGGATTTAAACTTTTCCAAGTCTTAAGTGTTTCACAACTTTAGGGTTGTCAATCTGAATTTTATGAGATTACACGCAAACTTACACCGACGACATACGCTTTACAACAACACACACACACGCACAAAGCGTAAATGTTATTTTATTCATTTATATTTTCAGGTTATAACTAAAAAATGTGTACTCTGCGCAATTATAAATTCATAACCTCTGTACCTCTAGGTGGCTGCGGCTGCGTACGGAGCGGACACGGTACGTTCATCACATATGCTCATTTCCCCCGTGTCAGAGTGAGATAGTTTATTAATAGCGTAGTGATGTCAGAGCGAGATAGATTTTAAAAAAAAGAAATATAATATGTAGGTTTTCAATTAATTATTGTTTTAATGAAATATTGAGACGGGTCTGTGTCGAGTGTCAACCCTAAAGTAATCGTCCGTTATTTGTGAGCTTAGGAGTTATTGTTTTAGTAATAAAGTGCTTTAAAGTTTCAATTCATTTTAGTGCCAAATATTGTGCCCCGACAATTATAGACAAATGCTTGATGTTTGTCTACGACCGTTATAGATTTAAAGAACAATGTATGAAACAAAAAAAAAACCTGAAAGAAATAACAATTCGAATAACATGATTATTATAATTTGTGATTGTTGTCCATTTTAGTGGGAGCAACATATAATAAATGCATAATCACCTGGGAAATGAATTTTGTACGTCGAGATATGTACGTAGGCATGTGTGTGTGTGTGTACGCTTGACAACATTAGATTCAATTTTTGATTAGAGTGCACGCAGAGGTCCCGCCCGACGCCCGCCCCGCTTCCTGTGTCTATTACATATTTATATGATGTAGAGAATTTATTTTATCCCGGGCGTTCCCTTTACGAGTGCGCCGAGATCACATCTAAATCTTACGACTTGTTTTAACAAATATATGTGAAAGACGTTTCTGCCGTCTGACCGGTATTAAAACGCTGTAGGTAATTCTGACACTTTTTGTGCGTGATTTTATTTATTTAAAATATCATTTGCAGCTAAAAGAAGTAGGTAGAATATCCGTGTCCAAATCTCGATGACTGGTGATGACCGATCAGTGTGAGTATGTTGTAGGTGCTTTGGTCGCTCGGTGCGCGTGTCTCGCTGTCCTTTGTTTGCAATTGCTGCAATTTGTTTTATTCTAACCAATCATAAAAGAACTGTACGAACATTTTACAGAAATGTACGCAAACTAAAATAAGTCAATAATAAAATTTTGGTCTCCGCTTCAGCAGGAGAATTAGTTTTTCCTAGAGCCGACCGATTTTTTGTGAGTCGTTTCCATATAGCGGAGGTAACCTTTACGTTGTTTATATTTTGATAATAATTCTAGTTTATTATTTCAAAGTCCTGCCTACGCTTGACGATTCAATGGGCGTGGGCGTCAATAAATACAACTCGTATATGTTGTGATGCCTTTCTATATTGTTTAATTATGGGAATCGAACACGTGTCCCATATAATAACGTAAGCAATAAAAAGTGTATTCATAAATGTTGTATAAATTATAAGTGAGATAAATTAAAGCGGAAAACTTGTATAATTAGGCTATTTAAATGGTACGGTGTCGCCCCGACACGACGCGAACGCCCGCCCCCGCCCCCGCCCGCCCTACTGCCTCTCACGTACCAGTCACAGGCAGTAACAACAAACATAACTCACCTTCGATTCCTATTATTACATATCCTAATAATACTTACATATAGTGTATAAAAGAAATATATATCGTCCGTGGCCGAAACTACGTATTCGTATTCTATATTTGAGTAATAATAATTTTGGAGCTGCCGTGGTCTAGCGGTAAGACGCGTGAACTCACGATCGATGAGACCCGTGTTCGAAACTCGCTAATTCTGACCAATGTAACTTTGTTATATGTACTTTGGTCGCTCATATTAAAGAGTGGTAGGCAGATTGATGATGGTTATTTGTCCAGTCTGCCGTCCTGGGGTAGCACCACCACTTTCGAATGTAACACTCGTGAAGTGTCCTTGTCGCGTTTCGGGAAAAGTTTGGAAGTAGTCAGGTGTAGCGAGAGGAGTGTCAATCTGGATGGTGCATGCTCGTCTCATTAAGCCTTAGTTGAGGTGACTGTTGCTTGTAGATATTTATCTGTAGTAGCAGTTGTTTCCATTCGTGGGCCGCACTAGCTTCACATCAGGCGGAGTGTTGTCACATGCCAAGCTACAATAATTATAAAATAATAATAATAGTTGATGTACTGTAGCGCCATCTGGTGGCGAGTTACAACGAAGTGGAAGGCACAAAACCCTCTCCATGAAAAAGCACGTGATGTGCGCGAACTTTCATGGTGATCAGTCAAACAGTGTCGAACTTTATTAATTTGAGACCTAAGAAATACCAATATTAATTTTCAAACAAGTATATAGATGAAGAATGTTTGTCTGTTTGTTCCAGACCTATTTTGAAAAATCGTATTTACGTTTATAATGTAGTAAGTTTATTGAGGACAGTTTTAGGCCGGATTAAAGGAGAGAAAGAGAGAGAGAGAGACCTGTGCGGTTACTTTATCTCTATAAAAGATCCCCTTAGAGATGGGACGGGAATAATTATACGAAAACGATTGCTGGCAAAATCTTATAATATATAATACAGTGTATCAAACGAAAATAAACATTTGCATAATCTTGAGTCGATGCGAGTTGGTTTCTCTTTGCTCTGTAAATTCGAACTTTTCATTTTAGCATGTTATCCAAAAGTCGGCTTACAGGTTTTTCATTGTTGCTCGGCATATGACAACCTGATTTAAAGCTGAGTGCGGTCCATGAACGATAATAACTACTGCTACAGAGAAATCTCTACAGGCAGCAGGCGCCTCCGCTATGCCGGCTCGAAGGGACGAATCTCCATCCAGATTGACAGTACACATTCCTCTCGCTAACTACTTCCCAATCGATCTTGAAATGCGACAAGGTCACTTCACCATTCGAAAGTGGTGGTGCTACCCCAGGATGGCAAACCACTCTTTAATAGCGACCAAAGTACATATAACATAGTTACATTGGTTAGAATTAGCGAGATTCGAACACGGGTCTACGATCGTGAGTTCACGCGCCTTGCCGCTAGACCACGGCCGTGCTTGTAGTTGTTGTCACGTGACTACAGTATTTTCCTTGTGAAACGCGCAATTGTGTCGTGTCAGCACAAAACTATATCTTATGTAATTAGCAGAAAGACATAGTTACAATTAACCTCCGCGCCGCCCGGGCTCCTTTGTACATAATTGCCTCTTAATGGCCTCCCAACTTGTATAAATCAGTGTTGGCCTCTCTTCTCACATAAACACTTTCTGCTTCTTTCTGTGCGCACTCTGAGTGGAATATAATTTAAGTGCGGCCGTGGTCTAGCGGCAGAACACGATCTATGCGCAAGACCCGCGTTCAGACCCCGCCAAATACTGACGCTCATTGCATAAATTAGAAGCAGAGTGATGATGGTTATTAGCCAAGTCCTGGATTCGTGAAATCCTAGTCGGAAGTGAGATAACGAGAGAAGTGTGCGCTCTCAAACGTGGACGGTATGCATTTGTCCTACCAAGCAGGCATAGCGGACACACTAGCTATTGTAGGAAAGTGTCTATGGACAATGTAATTATTGAAATTTCGCTTGAAAGTGCGGCTTCTTATATTCACCTACATAAGTATTAAACAATGTAAAAAGTACAGTCAGATACAATGTAAAGGTGTCGGGGGCTCCTCGGGTTAAGGTCAGTCAATTGTATCGCCGACTGTACGCAACAATGGGCCACTCTCGCTCATTGTACAGCATATAATAAATTTGAGCGCGATTTAATCTCCGTATAAATAGATCGTGATAAGGGCGGATTAATGAAGACTCCATTTTAGCATATTTCTTAGTGTCCGCCATCCTCCGAACAATGGCTGCCATTCGGTCGACCTTTTTTACTTTATAATAATTACAGCGAACTATTCTGAACAAAACAACTTCGCATTGAACTATTCTCATCAAACGTTACATCAAAATAACCGCACTCGATTGTCGGGGGAGCGTGGGTTTGATTCCGTTTATCAGACAATTATGAAAATTCAACATTAATTTATAGTAATTATAATTAAGCTTTGTTGTTTAAGTGACACTTTCATTAAGGTGTTGTATCGCGAGCACTACCGCTTCTCAGGTCGTAGTGGTTTTAGACCCAACTCTGTGACGTCATTACATTTCGTGCTCTACCACGATATGTATGAAGTTGTCCAACAATCGAGCATGTTTTATTGCGCCATGCTGCGCGAAACGTTTGCTTAAAAAATATAACATTAATTTGTTACAAAAGCGAGCGAATTGTACCAACTTGTGCCAATGTATACTCGTTTTAGATGTACTTATGAACTATTTGTATAACCGTCTGATAATAAACTGTCACCACAGGGAAATGTTTTCGTATCCGCTATGCCGTCCTGAGAAGACGAGTATGCACTTGCACTTCTTATAATATATGATATTCAAATCAATAAGAATTAGTGGAAGTGGTGCGTTAGTTTTTATTTTTTTAAAATTGTAGCTCGGCATGTGACAACACTCCGCCTGATGTAAAGCTAGAGTGCGGTCCATGAATGGAAACAACTGCTACTACAGAGAAACCTGTGCGGGTAGCAGTCGCCTCCACTATGCCGGCTTAAGGAGACGAGCATGTTTCATCTTAGATTGACAGTGCACACTCCTCTCGTTAGTAATTGCAAAGTATGGAAGTAAATGGTGACGGTCGTCGGCTGACTCATCATTTCTCTTAAACTAAAGCCGAGTGATTAATCGGTGCCGCTGCCTGCCTCCTCTGCCTGCCCGAGTCGCTTCTGCTGTCAAAACTTTACAACCTTTAGCTAAACGACCAAAACGTTAATAAACACCCGCACAACTGACAAACGAAAATAAAAACTTTAACTCGCAGGATACGAATTATATATTTGTATATTATTTGTATCAGTTTGTATGCAATCGTTGTAACTCATATGCATTGTGAAATCTAATAAAAACCATCTAATTCCCCAAATTAACGTAATATAATCTGTGCACATTTGTGTTCTGCTTTTATCTCATTTGAAGCTCGCATAACAAATGTAGTAAACATTAAAAAACTAATATAAACCTAAAACAACGAATAGTTTGATAGCAAAACAAAACACAATAACGCGCGAGCCATTTTAGTAAGTGAACGTACGGCGCGAGGTCTACAGCCGAGAGTCTCTATGTACTGAAAACCCCCGACATTGTTGTGCTTTTAAAACAATTCGCTTCCAGAGAATATATTCTGCGAAAGACTCGTCTCTAGACACCATCGAGAAAAGACGGACCATGTTCTAGAGAGGTATTAACCCGTCGTCAATGGAAATGCATTCTCTAACCCAACCTTAGTATTACTTTTTTTTTTTTTTTTTTTATAGCAGCTCGGCATGTGACAACACTCCGCCTGATGTAAAGCTAGAGTGCGGTCCATGAATGGAAACAACTGCTACTACAGAGAAACCTGTGCGAGCAGCAGTCGCCTCCACTATGCCGGCTTGAGGAGACGAGCATGTACCATCTAGATTGACAGTGCACACTCCTCTCGCTATACCTGGCTACTTTCAAACTATTCCCGAAACGCTACAAGGTCACTTCACGGGTGTTACATTCGAAAGTGGTGGTACTACCCCAGGACGGCAGATACGCCAATCTTAGCATTACATTCGAAATTAGACTAACTAATTCTGTATGAAAGGTCCACCTTTGGTTTCAGTTCCGTCGGCGCGGATCCTCGGAGGGCCCGACCTTCACGTGGACATCGGCAGCACCATCAACCTGACCTGCCTCATACAGTTCAGTCCGGAGCCGCCCGCCTACATCTTCTGGTACCACGAAGATGAGGTTAGTTGCAGACGGTTTATGCCTATACATATATATTGCCCGGCTTCGTTTCGACCCGCGCTGCTCCAAAATAAATCAATATAATAAAATAATAAAAAATGAATTGATTCCGCATGAGTGAAACATTCCGCTTGTAAAATATAAAAAGCAAAAAGCTCGAGCTGCTCGCCGTCGATATTGGAAAACATGGAAAAAGTAAAAAAATATTTTATGGCATAATAAATTGTCGATTTTGTCAATAAATGCAAGCTTATGGTACTAGATGGTGGTAGAGGAAGGGGCGTCATTAAAGCACTATAATTATTAAAGCTTCCACATGAAGAATGGTGCAAACGCGTAAACTGAATAAGCAGGATCCGTGAGCCGTAATAAATCGTAATTAAGAACAATTCGTGTATGAGGAGTGTTAAGGAATTGTTTAGATATCTCCCGTACATGAGATTAATCACATCCCGCAATGCTCACGACAGCCTCTCAAGACGTGCACGGGGGTACGCGGCCACCTAATTTTATAACGTTAACCGTGACTTCGACTTCGCTCGGTGGAATTTAAAACGAATTCCCAGTGGATTTGGCGAAACAATAACGAAACGGATCCATTATCAAATAAATCAAGTCATGAAAGCGCTGAACAAACAGTATGAAGTTCATTAGATTAATATAAATCCAAATAAAGGGGTAATACTCGACTCGTAATAATGCGTTATATAATATGGATCTTGTCATTAGCGTCGCAGAGTCGAAAACGGCGACGCATAAGGGCATGTTCGACTAATTAATCTAAACAAGGTTTTAGCAGCCCACCTTCCGACCCCTCGACAAGTGGAAAACTTTATCATGAAATTAATTTATGTTTGCACCATTTTGTTGGAGGTAATTTCAGTTATTAGATTCTGAATCGGGGTTAGGTTACGTTCCGCGCTCTCTCCTCTGCTCACCGGCTGCTCATTATTCCGCTAAACTGTTCGATGTGTCTTCACATTGCCGACCATCACTTATATTATTAATTCTTCTATCACATCAGTATCAGTTATGACTCGATTATTATTTCGCCTTTTACTTATTATTATTGAAATATATGAGATTTTTGTTCTTTTGAATGTTTGAGTAATTTGAGCCTGAAACCAAAATTTTGTTAATTAAACTTAATTTGTGAGACTTCAGTCCGGCATTTGATTACTTGTTTAATAATGGGATTTAAAAAGAATATTCAACGAAGTGACTTTTATTCGCAATTCGACAACGATTATTCGTCTGTTGCGCCAACACTCGCCGCACATCGAGACACGATCTCTACTGAAATAACACTAATTTATTGACGCATCTTTTGTAATTCTCACAGATTTTACGTGTTTGTATCCATTTCTTTTGCCTCCTGATTTCGTCGCCGACGCCTTCCTCCCGACCTAATATATAATTTAATGCAAATACTGACTGGCGAGTGTATTGACAGTCACGTTACGTACGGAAGCAGGTGATTTCGTACGACTCGGCGCGGGGCGGAGTGTCCGTCGTCACCGAGAAGGGGACCGCGACGACCAGTTACCTCCTGGTGCAGGACGCGGCGCCCGCCGACTCCGGGAGATACTCCTGCTCTCCTTCCAACGCGGAGGTGGCGTCCGTGCGGGTGCACGTGCTCAACGGTGAGTCTGCGCGTCTTTTACGCTTGAAATTTTGTCGATGAGCTCGCGTGTTATTCACATCGTCACGTTTCTACAGGCGAGAGGCCGGCGGCGATGCAGACGGGATCCGCGGGACTCTCGAACAGCTCGAGATGCATAGCGGCGCTCCTGATCGCCGTGCTCTTGCATTCGAGGCTGGTCAGGGAGCAGCTGGACAGCTGATGCCAGACGAACGGCGCCCTTTGTAAATAAACCCTCGTACGGATGAAGATCGGCAGAGGCGGAGACGTTGCGACGGTGCTTTTGTTACATGACGGTGAACGCGAGGAGTTACGAACGGATATTGCCCAATATAGTGTGCCATAGTAATTTGGATGTGGAAGTCGCCTCTGCCAGGATTCGTTGCATCGTTAGACGAATGTGTAGTGTTAACAATAACTGACTATATTCAATATACGACCATCGGTCGTCGGCCATCATCGGTCCTCTACTGCCAGCGAGCTCGACGTGCAATACATTCTATATAAGATATTAAATTATGCAGAAATATTTGATGTTATAGGGTTATATGTTATGTTGTCAAAGTAACCGAGAAGTGTGTTGTCGAGTGAGTGCGACCGGATGACCCTCTCTCGTCTCTCTCGTGTCATCTCGTGTGATATTTCCGTAGCGAGCGAGTGAGTGTGCAATGGTGGTGCATGTATGTTATTGTGCAGGTAATGTTCCAATTCGCATTAACCTCATTCGCAAATATTCTAACTTTTATAAGCTGACGTACACACAGAGAGAGCGATAACACCTTTGTGTGTCTAGCAGAGCCTCCGCCCCCGCCGCCTGAGCAGACACCACTCATCAGATTCACACGAGTAATAACAATGAATATTTCTGTGAATTGTAATTTACCAACTATGTTACTATATTTGATAAATTATAATAAATAATAATAATAATAAGATCGGAAACTTAGTTTTCGTAATAAATAAAAATTAGATAAATATATACATAAATCTGTTAGTTAATATTATAATAAGATTTTTATGAAAATGAAAAATGAAATTTATAAAATTTTTAATTTGTTAAAGCGAATTCGTCTTAATTATATTAAATATACATTATATATATTATATTATAGGAAATGTTAATAATAATACTAAACGAGTAATAAATACATTATAATAATTTTTTAAGATTATTTTGACTTCTTTGAACATTCCTTTTTTCATACTTTTTGTTTTGGAAAATTGGACTTTTCTCATTTAATATATTAATTAAATTATAAAAAATAACAATACTAACTTTATTTTATATATTAATTATGATTGTATTTTATTTAAAAAAATAAACAAATAAATAAATCACGAACAAAAAGTTGTATTATAGAGAAATAAAATAATAATTTGTACATAAAATAGATAAAAGGTTTTACAAATAAAACATATTTTAAGTAGAATTATTAAGAAATAAACTATTGTAAAAAAAATGCAATACAAAATGTAAATGTAAAAGTTTATGTATACAAAAAACCGGACATGTTTGTTTTCAAATAAAATATTTAATATTTAAAGCACTGTGCACTTTTATTTGTGATATTTTACTTTATGAAAACATGTACCTGTTTATAAAATGAAATAATGTAAATATTAAAAAAAAAAACATTTTAAACCTGGCATCCCATATTAATTCGTTAATAATCACCTTCCATCCGCCGCCGTTGTATAATACTCGTACAACTCTTAGAACGTTATTTAGAACTTAATACTCGTGATAATTAATTGGAACATTAAAGGAAGTATTTAATAATTTTTCAATGAGGGCGCGAGATCAAAGCGCTAATACTCAAAAGGACTTTACTCAAAATACTCGAGCAATTAATACTGAACGATAACTGAATGCTCGACGATTTTAAATCATTACACAGCTACCAACGCGCTTTTCATACTTATTATACATCACTATTCAGCCGAAGGAATTTAATATTATTGCGGTCTATATACGCACATGGATAGTAAAAATTAAGTTTATGTTATGTTCAATTAAATATCTTACTATATCTGCTGCAGTTCGTTCCATTAAGTACTTCTTTCTCACTCGAACAACTCTCTCTATTGAAGAGATTCCATCGCACAAGTACAGTATGATATTCACAGAAAGTAAGTATAAAGAAGGTTAGTTTTTATTCCGATGGTTCATCTTTAATCCTATCCATTAATTGCGTGCGAAGTATATGGGATGACGTCACGGATGATATAGACAAAAAGTCGAGCGAAAAGCCGAACACTAGGATTTAGGTAACGGAGCTGAAATCGTATATCATTCCGATAGGAAGCTGAGAGGTGTCCATGTCATTAATCGCGGCAATAGATCACACAGAAACGGCGGTACAATAAACATTCCACTGTAAAACCCACCTTAAGACCTCATTTCAAATGGTACGTAAAATTAAAAGTAAATGGCATCGGAGTAATAAAATGTGAAGGTGGTCGGAGGGGGTCGGAGGGGTCGGGGGGTGTACGGGGGATTTAGTACGACGTCAAGTCTCGTTTGTTCCGCTCGTTAATTTGAAATTATCTGACATATTAGAGTTTTATTATCTCGAGTGCGTAGCTTTGTCACTCATTCAATAAACAATAGAAAATATTATGGTTCATATTTAAATTAAAACTAAAAATGTAAATACTCGTGGAGCATACCCGATGCGAGGATGTCATCTCTGCGAGTTATATCAGTGAGTACACTTTTTTTTTTATTGTAGCTCGACATGTGACAACACTCCGCCTGATGTAAAGCTAGAGTGCGGTCCATGAATGGAAACAACTGCTACCACAGAGAAATCTCTGCGGGCTGCAGTCGCCTCCACTATGCTGGCTTAAGGAGACGAGCATGTACCATCTAGATTGACAGTGCACAGTCCTCTCGTTATACCTGGCTACTTTCAAACTATTCCCGAAACGCGACAAGGTCACTTCACGGATTTTACATTCGAAAGTGGTGGTACTACCCCAGGACGACAGATTGGACAAATAACCATCATCAGTTTGCCTACTACTAAACCTAAAAGTGAGCAAATGACATTTTGCGATTAATATTCACAAAGCTAGTTTGTTATTTGTAAAAATTGTAAATACTAACGTCGGGTAAACACTCCGCTCGCTTCAGACAGACTCGAATATTGAACCGTTTCTCGCATAAAGTATTTTTTCATATGAATTTTTTTAAACGAGGCACAATTTTTTATCCGAAAAAAGTGATCGCGTATTTTAGTGGAATTTGTCGGCGCCGCACAGTCAATACAGTTTTTCGATTCAATCAATCAGCACTTGTCAAATTTTGGTAAAACGCTTTTTCTTTGTGTCTGAGTTACATCGCATCACGCAGATAAATTATACGGAAATGGCGTTCAATAATATATATAGTAGACAGACCATCGCGGCATCTCGCGCACCAATCACTTTCCTATTGTATTGTTTCGTTTTCTGCTCAACACTAGGATCACCGAAATGTAATGGCACCCGAAACGCAGGTTTCCTAGTACGGATGCCAAAGAGGATGTTAAATTTACTTCCCTTTTGCTAACTAAAAGAAATTAAATTACATTGGCGAATGCAGTATGTATTTTTGTGAAAGTTGACATCTGACAGATGTTAACACTTAGCCAAAGGTAAACAATGTTTTTAGTGAAATAACCTCGGGCTCTAGAGATACAGCGAGGGGAGGTTCATATAAGGGGATGATTGATGAATGTTTTATATTAGATGTGAGACGCATTGTTGGAAGACCTCCTTCATAAACCTACAGGGTGAACGTACGTACACACGCACATCGACTACTTTATATATTAACATTTCTATCATAATCTATACCTCAGATCAGTCAATTTACTCTTTTTTCATCTGAGAGTTTGCGTGTTTAAAGGCGGTAATCTCAGCAAATGCGTTTCATATCATATTTATTCAAAGAATTATTTTTCAATTATTTTATCACATAGGTTTTTTCATCTCTATAACAGGTTTCGTAGGGATGGAATGTTATGTTAAACGTGTAGTATAAATTCAACATATAACGAAACTGCTCAGTATCATAATGTATATCCAATCACAAACCGCAGCGAAGTGATAAGGGCGCGCCAGGTTGCAGCGCCCGCCATCTTTTATGCGAGGGATTCGATTCGAAAAATAATACGTACATTATTTTAAAAACGTATGTATTTGTTTCGGGTCTAGATGTTATAAGATTGCGTTGTTTTTGTCCTGGGCTAGGATGTCCATGGTTTTTTTAGTCTGGAATGAGGGTGTATATCGCGGTGTAATGTAGTGATACTTTTTTTTTAATAGGCCTAGATAGGCCTACATGTGGCCGTCGGGTAACAAGAAACTCGACATCTTTGCCTGTAAAAAATAGCAGTAATAAAATAGGAATTAAAGCGATATAAGTGCAAAGTTAAAACTATACTATATTATTATATTTAGTGTAGAGAAATATGTAACAGATTATCAAGAAAGGGTCTCTATACATATAAACGTTCAACACATACATCATTTTACTCATATATCCTTGTCAGCCAAATAGTCACTTTTTTATAATAAGAGTTTGTTTAATAAAGGCTTTATGTCTATCAGCTCTGCCCGTGTATGTACAATAACATAACATAACATACAATAAACTAAACTGTATTAAAATTGAAAAAAATAATAAGAGGGGTGGGCGGGCTGATGATGGTTATTCTTGGTTATTAGTCCAGTCTGACGACCTGGAGCACTACCACCGCTTTTGAGTGACCTTGTAGCGTTTCGGGATCAGCAACGTGCACAGTTGACTGAATAATGCACAAGTCGACATAGCGGAGGTGACTGCTGCCTACAGAAATTTTCATAATAATTCGAGAATGTGAGTATACTAAGTTTACAAATTAAAGTTTATAATATATTAAGAATGTTGTTCACAATAGCGTCAGTTACCCTGCTAAATAAATCCCAGGTTTAAGTTGTTTTAAGAGAAACTTTGAAGAACGTTTTTGTATTAAAAAAAACTGTCACTTGTCAACACTGTATTTATTGTGCAAGTCACTGACATTATTTTAATGAAGACGTTCGAGAGGTGAAGGGTAGGCAGAATCCCAGAACGTCCAGTTTGACAGTGCACATTCCTCTCGTTATAGCTGGCTACTTTTCCAAACTGATCCCGAAACGCGACAAGGAACACTTCACAGTTTATCTCTCATCACCGTCATCTGTTTGTCAACCACTCTTTAATAGTGCCTATAGTACATACAACATCTATCAGAATTTAGCGAGGTTTGTAGGTACACAGGTCTCGACGCTTGGCAGTATGATAAACGCAACCGAGTTCTTCGTTCAGCCGAAATATTACCTACAACCTCTTAAACGTAAAATAAATATTGTTACGTGCACCTAGGGTGTCGAAGTTGCAAGTAAGGTATCGTATAAGCGGCGTCGCGTACAGAACTTAGCCCTGCCCACGCACGTTTACATTTTAATTGGTAAACAACTTCGTCGAGAGCTTTCTTGAAGCTTCCCTTGAAAATAGTCCTAATTTGGATGCGAGAGAAGCAACTCCTGCGATACCGAGTGATACTGAACAGCGACTGAAGGCTATCCAGCGACTATCGTGCCACTCCTGCTTCTACGTTATTGTACGAACGTAAAACAGTATTGAGTAATAATTTAAAGCAATTAATAATACTTAAAGAACAAATGATGAACATGCGAGTTCAATGAACCGAATAATTCCAAAATTATTAGTAACAATCACGTATTTATTCCACTAGTTACATGAAAAGGTCAAAATATCTTTAATGTAAAATCGCTCGATAACGAATAGTCCTTATTATATAGTGCGTAGAGCTGAAAGTTATTTTTATTTGTATTTTGTAAACGAAATGAAGCGTGTTTCTTCTGCATTCGTGCTGAATAACAAAGTGAGGGGTTTTCGATTATTTTAAGGCTCAACACATAACAGGCGTAACAATATAAACAATATGTACATACTTACGACCTTTTCAATTCAGAATAATAACCATTTATTGCTAATAAATACATTCTAGGCACACTGTGATTATGGTTATTGTATGGTTATGGCCTGTCGTTCCGATATTTTCGAGTATGACGACGTGTCCTCTTAACTGCGCGGTCATCACTCGAGCCGGCATAGCGGAGATGACTACTGCCCCGTGGTCACTATAAAAATAAAACTGAAAAAAATACAAAGAGTCGTAGGCAGACAGATGATGGTTATTTGTCCAGTCTTCCATGAAGTGACCTTGTCGCGTTTCAGGAGCAGTATGAAAGTAGCCAGGTATAGCGAGAGGAATGTGCACTGTCAATCTAGATAGTACATGCTCGTCTCCTCAAGCCGGCATAGTGGAGGCGACAGCTGTCTGTAGAGGTTTCTCTGTAGTAGCAGTTGTTTCCATTCATGGACTGCACTCTAGCTTTACATCAAGCCAGAGTGCGTTTTATAAGTGAGGGCGATTGCTGCCGCAAAAGAAGATGCCGGCTTAATGAGATGCCTCTTCGCACTGCGGTTGAAGGTTGTGTGTATCCTCTTAAGGTGAAAGCCACCACCTGAGCGTCCATACAACATTGTTTGAAACATAGCAGATTGATGTTGTAATTGAGTAATTTTATAACTTTCTCAGCACTAATTATTATCGCAAATCACTATAATAAACAAATAGCTACGGCACAGAATATATAAAATGCTTGTGAAATATAACCAATATAAATTGTTTAAAATATGTAAAATGTATGGACGCTCAGGTGTTGGCTTTCACTTTAACTGAAATATAACTACGTAAACTTAGTAAGTAATAATTTGCAGATAATACTATATTGGACGCAGAGATTAGTGCATGGGTGTGCCTTGCAATCATATACTCTATTGGAATTAATAACTAATTAATTGTGAAATGTATTCAAAGTGTGATGATGTTTTGATGACCCATTTTGCGACTTCCAGCTGTAACGGCCGTGAAGTGACCTGAGTCGTTTTCCGAGATCAGATGGCCCATAATATTGTATCAGTTGGAAACATAACTATAATAATATTATAGAAATCTTGTCCACGTCCACGGATCGCAGATCAAGGAAGTCATCCCTTATTCTCGAAGGCGATGATCAAACTTAATGACTTGGAAAACTACCCTCACCCTTTCACGACTCCTACCCGCAACACACCTCTATTTATTACATAGCTTTATTTACTTTTTCATATATACAATTGAAAGTAGCCAGGTAGTAGGAGAGGAGTGTGCACTGTCACTCCAGGTGGTGCTGGCATAGTGGAGGCATTTGCATCAGGCGGAGTGTTGTCACATGCCGAGCTACAATAATTAAAAAAGAATATTAGTGTAAATATCATGAAATTATAAAACGACAAGACTCAACTAAGCGTACAGAATGATGACAGCAGTGACGCAACGCCTGCATTCCCCTGGGAATAAACGTGCATTAATACAGCTCAAGTTGACGGGATAGAACCCGCATTCTAAACCACATCCGCATAATAGTGTGTAAACGTCACTTGACCCGTTAGTAATTAACTAGGTCAGATCTTGAAACATCTTGAAAGTCTAAAAAACTTGAGCACTAAAAATATGCTGGAATTAGTAAGTTTGCAAAGTTCATAAATAAAACGTATTTTTGCATAATATACTCTCTAGGTATATATAATACACACTCGTAGTTGTAAATCCGAATACTCTATTAAGTTTCTAAAAGCTTTCTACAATGGATAACGTTATGTCATAGTGAACCATTGCACCGACATATTTGCAACAAGAAATCATTTTGTATTTTTTATTTAAGAGAAACAGGACGACCGTAGGCACTTGACTAGATCTTGATTCTATGAACTAAAAAAATCACTTCTAATCGACATGAATTTATGTAAGCTAGAGTGCGGTCCATGAATTATAGAGAAACGTCTGCAGGCAACAGTCGCCTCCACTATGCCGGCTTGATGAGTCAAAACGATTTCCTATTTACATAATTTTGTTCAGATGTTTTTCAAAAAAGTATCGAATAATAAGTAATGGATTGTTTAGTCATGTATGCGGTCGTCCAGTCAGCCAGTGCTCCACGTCTCCACGTCTCCGCGTCTCTCTAAGAAGAATAAAGATAACCCCACTATGAGTTACACTTATAACTTTTCGATAGTTATATTTCCCCTATGATTTATGCTTCCATTCAATATTGTATATTGTGTTCGCGGCGACTGAGCGAATATCACCTTTAGCCGCGAGTGTAATAAGTGTTATTATCCTATGGTGTGTTGTATGGGCTTGTTTGCCATGTTGTTTCTATAAATACGTTCGCTTTACATTCTCTATTGTTTTATTTAACTATTTATTTACACGAAAGTGATATTTCAGTGATAATGTTATGTTATTCACTAATGTTAAAAAAAATTATTAAAATCATTTACTTTTAATACTTTATTTTTTTAATATAAAGTAAATTATTTAGTAGAAATAAAAATAATTCTAAGTAGACTGAAATATTGTGTTTTTTATTTGTGAGACGAAAGACAATAATTAAAGGAAAATTTTGTGAAAATTTTCATGGTTTAAATAATTTATAGAAATAAATTAATCATAAAAGTTAAATTGACTCATAACAGTTAGTGAACTATCTGAAACCGCAACGAGACGAACAATTTGGACAAGCAAACTTCCTATCAAACTCCACACGAAACCATATAGCTTTAATAAAATTATATTAATTAAAAAAAAGATGTCGTCTGAATACGTACGAGGAGGAAATAAACAATATAGAGAGAAGAAGGAGGGAAAGAAAACGCAACTGTGAAGAGAATACTATTGGTGATGGTGACGATCACGTTTTTCCTTAGTTTACTCGCTCAGTCATTAAAAGCTCCCGTCAGCATTGAATAGGTAGGTACCGTATTACAGAGTAGTTCGCACTCTGCCTGTACAATACGCACTAATTTTTGAAACTAATGTAGAGATTTTCATTTGAATTTGCCATTAGTTAGATTGGATATTAGAGAATTGGTTAGTTTATAAAGGTTTTGTGTTAATTGCCAAACTAAAATCATCATTGTATGGGAAGAGCTTCAATTAAAGTTCTGTGAGAAAGTGAATGGAGCAGTCAGTATAGAGAGAGCTACTTTTCACCTCAAGTTCACTCAGATAATAATTTAAAAATATTATAGTTTAATCAGAAATTAAGATGTTTGCACCATAGTCTAAGAGCCAGTAGGCAGCAGATGTGTATGTCACCAAATAATTGTACTCTTTAATGTGTCCAAACGGCACCTTTGGTAAAATACTTTCGAACTTGGTCTGATTTTAATACCTGTCTTACCTGAGTGACGTCATAGCAACCGTCGCTGGGCTTAGTGACGCCCCATATCATGTAAGGTAGGTATAGGTGAGTGTTTCAAAAAACTATCATCTTTGGTGACATACACAATCTATAGACTATCATGTGGCGAATTGAATACAATCCATAGAGCTACAACACACGTACAAGTTACTTCACTCAGGTTCAATTGCACCACATGACTTAACTATTACTGTCACGTTAAAGTAATGGTTAAAATTAAAATTGGGTTGCTTCAAAAAAATACCCGTCAGTTTTGTCGCTTACTGTAACCCTAACCGCAACCAGCGAATTTTGGCTGGTCAAAGTTAAAGTAATAGTTAAACCTATGTCACTAACGTCAAGTGTATGAAAAGAGGCCAAATATGTTTTTCTATTATTTTTTCAGGAATGTACTCCTAATTACATCACCCACCTTTTTATCGATAACGATATGAATTTACACGATGGTTTGGAATAAATGTAAACGTGACCGTTATAGTCATCGTAAAATGTAACAGTGAAAGTAGCCATTCATTATAAAAAGCGAGTGAAAATAAAATTATAAAAACGTAAAGTGCGTGAGTGTACATATTCATACAGAACTAAACCACTCGATTATGAACTCTATCGTTTAGGACAAAAGAACTATGGTTGTGTTCAACCGTAACTTGCTGCCATATTGCGTTATGAACCGTATTCACTCACGTATTCCCTCATTAAGCGGTTTTTCTTTACCGTCGCATCGTAACATTAAAAAATATTTCAAAAACGTTATTAATTTAATGTCTAATTAATAAAATATTAAGTAACAGAAGATACTAGCTTGCGTTTGTAAATACTTTTATAGATAACGTAAACATGGATATATACGACTAGATTTATAGCATATTTCCCAATGTGACGCGAGAGAAAATATGACCGCAGTCACTTATAGGTTCTCTGTCAGTTAGCATTTGACTTGAGGACTACATTGTCAAATCGTTTGAAGCGGCCTACGTTTTTTTCATGTCTGATGTATGAGGTTTGCGCCTCTATGAACGTAAACTTGAGATTAGTGCGTTGAAACCAAAGAAATTGGAATACAATAGAAGACATGTTGAAAATAACACAGAATATCTATAGTCTGCACTCTTTTAACTCACCAAATACTGAATACAAAATGATGAGACAAATATATACGGGACAAGACAGGCTAAAATTGAAGTGTCCAGTTTTGAGGCAAATGCATAGATTATAGACTATTGTATAGAAGTAAAATAGGGATGTAGTCAATACGTATATCGAGATGTAAATGCAAGCATTTATCGACTCTTCTATTTACTCTATGACCAATTTTTTAACACTTATTATTTATAAACTAGTTATTTAATTTGTAGCAGTTGTAGAAAGATGACATACCAATTTTAAAAAGTCTTATCAGCTATAATATCAGTGATAATTATAAAAACTGGACAGAAAAAAATCCCTTAATTAAGGTCCAGCGGTAGACGTGGGCGGTGGACTCACAGTTGATGAGACCCGTGTTCAAATCTCACTAAAATTCTAACCGGTAGTGCCCAAGCACTATTCAAAGAGCGGTAGGCAGACTGACGATGGTCCCATATTAGGCCGGTCTGCCGTCCTAGGATAACACTATCACTTTAAAGTGTAACATAGTCGTATTTCGGGATCAGCTTGGAAATTACCGGATGTAACGATAGCACTGCCAACCAAGATGGCGTACATTCGTCTCGCACTATAACTTAACATCAGGCGGAGTACTATCATACGTCAAGCTACTATAACCGGCATTGTCTACCTACGCATAACGTCAGAGGTATTTAGGTAGTCGTGAATAAAACTATTTCTCAATCAAAATCAGTATATTTAGAAAACTATTGGATTGGTGGAACTTGATTGTTTAAAGCTGTTAGGAGCAAAATGCTACGAACAAAGTCTAGAGTGTTTTGTCCATATAAACTCCAATGATTTTTATCAAATTATTTCTTAATAATTCATCTCTCGAAAATCTAAGACAATAATAATAATTATTAATAACAACAATAATATGTAATGTAAAACACCCATATGTAATAAAAAAATAATAATTTAAAATATCGATATCCGTCTAGGACATGAAATAATATAAAAAAACAACACTAACATAACCTATAAAACGAATGTTTAATTTTTAAAATAAGACGGTTTTATTGATAACATATATTGCCTACAAATAAAATGTTATATGAGAATAACTGCCCACCAAAAATTATACTAAATTAGAAGAGTTAATATCTTAGAAATACTCAAAAACTTTTTAAGAATATTTACCGGTGAAAACTCGTAAATTCCTCATTATTTTCTTTACGAGAGGTATGTGAATGGCAACCTAGTACTATACAAGCCATAACAATTCACAATATTTAAAATTAAAGAAATAACTTAAGAAATAAACAATAAAAAATACAAAATAACGAAACGACACAAACGTAAACAAATCCAAATGAAACCCGACTAAAAAAAGAAGTGTGTCAAACTGTGGATTTTAGAACAAAATTCGAAGTTTTTTTAAAGTAGTCGGTTAATCAAAAAATAATGACCAGAATGATGACCAACTACTACAAAAATGATGACACTTCAAGGAAAAAAAAGGCAACAAAGGCGTTTCTATCTCTTTTTGTTGCATTTAATATCCTGGTAAGCTAAAAGAGCATAGAGTATCAGTTTTCTGCTGCTCTTTTGACGATGCTTCTATTATATTCCAATTTCTTTGGTTGAAACATACAAACAAACTCTCCAGCTTTATTATAGTATAGGTATTGTAAAGTTTATTTTATCCCACAAGAGCTGTATTATATTGAAGCACGCGAGAAAAAACGTATGCACGTAAAAACAATAAAAATACTAACCTAACAATATGTAGGAATGGCTTACGTAACCTCTAAGCTAAGAAAAAGCGAGCGAAACCATGTTTTTTCTCACTCTGACAGATTAAAGCATAGTGTGCCACGAACGCTCGTTCTTTACACATACACACGACTGCATCTTTCTCCCGGATCAAAACTATAAACACTCGCTATTAGTGATTTAGTTTTGAATTATATTAGTAGAAAACCAACCTATTTAATAAAACGTTTTGAAATCGTACACATGTATTAAGGTTTCATTATCTCTGCCCACCCCTCGATAGGGTCACGGGCGTGAACCGAGTAAGTAAATAAGGTCGCTATTTCATTAATAATAAAACTATAATGGATTCCAAAAACGGAGGCGTTCTAGATGGTCATACATGAAAAATAAATGATTTCAAATAGCAAATAACAGTTAACCGGGAGAAATTTAAAAGCGAACAAGCGGGCGAAAAGGCGGGTTAAAAGAGTATTCTCTATAGGAACGACGGTATCGCGAGCTAAAAGCCTTTTGCTATTTTTAATGCTTATCTCGGCGCCGATCTCCACCGGGGTAGGCAGAGACGAGTGCCATTTATAACAGCACACACGAGTTCAATTCAGTTATCCTTTTACATACATTTTCTTTTCTAGTTTATTATTAATCTTGAATTATTTTTTTTTTATTATATCTCTACGGGCTGCAGTCGCCTCCACTATGCCGGCTTGAGGAGACGAGCGTGTACCATCTAGATTGACAGTGCACACTCCTCTCGTTATACCTGGCTACTTTCAAACTATTCCCGAAACGCGACAAGGTCACTTCACGAGTGTTATATTCGAAAGTGGTGGTACTACCCCAGGACGGCAGACTGGACAAATAACCATCATCAGTCTGCCTATCACTCTTTACGTCTCGTCTGTTTTATTAGGGTAGAATCTCAACTGCAGTGTGATGGTATTCCCCACTGTTTTCCACTAAAAGTTAGATATTCTATTGATGTCAAAATGTGGTCTAAACGTGAAAATTGTCATAGTTTAGTATAATTGATAGCACTGGGTAACGTTTGAGTGTTAATTAGCGCGGGTGAATTGTGTACTGAACACACAATTAGGTTAGATATTAACATTTGTGCAATTATTCTTTACTCAATTGTGATAATTAAATATAACTACTTACTATAAAGGCTACTGCGGCCGTGGTCTAGCGGTAAGACGCGTGAACTCACGATCGATGAGACCCGTGTTCGAACCGCGCTAATTCTGACCAGAACCAATGTAGCTTTATTATATGTACTTTGGTCGCTCAGTGCCTATAGAATTAAAGAGTGGTAGGCAGGCTGATGATGGTTATTTGTCCAGTCTGCCGTCCTGGGGCAGTACCACCGCTTTCGAATGTAACACTCGTTAAGTGACCTTGTCGCGTTTCGGGAGCAGTTTGAAAGTAGCCAGGTATAGCGATGTCAATAGATGGTGAGTGCTCGTCTCATCAAGCCGGCATAGTGGAGGCGACTGCTGCCTCTAGACACTAATGTGTAGTAGCAGTTGTTTCCGTTCATGGACCGCACTCTAACTTTACATCAGACGGAGTGTTGTCACATACCGAGCTACAATAAAAAAAATCAAATTGTATATATTTTTGTACGACACGTGACACCATTCCGCTGTTCCGATGTTAGGCTAGAATACGATCTATGTGCCGAAACAATTGCCACTACAGAGAAATCTCCAGAGGCAGCAGTCGCCTCCGCTATGCCGGCTCGATGAGACGAATGTGTACAATCCATTGATAGTTCACACACTTCTCGTTATACCAGGCTACTTCCTTCATGAACTGCCTACCACTATTTTTAAATAGCAAATCTAAGCTAAAATATATAAGTGAACTTTTCCATTTATAGCATAGAGTAATTCGGCTTAACCGTGCGTGGCGTGGTAACTATGTGCCGCCAGCATCTCTGGATGGGGACGTGAGAGTTGGGTCATTACTTCGGGCTACTTACCCTGCTATATTGTGGATTAATTTGGACACAATGCGGTCACGTTAAGTAGCTGCATTCATGTTATTGCAGACGAATAAGAAATTTGAGTGATACAGGCTACGATATGGGTGTCTGTGATACAAGCACTGGCTGAGTATAGGTATTAAAAAAGTTTAAAAATACATTGTTAGTTGTTACATTGTTCCGACCAAGTTTTTTGAAAAACAATTTGGTTCCATCTATGTATGTCAAAGCCTTAAAATCTTAAATACGCACTTCTCTTGTGAGATGTTATTATAAATAAAAAAAGGCAGCGATGTGTTATTATTTTATTTTATTTTATTTTATTTATTAGGGCATCGAACAGCTTTATATTAAACATAACTTATATAAATATATACATCTAAGAGCCATTAATTGATACCACAAATATGCAATAAACTAATAATACAATATAGTTCTTGGATACAATACAATATAAAGTACACTAAAATAATTATAGATTACAAAAGATTTACAATGGTTGAGAGCCAAAGAACACTGCAGCCATTTTGTTTTTGACTATATTGCAACTTGTGCAAAACAGGTCAATATCTAATTGCGAGCGCACCTCATTAAAGGAAGAACTAGCGCGCCGAATGTAGGAGTTTTTCAAATAGTTAGTGCAAGCGTAGGGTACATGTAACAAGGGGGGATTTCTAGAGTTAAACTTAGGAGCATATAATGATATCTTATTTAGTAATTCCGGGCAATCCACACGGCCATTAGCAATACCTACTAAATACGAAACGTCGGCGATATTACGACGAACTTCGAGTGGTAATATGTGATGATGTCTACATCGCGCTTCGTAATTGGGATCAAATCTACGTGACCTATATTGAAGATGCCTCATAAATCTTTTTTGAATTTTTTCAATGCGTGTTATGTAGGTATCATACATAGGATTCCATACTTGTGAAGAGTATTCGAGGAGGCTACGGACGTAAGCACAATATAAGATCTTGAGGGTTTTAATTTGAACAAAATCAGCAGAGGAACGTAATATAAAGCCTAGTGCTTTGGAAGCTTTCTTAATAATATAATCAACATGTCGGTCAAATAAAAGTTTACTATCATGTATCACACCCAGATCTGTGATGTAGTCAACTCTCATTATAGGCATACTTTTGAGCGTATAGTTAAAGCTGAATACATTTTTCTTCCTGGAGAAAGTAATACAATAGCATTTGGATACATAAGATCAAGTTTATTTTCAACACAGTACTGATCCAACCTCAGTAGATCACTTTGGAGACCCAAGGCATCCGACTGACAGTCCACTCCTTTCAAAATCTTCATGTCATCGGCAAAAAGAATGTGTTTCGAGTGTATGAAGCACTTGCCTATATCTAAAATGAACAATGAAAAAAGGAGAGGACCGAGTAAAGAGCCCTGGGGCACGCCGGAAGGTACTGCTACCCAATCAGAAACGTATCCATTTACAGCTACGGCTTGAGATCTATTCAGTATATAAGACGAGAACCATCTAAAAAGATCACCGTGAATTCCTGCCATGTTTAACTTCCTAAGCAGTATAACATGATCAATTCGATCGAAAGCTTTGCTGTAATCAGTAAAGACTGCGTCTACTTGCGATAAGCTAGCCATACCTTCCCTAATAAAATTGTTTGAGACAAGCAGATTAGATACTGTTGAACGGTTTTTCAGAAAGCCATGCTGTTCCGGACTGAAGGAAGTTTTAAGTGCACGATACAATTGACAGTAAACTATTCTTTCAAATACTTTGGCGACTATACATAATTTGGAGATAGGTCTATAATGCTCGAATCTAAGATATGATTATGAATATTCGGAAACTCATTATATTGAATAAAATTACACATGTCAATCGTATCAAAAAAGTTAGTCTGGGTTTCGCCCAATATATTAGATGGAGACAGTGTAGAATCACCTTCTACCTTTTTCCATATAACGTTAGGCAAATTGAAGTCACCTATTATAATAAATTTGTCAGCTGCATTCTGAAGTACAATATCGGATAGTTTTTGAGAGAAATTGGCTAATTGAGCAGTAAAGGAGTTACCAAGATTTTGCGAGCATAAGTATAGGGTACATAAATGCAGTTTAAAAGGAGGATTATTACGATACCGCGGGAAAGACAGGGTGAGCCAGAGATCCTCAGCAGATGAACACCACTCAGGTCGCTCCAGTACTGACAACTCACGCTTAACGGCGATTAGTACACCGCCACCACGCCCTTGGTTTAGCGAGTTATAGTTCCGGTCACGTCTCCATATTAAATACCTTTCATCAAACAGTTCCTCACTAAGAATACCATCCGTCAGCCAAGTTTCTGTCAACGAAATTATGTCATAATTATTTAACAGAACATTTCTAGAAAATACATGCGCCTTAGTCCGCAGACCTCGAACATTCTGATAAAAAATGTTAAGAGCCATTTTTAAAATATAAGTAATTCATAATATAGTACAAAGATATACCGACGGAATCCCACAAGTAATAGAAAAAAACTATAAGTAATAAGAGGGTTAAAAATTTAATTATGATAATAACATGACTAATAAATAAATAAAACACGTTATAAAGCAATTGCACAAACGATAAATAAATATATAAGTTCCTAATAAAAATTACGCTAGGTGTTAAGAACACGACAAAACCCCAATATAAACAAGTAATCCCTACACAAAATATAAATAAATAAATATAAATATTATACAATATAAACATAAGGTAAAACGCTACTAATAATTTAAGAATAATTAATATAAAACAAGATATACCAATACATAAATGTTGAGTGGGTAAATAGTAAATAATTGCACTGCCTACGATTTCATACAATTTCAGCGCGCTATGAATCACGAGACGGCCGACCGGCGCGCTTGAATAATAAAAACCGGTTACGCGTTCAGTGGTTCTCAACCTTACCAAATTAAAATAACAACAAACTTTAAATAAATACGCTAATAGAACTACGCTTATTATAACAACATAATAAAAACAAAAACATATAAACAAAAGTAACCACAACATTAACACAACTTTTTTAGGTCTTCTTCCGATTTGATCATGATTGCAGCTGAAGTAGCATTTCTTCGCATGAAGATTTTGCAGTGTTTTACCCATACGAATTGAAATTTTTTCTCCATTGCGACAGATTTAGTTTTAGATAACAGCATTTTGTTTCTCACCGTCAGATGGTCATTTATGAAAATATGACTATCACCCTTATAACCCAAATCCGATAATTTTATGAGTTTCAACTTTCTTCCATCAGCTAAAAAATCCTCCTTGACATATCTGTTAATGAAACTCACTATTATAGATTTACTAGTAGAATTGGGTTGGTTCGAGGGTATTCTTGTAATAAAGTTAATCTGATTTTTATTAACTGGCGATTTGATAACGTCTGAAATCTTATTAAGGACATCAAACAGATTCTCATTCTTGGCAACTGGTATTCCCTTGATTTCTATATTATTACTTCTAGCCCATTGCTCCTTCTCAGAAAGCTCACACTGAATCATATCCATCTTCCTCTGCAGCTCAATTACATCATTTCTAGTATCATCCAGCTTACTTACACGTTCATCCATAAGATGCAGCTTGCTAGAAAATTCATTTATTGATTCATGCGCGTACTGCACCGATGTTTTCAAATCTGCAAGATCAGACTTAATATCCTTTACATCGTTTAACAGTGATGCCAGGGGTGCTAGTTGTGATGAAAGTTTCTTAATTTCTTGCATTACCCCCTCTAGCGAGGGAGGTGTGGGAGAGGAGGGTGCTTTGCAAGTCGGGCAGCGCCAACTACTCTTCCTGTCCCCAAGCTTGCGGAAGCCAGACTCCGTAATGCCAGAGCATCGGAAGTCAAATTGCTTGCTGCAAACACAGCACTTCGGACCTTCAGATGCTTGATCGTTGCACCTTCCACACACAAACATCGTAAAAATTTGCAAATGTAAACTTTGGTAATCACTGAAAATAGCTGAAAGGAGTGCGCGCGTCTTTACTGTACAACGTCCAACGAACGACTCGTTATTTACGTTATTTACTTTTTTTTCTAGCCTGACATATGACAACACTCCCTCTGATGTAAAGCTAGAGTGCGGCCCGTGAACGGAAACAACTGCTACTACATATTAGTGTCGCCTCCACTATGCCGGCTTGATGAGACGAGCACTCACTATCTATTGACAATGCACACTCCTCTCGCTATACCTGGCTACTTTCAAACTATTGCCGAAACGCGACAAGGGTCACTTCACGGGCGTTACATTCAAAAGTGGTGGCACCCCAACACGGCAGACTAGACTAATAACCATCACCAGTCTGTCTACCACTCTTTAATAGTGCCTATAGGCACTGAGCGATCAAAGTACATATAACAAAGTTACATTGGTCTACAGAGAAACTACAGAGAAATCTCTACGGGCAACAATCGCCTCCGCTGTGCTGGCTCGGAGAGACGAATGTCCACCATCCAGATTGACAGTGCACACTACTCTCATTATATCTGGCTACTTTCAAACTATTCCCGAAACGCGATCAAAGGTGTTCACATTCTAAAAAATGGTGGTACTATCCCAGAACGGCAGACTAAACTGAAGCTGACCATCATCAGTCCGCCTGTCACTCTTTAACTTATCCGTGTGTTGATGAAGAATATATAATCAAGATGCTGATCACGAATTGAGCCTCCGATCTAATTTTGGGAAATAACTGGAAAACTTTATAACGAGATAAATTTCTTCTTGTGCGATAGATAACGGATGCCGGCCATTGACGGAGCTCTGACGTCATACGACTTTGACACTTCGCGGTATAAATGACACCTGTCAAATGTCATAAAATATTGTCACTGTGAAAGTGGTGAAGATAAATCAAAAACTTTCAATAAACCCTTTAATAATCCATAATTAACCAAAATAAATTGACAAACGCTAACTTTCATAATTAAGAGTAGAGTTTACTTTTAGGTTCCCATGCAAAAGGCCGATTTTGATAATATTTGAGGTGGTTAAACCAACATACCACCGAGATCTAGATTCTAGAATAAATATAATCCATCGCTACATACAACTAGATAAGCAATAACGCTCCCAATGTGACGCGAGAGAAAAGATGACCGCAGTCACTTTTAGGTTTTTTTTTTAATTGTAGCTCGGCATGTGACAACACTCCGCCTGATGTAAAGCTAGAGTGCGGTCCATGAATGGAAACAACTGCTACTACAGAGAAACCTCTACGGGCTGCAGTCACCTCCACTATGCCGGCTTGAGGAGACGAGCATGCACCATCTAGATTGACAGTGCACATTCCTCTCGTTATACCTGGCTACTTTCAAACTATTCCCGAAACGCGACTAAGTCACTTCACGGGTGTTACATTCGAAAGTGGTGGTTTTCTGTTGTAGTATTTGACTGGACGGCAATATTGTCCAATCGTTTGAAGCGACTTACGCATTTTTTATGTTAGATGTAGAGTGCGGTCCATGAATGGAAAACTGCTACTACAGAGAAACCCGTGCGAGCAGCAGTCGCCTCCACTATGCCATGCCATGTATAAAGTTTTCTCCTCAAATATGTAAATATAATCTGTAGGATACAGGATGGCTCACCTCGAAATGTTCAATCTTGTCATTGCAAAAAGGGTGTTCGGATTTTCTTCTGTTGCGGTACCGCGTTAAATCCGTCAGATGATATGGTGACGAGAGATGTTTCGCACCAGGTAGGGAACACCTGTGAGGAGAAGGGTTTACAGGACTCACACGTATAATAACTTTCAGATACAGAGATTTAAACTACAGGAATTACAGATACAGTCGTAAATAATTTCCAATAAATATCAAATTACAAAAGAGGGAGCCCGGTCAGACATAGACAGACCTCTTTAATTAAATAAGGATCAAAATGGAATTATCAAAATTGATTAAAAGTTTGGGGATGAGAAAATGTTATGTCCCGAAAGTCGATGTCGTGGCTAAATTGTCGTTGTAAATTAATTTTGACTTCACCAACCATTTTCTTTCGTTTTTTGCGTGTACGGTCGGCAAAGCTTTCCTCCCTATATAAGTACATATGTATGTATCTCTCTATAGTAAAGTCTGAAAACATATTTTCAAAAATTTCAAATACCATCGTCTTTCCACTCCGCCTGATGTAAAGCTAGAGTGTGGTCCATAAAACGGAAACAACTGCTTCTACAGAGAAATTTCTACAGGCAGCAGTCGCCTCCACTATGCCGGCTTGAGGAGACGAGCACGCACTGTCTAAATTGACAGTGCACACTCCTCTCGCTATACCTGGCTACTTCCAAACTACTCCCGAAACGCGACAAGGTCACTTTACGTATGTTATATTTGAAAGTGGTGGTACTACCCCAGGACGGCAGACTGGACAAATAACCGTCTGCCTACCACTCTTCTTAGTAGCAATACATTTTTCTATAATAATATTTTTTTATAATAAACAACAATTTACAAATTATAATTATGCTGCCTCTGGCGTGTAAACCTGCGAAGTAGAGTCAGCAGTCCTCTTTACACAAGGGCATTTAAGTAGGGTTAGCAGATAAATTAACTGTTAGCGTGTAATAAAAAGTAGATATCAACTTATAATTTATACATACGTACATGTATTGTATATGGCTGGAGCCTAACCTAACGCAGCTGGTGTACGCCTAGACATGTTATATTGCCTAGATTTAGGATCGTTTTAAATCATAAGGAAAACTATTGTCGGGTAAACAACCGCAAACTAATATCCAAGTTATAATGATAACAAAAGGTGTTGGTTCTATTCCGAGTCATCATATGAGAATTAAAGTTTTATACATTTTTAAATGCTTATTTTATGGGTTATTTTTTTTTTTATTGTAGCTCGGCATGTGACAACACTCCGCCTGATGTAAAGCTAGAGTGCGGCCCATGAATGGAAACAACTGCTACTACAGAGAGACACCTGTGCGGGCAGCAGTCACCTCCACTATGCCGGCTTGAGGAGACGAGCATGTACCATCTAGATTGTCAGTACACACTCCTCTTGTTATACCTGGCTACTTTCAAACTATTCTCGAAACGCGATAAGGTCACTTCACGGGTGTTACATTCGAAAGTGGTGGTACTGCCCCAGGACTGCAGACTGGACAAATAATCATCATCAATCTGCTTACCACCCTTTAACTTGAGAACAAAGTTATATTCGGAGACGGGTCCCATCGATCGTCAGTTCACGCGTCTTATCGCTAGACCACGGTCGCTCAGAACTATCAACCTGGTGGTGCACATTCGTCTCCCTGAGTCAGCATAGCGGAGGCGACTGTTGTCTTTATGGACCGCACTTTAGCTTAACATCAGGCGGAGTCATATAGTCGAGATATAATTTTTATTTAAATGGCAATGACAACAAAGTCGGTCCAATAATAAACTATCACCCGTATCTTTCAGCTTCCAATCATCGAGCACATTCGTCTTCACAACCCTCAAGATCCCACTACTCCACTCAATATAATAATTCATAGAATATTTTAACTCTTTATCGCGGAGTTGTGAGCGGAGAGACCACGTAGCGGCCATAATCTGCAATCCGGAGCTATCCCGCTCACGTATCACGCCCGCATACTAAATACTCATCAATGACTATCCGACTCTCACGCGTGTACCTTTGTGCCTGACGCGCGTTCGCTTCTCAGAGAATAAGTATCGATATTATTTACAGACGCGAGCGTAATTCATTTAAATATTATTCACTCATTTTATAATCGGATTTCATTTTTGCCAATAAAGCGATAAATTGTATCTGTTGATTTCATTAATTTAATATCGATTAGCGTCAGAGGTCAAAAGCCAATCTTCCGAATGCCACTCGGAACAAATTATGAACACTAAAAGCACTCAAAAGTGAAAAATAATTTTTAACAAGAGTATCTACACACAAAGTAATAAACATAAACACTAATAGGTGTTCATTATGTACAAATTAATTGTCTACATATTTTTGGAGTAGGCGCCAGATGCACAGATCTTAGAGAAATATATGAGTTTATCCATCTGTCATAAAAATGTATTCTTTGTAACATTTTCGCACAACAAGCGACCCTTCTAATCTCCTACAGTTTATTACTTGTCAGCGCCGAACCCACCTATTCACAGAGCATTTTATCTGCGAATGTACTGTACAGGCAGATACGAGTGCACCTGGCAATAAAACATTATCAAATACATACACTTACAAATTAACCCTACAATGTAACACCCGTGAGGTGACCTTGTCGCGTTTCGGGAACACTTTGGAAGTAGTCAAGTAACGAAAGGAGTATGCAATGTCAATCGGCTGAATCGGTTACCGAACGAAACGGTGTGCGCATCTTTTTTGTGCTGCACAATTGACAAGTGGAATGCTTTGCCCTCTCATATGTCCTATCACCTTGGATCCTTCAAGCGGAGTGTGTGAAAAAGCACCTTCTCCCGCCGGCATAGTAGTGGCGACTGAAGCCACTGTATAAGCGTTTCTCCAGTCGTCACTGCTCATGGACCTCCACTGAGCTTACCGCCAGACCACTTGAGGTCACATGTCGTATCAACATAAAAAAAAATCTATATGGTGCACATTCGTCCCCTCGAGCCGGCATAGCGGAGGCGACTGCTGCTTATAGAAATTTATATGTAGTAACAGTTGTTCTCGTTCATCATTAGGCAAAAAAAGGAACTGCTAAAGAACTCTATCTTGCTCTCGTTAAAGTTTTTCGTGTATTTTAATTCATGAACAAAAATTACGAAAATTTAATTTTTACAAATTTGAATTAAAATCGTTAAATGAATGACCTCTTATAAATCACATTAACGCGTATGTGTCCCATTCGTGTACCAATGTGTGTATATGTATAATAATTGCGCGCAGTCGTTAACTAAAAAAATATATATATATCATGAGCACAATGCGTAATCAAATACATTTCATTATTACTGTGATTCGTGTGAGAGTAGACAGACTGAACGCGCCGCGAACGAACACGTCACGATCTACAGGCGGCGAAGGCAGCGCGCGTACGAACGTCTCCAGCCTGTGGCGGCACACTGGAACGAATTTACATTTTTACGCGCACAGGTGTATCCTCGGAAGGCAAATGGCGGCCATTTGTCAAATATTTCCTAAATGAAAGTCGGCTTCTGAATAAACAACAATATAAATGGTCGCTTGAATTATTCAGGATGTCTCGGGGTCGTTTCGGGGCCGACAGATTTCACTACACGCTGACGGATTGCAATATTTTAAATTGTCGCTATAAAATTTAAATGTCCTCGGCTGAAAATGAAATATTAACCGTGCCAGTGAATACATTCATCATCAATAATTTAAGCGAAGGAAATAAACTAATATTAATAATACATCAATATCTAATAGTCGAAGTGAAAGGATGTTTGCCGATAGTTCGATCTGTTAATAGCGTCGCGGCGAACGGCACTGGCGGCGGACGGAGGTGCGCCTCCTGTAAACACACCGGGGTGACTTAAAATTGACAAACTTTAAATTGGTGCAGGTGTAGTGCTTCCGTAGTTCAATTAAAGCTCGAACCTCGGACCGACCGACTAATGGCCCTCGGAGACTGAATTAATTCTTAATAAACATCGAACGTAGAACTTTTATTAAGATTCTTCTGAGATAATTTAAAGCGAAGCGTCATGTTTTTGACACCGCTCTTGTTCCTTATTACAACAAATGGGATCTCTTCACATCAAAAGTATTCTTTGACGTTTTTATTACTGCCTCTACATCATGCTCGCTCTCTATACAAAATTAAAGAAAAATGTTCTCATAAAAACATTCATTCGTCTCGGATACCTCGGTGACTCGAGCACTATTTAGACCCACCGTCCACTGAGACATCATTATATTCTCCACCTGCGAAACCAAACACATATTTCAACTTATCCACATTTATAAATCCAAATCTTTCTATAAAATTTTTCATTACGAGAACTTTGATTATTTCTCGGACGAAACTTAAAAATAAATCGTTTAAGGAATATCGATTTACTCGTACTTTCTTATATTATTGGTCTCTTTTACTATTTATAGGTCACGCCCACGTTTCTACCGGGGTAAGCAGAGGCCACTAAACACCGACGACTTCCATACATACACACATACATACATCGCCTATAACACATCAATTACTATTTATTTAGCTACAAAAGGGAAGGAATCAACTTAGCCACTGATAAGTGGTCGTTGAGTTTCCCAAATAAGAAAAAGTAGCAATTGCTGGTCATATTTGTTGATATAAATAGAACATAAATCAGTAAAATAATTGTCACACACATAGGAAATGTCCCAGGTCACCCCTTTAATTAAAAACGGTCATAATGATAACGGACCAAGGTGAAGTCAGTGTCCTAATTAACGACCGACTAATTAGTGAAAATGTATTTTTTTTAGCACAGATTTTTCTCCAACACAAATTTAATTGCAAAAGCACTGCGAAAGACAAGTTAATTAAAAATTCCACTACAAACGCATTACTGTTAATGCATTCACTCATTGTTAAATTAACTATACGAGTTAAGTAGTACCATAACTTTATTAAGTTTAAAAAGAACGCTTACAATATTTTATTTGTATATTTTTATTTACAAAACGTTAATTATAATCTATTTCAGTCATCACGTGTAGGTAGATTTTTGATAAAAATAAATAAAGGTAAATTTTCTCTGTTTAAACAAAATAAAAATCAATAAACGTATAATTAGTTCTACTGTTAAATTGATGAAATTTTAAAAGTCGTATAGGTACGGTGGTATGGCGGTATTTGTATGAATAGTGTAATAAATTGAAAGATGATTTGAGGACAAAAAGTGATTTTTTCCTGCAAATGACAGATGAAAAAATGCTAGCCTCGAGGTAAACGTCGCGAAATAATTCCAACAGACATAGATTACTGAGTGCGGTAGAAACATTACAATTATATTAAACTTGAGAAAATGGGAGAAAACATGATCGTCTCCGTCACCGTTAGCGCCTCTATTATCTGTCTCTCTTTATACCTAATTCTGCTAAGTTTGTCAGTGGATAATCTCTATATCTTATATTTCTACGTTGAGTTTTAACAGTCAACGTTTGATATAGTATCCCCATGCCATTTGAGAAACAACTTTTACCATGTAATGTGATGTAACAAACAAACAAACAATTCACCTTTTATTTGTGAGTAAAATTGAATGTGATTGTTTTTCAGAGTTATTTGAACTTATAATATTTGAACCGGAAGAAGTGCTGCTAAAAATATAAATTGTGCGAAACGTGTAAAGTTCTATAATCTATGGTCAAGATCGGGACGAGTAATGGTCTGGGACAATCTATAATGAAGTATAGCCGGGCGTGGATTGTGGCCCGCCCCTGTTTTGCTGCTATTTTTTACCCTCGTTAGTTGGGCCGAGACATGCGAACACTAAAATATTACGCAACTTTTATTTCACTTATAACGAACTGTGTCGACCACTATTTCTGAGACATTGAAGAGTAGGTTTTTGGTAGGTAGACCAGTCTATCGGTCTAGCGCGACTAACACTGGCGTAGTCGCGTTTGAAGTTCAGCTTAGAAGAAGCCCGGTATAACGAAAAGAGTATATTTTTTAAGAAATTGTGAAGCCACTGGTGCTCTCACGGACTCACGGAAAATAGCAAAAATACGCAAACAAAAACTTTTTAAAAGTTAAACGTTTTTATACTTTTGCATTACTTTGAAAAATAATTTCAACAAATTGTTAAATACACATCTCTAATTGTTCAGTTTTCACTTCTTTCGACGTTTTTTTGGTCTGGGGTTAAATTTTAAGGCCACAATATGCCCCTATGTGGTTCTGTAGCTATAAGCTTCTTACTAAAAATAGCCTGAGAAATAAAATAGTCATACCGCATTATTATTTTTAAACAACTCAAATAACAGATATAGTCAACCGTATGCAGTGGAGTCAACAACTCTCAACTATGCCGGCCTAAATGTTCCACCACTACGATGTTACAGAAAAATACCTAAGTTATAACCATACGACACTAATTTTGTTCCACATCGTAACTTATATCTTTGATATTACATTTTTTATCTCCGTTGGGAAATTTTGCCTCCAAAAAAAACCTCACAATTTATTCCACCATTAGTATGAAAATCCTGTTTGGAATATTGTTGTGCTTCTGACCTGAATTAAATCACAAATTATAAACTGCTTTTATGTATGACATATTTTTATAAATATTTTGTATAATATGTTTTTCTTACAAGTTTGGCTCCTCCGAATAACAACGACCGGGGACTGTAGGGGATTTCATCAAATATAAACAATATTATAATTGTTAGAATTAATTTTTTTAAATTCTATTTAATTGGATTGTTATTAAAAAAAAAACAAGAGGATACTTCATGATTATTTTTTTAAACTAATATGATTAAATTTGAGTGATGTGAATATATTTTTTTTAAATTGCAATAATTTTGTTTGAATTATGATGAAAATTTGAACCGTCATAATTTAACCCTAGCATTTGAATAATGAATAATTTTACCACCAATTGCACCAAAACGCCCGTTATAGTCACTTTGACTGTTACGTACATTTACTCCACGCGTAAATTCATATCTATTTATTTATTTATTTATTTATTTAATGGCATATTAACAGTTAACATATCGTTATCGATAAAAGGGTGGCTGATGTAATTAGGAGTACATTCCTGAAAAAATAATAGAAAAAACATATTTAGCCCCTTTTCATACACTTGACGTTAGTGACATTGGTTTAACTATTAAGTACTTTAACTTTGCAGCCAACAGTCGCTGGTTACGGTTAGCGTTGAAGTAAGCGTCAAAACTGACAGTTTTTTTGAAGCAACCCAATTTTAATTTTAACCATTACTTTAACGTGAAAGTAACAATTGACCCTAAAAAACAGTAATAGGTTATTTAATTTAATATTTTTTGTACGACATGGCGTCATTCCAAAAAAGTATGTATGTGTAATGTATGTTATAATATATATTGTTGGTCGATTCACGTATAAAGGGTGTATCATATCCGCGCATACATTATTGGTTAGAAAACGTATTTCAGAACACATTAATATGATAGCCGAGGGCGAGGACCATTTCTATACAAAACACCATCAAAAAAAGTGATATTCTAGTATAAATCATATACTTCTTTTGCACAAAAAAGGGGTGAAAGATACCCAATATTTGATTTTTATATTCACGCCTAACATCAACAAGTTTGGGGTAGATTTAGATAAAAGTTCACGAGTGTTAAAGGACTGATATTCCCAGATGTCATATTTAGCTATTGGGGATATATGTACAATGTACATAAATAATAGAGTAATATACCGAGAGAAGTACAAACACGGTTTCAAGTATATACGACTGATACCACAGATAAATGTCTGCGGGCGGCGGTCGCCTTTGCTATGCCGACTCGGGAAGACAAATGTCGGATATTTGTTGCGAAACGTCACGCCTCGGATTAAAGTAATCAAAATGAACGCCGCATAATCCACATTAGTTAGCATAGAGGTTTATGTATTACGGGATAGAATCGGCTTTGAAATGGAGCACGGTTTTTCTTTTCTTCGCATTAGGAGATAGTCCGTTTATTGAGGAAGGTTGAGCTTTCATTTTTTTAGATTAACGTGGGTAGAACACGGACTACAGGTTAACCTTAGGTTTTACCCTATTTAAAAGATTTCCTACTAGGGATGGCACGACAACACTCCGCCTGATGTAAAGCTAGAGTGCGGTCCATGAACGGAAACAACTACTACAGAGAAACTTCTATACCAAGCAGTCGCCTTCGCTATGCCGGCTTAAGGAAACGAATGTGCACTATCCAGGTTGGCAATTCACTTTTGTTATACTTGGCTACCTTCAAATCGATCAAGTTAACTTCACAGTGTTACGCTGGAAGCTGGTGGTACTACCCTAGGACAGCAGACTGGGCTAATAACCATCATCAGTCCGCCTACCACTCTTTAAGCGACCATTGGTACCGGTCACAATTTAAAATTCTATTTTAAATATTTCTCGTAGGTGCCTTTAGTAATATAATTTTATATTACATTTGTCGAGCAAAATTGAACTCTATCGTGTATTCTTAAAGATTAAATCTCAACGTGTTATGATGGCGAATGAGTAAACAACAAGCCTTTCGAGTAAATTGGCAATTTCATATGAATGCAAGTGAAATAATTGTCGTCGGCAACCCTATGGTCTATTGACATGCATCGTAGTGACTCCAGCACATCAACGTAACCTCGGACTTTTTTTTTTTTTTTTTTTTTTTTTATTTTGGCACGACATGTGACCTCGACTGGTCTGATGGTAAACGCAGTGGAGGTCCATGAGCATTGACGACTAGAGAACCGCTCGCACGGTGGCTCCAGTCGCCATCACTATGCCGGCCTGAGAAGGTGCTTTTTCACGCTCCGCTTGAAGGATCCAAGGTGAAAGGATTGGGAGAATACATGGGAGGGCAAAGCATTCCACTTGTCAATTGTGCGACACAAAAAGGACGCGCCGAACCGTTTTGTTCGGCGACCAATTCGGTCGACATAGTGTGAATGCTTCCCCCTCCCAGTGCGGGTGTTACGGTTGTGGAAGGATGAGACAGGTATAAGATTAAAGAGCTCTTCGGAGCATTCACCATGGTATAGGCGATAGAGGACACACAAGGAGGCTATGTCCCTGCGAAGTTGCAGGGCCTCTAAGCTCCCTGTGACCTCTGAGTCGCCTATTACTCGGACAGCTCGACGCTGCAGTGAATCCAGGGCATCGAGGAGATACTTGGCAGAGCCGTCCCAGAGGTGCGAACAGTATTCCGCGCAGGAGCGAATCTGCGCCTTATACAATAGAAGGCGGTGCTCCGGCGCGAAAAACTGACGCACCTTGTTCAGGATGCCAAGTTTACGAGATGTTGTTGTAATTGCTCGCTCGATGTGATCCCTGTGATTCAAGTCGCAGCGAAGTGACATCCCTAGGATGTCAAGTCTGTCCGAGGCACCAAGGGTGATACCCCGAAAAGTCGGAAGAGGAGAGAAGGGGGACTTTTTCGTCGAGAACGCGCAAATGCCAGCGTCTTGCTGGCATTGAACTGCACCAGGTTCGCGTCGCCCCAAAGAGCAATGCGTTCTAGGACCCGGTCCAGTTCAACAACAACTGACTCTCTCATCCCGTCGATTTCCGTTTTACCGGCTGCGGGGCAAGATATGTATCGCCCATGCACCGTGCTGTCGTCTGCATAGCAATGAATGCCAGACCCAAGGTCTAGCATATCATTGATATGCAGAAGGAACAGTGTCGGCGACAACACGGAACCCTGGGGGACACCGGCATTCACTGACACGAATTGCGATGCGCATCCATCCACTAATACGCGGATGGAGCGCTCATGCAGGAAGCCGGTGATCCAGGTACGCAGCCGGTCAGGTAAACCGTATGCCTCGAGCTTGGAAAGAAGGGCTCTGTGCCAGACCCTGTCAAACGCTTTGGAGATGTCCAGGCCAATAGCCAGGGCCTCTCCATGACCGTCCATAGCCTCGCCCCAGACATGCATAATATACGCTAGAAGATCACCAGTTGATCGCTTAGACCTAAATCCATATTGGCGGTCGCTGATCATCTGGTGATCCTCCAGGTAGGTCATGAGCTGTACGTTTATTAGACGCTCCATGACCTTGCAGAGGACTGAGGTTATAGCTATTGGACGGTAGTTTGCAGGGTCTGATCGGTCACCCTTTTTTGGGACCGGTTGCACGTTGGCCCTCCTCCACACCCGAGGCACACAGCCCGACGAGTATGAGAGCCGGTAAAGACGCGTCAAGACGGGAGCCAATTCAGCTGCGCACGTTTTGAGCACAAGCGCTGGGATACCATCTGGACCACTGGCCTTCCGAACATCGAGCGATCGCAACTCCATGCGGACATCACGTTGCCTGAAACGAATCTCACGCATCACATGTCCACATGGAGGCAAGGTAGGAGGCCTTACATTGCGATCGTCGAGTCGGGAATTAGCAGCGAACAGGTTGGCCAGTAAGTCAGCCTTTGCCTGCGCCGTGTGTGCCAGTGAGCCATCAGGCAGTCTCAGCGGTGGCAGCGACGAACGACAGAAATTAGATTCCACAGTTTTGGCGAGGCTCCAGAAACTGCGGTTACCCGTAGGGTGCGCAAGGAGCTTCTCGCCAATCCGGGAAATGCGTTGTGCTTTCGCTCTTTTAAACACCCTTCTGCAAGACTTAGTGGCGAGATTATACGCTGCTTTCAGCTCGTCCACGCGGGGGTCATTGTTTCTTCGACCCCTGACCCAGGCACGGTAAGCGGCGTTCTTTGCTGAAACAGCTGACGCGCACTCACCGTTGAACCAGGGTCTGCTCTTGCCTTTGCTAAGGACCATAGTAGATGGAATATAATATTCCATCCCCAGGTTGATCTCCTCAGCAATGGCAGTCGCACACGTGGATGGGTCATCGGAGCTGAAGCAGCGCTGCCACCAAGGGAGAGACGCGAAATAGTTGCGCATTCCCTCCCAGTCTGCCGCCTCGTAGTGCCAGACACGCCTCGCCACCTCCCTGACAGGAGGAGTAGATGCGCGCGGCACCGTCGCCCCTACTAGGCAGTGATCCGAGGTCCCTAAAGGGGCCTTGATCGAAACCCTGTACCCAGCAGGGCGATTGGTCAGCAGAAGGTCCAGCAGAGAGGGGGCATGACCGACGATATCTGGAACCCGGGTGGGCTGGGATACCAGCTGTGTCAGATCATGCATGAGAGCGAACGCATGAGCGGTCCGTCCCGCGTGGTCCGTCTTAAGAGACCCCAACCACGCCTCGTTGTGCGCATTGAAGTCTCCCAAGAGGACCAGTTCTGCAGTGGGGAACCGCTCCAACACGTCATCTGTCGCCCGACTCAATGATTCAAAGAGTCGGGTTGTCTCCAAATCCCCGTGGTGGGATCGATATAGGCACCCGTAAACCCTGGTCTGAGAGCCAAGGCTTACGTGTACCCATAGGATGGATAGGGAAGGATCCTCCATGCATCGCAGACGGCGACAGCAGACATCGGACCGGACAAACACGCACACCCCGGCTTTCGCGAGAAACTTTTCCCCAAGCGAATAGCCGGGGTACATTAGATACGAGCTGTCCAGCGGTACCTTTATCTGCGTCTCCGTTAGAAAAAGCAACGCCGGTCGCGCCGTCTCCAGATGGTGGTGGACGGCACAGAGATTAGAGTGGATTCCACGTATGTTAGTGAAATCCACTCTAAACTCGTCAGCGATGGGGGTGTGCACCGCTGTATTAACGTTGTTCTTTCTTTGCTTTGTCATGGTGGTTGGAGCGTGAAGTGTCAGGAGATGTTTGCTCGGCATGGGCGAAAAAGCGCAGCAACCCGTCCCGCCTCAGACATCCCGGTGGCGTGAGTCTGCTGATCCGTCAGACGGAAGGGCCCCCGTACCCCCCCGGAAGTGATCGCCTGGACCCCTCGCCCGGTCACCATCCGGCACGACGTCTCACTCCGGGATTATGCGCCGCAAGATAGGGCAGCCTCTCGCGGTGGTTAGTCGCGATTGGGCCCCTGTACAATACGGCGGGCGGCCAGCGGAACAACCGTTTCTACGGGTCTCCCTGGCTGACGGGTCAACATACTCTCACCAGGACACTGTGCGTAAGCGAGAATGCCACTGTTCCCCCATACCGCATCCACACCCCCCGACGGCAACTGGTACTACACAAACTAGTCCCCGAACGCGACATGGTCACTATGGGGGGATTTGCATTCATGTAGGGTGGTAATTACAACCAGCTGAGGACACTTAAAAGCACTGGAAGTGTCCTCTCCCACTCCAAAAACTACTGCTATAATTACATTATGTCATGATATTATTATATACAGGGTAATTTTTTTAACTGGGACAGTATGGGGAAATCCTAAACCACAGGAGATACAGGGAAACTGTCTTAGGAACCATTTGCTCTTTTTTTATGAGAACTAATTTGGCATAGTAATTTTTCTGGTCAAGCTTGAGTTGTTCATAAAAATGAGTGAGAGAATGGACAACCCAAGCTTGACCAGAAAAATTACTATGCCAAATTAGTTCTCATAAAAAAAGAGCAAATGGTTCCTAAGACAGTTTCCCTGTATCTCCTATGGTTTAGGATTTCCCCATACTGTCCCAGTTAAAAAAATTACCCTGTATATAAGGTAACTTGTTATCGTATTAATTTTTGTAAAGTATTTCTGTGCGAGCTAAGTGGACTGTATATAGAAAAAGGTGGAATATAATGGTTGGCACACATACAAAGGCATCTAAAATAAGGAAAATAGGACTCACCGTTTGCGTGGATAGATTGTTTCTCAATATAACTTCTTCTTTTGTTAAATGGCCTCAAATGTCATAGCAACGACAATTCTGCCAATGTCGAGTAGTAAATTCTTGATGTTTGTGCTTACCGCTAGACACAGACAATACAACCTGTTAATTGGTCTGTGCCGCTAGACCACGGCCGCTCCATTTTTATTTAACTCAAAATTCGGTTTTTTTTGTTAATAATTATATGCACAGATTGGCGAGAGTTTCTTGTGCATTCTTTTCCATGGTCATGGCCAAGCCAAGCATATGTCCTTCCTTAAGATGCAATCTATTTCCTTAGCAAATTTCACTGAAATTATGAAGTGAAGAGGACATCAACAAACAGACAGAGTTATGATATTAGTATAGATGTAATTGTACAATGTACATAGATGACGGCAATCCGCTCGATTAGAGTGCGGTCCTAACAGCTATCGTCAGGTCTGCCTACCTCTACTCATCTATTTGCGTTTTTAAAGTAAAAAAATGTGCAGAGATAATAATTGTATAAGTATAATTATATTCCGGGCAATGGTTAGAGCGAAGATGGGTTTGAAGGTAAAGTGAGGTGAGTCGGCTTCTAGAAGTCACGTACCGCTCGTTATAAGGGTCGCGGCATCACCCTTACGAATACGTTTACTACACCCACCACGTGGATAACACAGATTTGGTTAATCAATACTTTTAATAACATTATACTCACAGCTAATAATAATCATTTCAATTCATAATACAACTTAAACTCGATGTTATTGAGTAATGTGCACTGTCGATCTGCATGGTGCACATTCGCGTCCTCAGGCCGGCATATCGGAGGCGACCACTGCTTGCAGAAACTTATCTGTAGTAGCAGTCGTCGACCGCACTCTAACTTAACATCAGGTGGAAAGTTGTCATATGTCTTACCTACAGCTACAGATAATAAAATTTGATGAAATTATGTCCGTTAATATAGAATTTCAAATAATTGAACGTGATATTTAAACAATGAAATGAAAGAAAATATTTTTCCTTTCATCTTAATATAGTCCCAGGGGATCGTTTTGCGAAGGAGCAACGTTTGTGGTGTTCGCGTCCCCGGGGAGCCCCGCGCGTTGCGGTGGGCTCAGATTCTCAAATATAATTGTCTAACTTTTATACTGAAAACAAGGGAAACTTTATTCATATGCGACACATTCATAACACACGATAACAATTTTAAATGAAGTACCAAATATTAATAGTGAGAGGGAGTCGACCCGACGACTGCGATCGCAATTTGGTTTTATTTTCTTTATGCAATGTTAATGGCCGTGTCTTATGGCGTCGTCGATACAAAAAGTGTTAATTAAAAATGTTGTAAGCGCTTTTAGTGAATGTCGCCACTCGGGGTTATACCCTCCCAGGATTATCATAATTGCTGCTCTACAGAAATTAAACATCCCAAATTTACATAACGCCGCCGAGATTTACATGTTGGCTCACTTCGGCGAGCTCGCGACGTTCCGCTCGACTCGGAGGTCATCGGTTTCTAATACATTTCTTTTTTAAAACATTTTTACAATTAAATTAACGCGTTTTGTGATCACTTTATTCTAACGATTTTATTGTTTTACTTTTTCACTAATTTTTTTGCTTATTACAATGCTCAATTTGTTATTTATTGTTCACGATAGCTTTAGGCGGCCTAGGTGGGAATCGAATCCGCGTCCCACTCTTTGCATTTAGCATATGACCACTGAACTACACATGTGTATGTCGTCGGCCTGATTGTCTTACGACTTACTTAGCATCTGTCATCTATTTCAGCAACTTATAGCGTCTCTCACTTACTAGTATTGTAATATAGCATTCGTTGAACGCTAATAAAACAAGATGCACGCGAGTACACTCTGATAACGGCACACACGAGTATCGAAGCCGAGTATGAGCAAAATTCTCTATCAGAAAACTTCAACCGCAACTTGTATGTCTTTTGAATTTAAAAATTCCCGCTCCACATAAAACCGAGTGAAAACTTTCTATATTCTCCGGCGAGAGCTTACACACACACACACATTCGAACATTTGGAAAATAGTAAATGTCAAACGGAGGAATTGGAAGCTTCTTTTCAAAAACATGAATTACGTATATTCTATAAGGCACATTTTATATAAAGATTTCGCCATTTCCTAAACATTATTAAATATATTGCACGTCCTATGTACATGGTTTACGCTATTCCGCCAATTAAGGATTCATTAATATCTTCTTAAATTGAAGTCCGGCATGTAATTACACTCTACACGTTTTGCATCTGAAAGTGGTGGTACTGCACCTAATATTAATAATCAATCTGCGTACCACTGTTAACGAACGAATGTAATATGGATACTACATTCGGGGACAATAGATTAAATAAAATATCAATGTTTCTATAAGTAATGTATTGTTTTGTTGAAATAACAAAACATATTAATGAGTGGTTCGTGTTTCTGACATAAATAATTAATCAATTTGATAACGCACAATGCTTTTGTAAACCTTTTCATAACACGATCAAATTGTCTGTGATTTTATTTATAACAAATTATTTCAGATGAATTTTATTAATTTAATCAAATGTTCATTTTACACATACACATAATTTGAGTTGAATTAGAGACAAAACGAAGAGCCTTGCAGATTTAGAAGAAGCTTGATAGATAGATAGGAGATATCCTTGCTAAATTATATCAAGAATCTGCGGTTAGTATAAAGGAGAATGCCTATTTTTGGCCCACTTGACACCTAATAGTTTGGTAACAAAACAATATCTTATTTTTACATTAATTAGTTTTAATTATATCAACACACCGTTTACTAATCAATAGACAATGTTTAATTACATAAAAAACAGATATCATCAATTATTAAAGCATTTAAAATAATAATAATCTCAAATATTGCATCAGAAAACATCTAATTACGCAATAAGCCGGGTGAATAAATTAAAACTGATTGGTGATAAGTAATGTAGATTTATTTCTTTACAAAATGAACCAAAAATTATCGACAAACTCGAGAAAAAAAATTGTGGGCCCATGTCTCTTAGGCATGGGCATTCTCCTTTAAAGATTTAAATATCACAATGTTGAACTCACCCTAATTAGGCCCTCGAGAAATGATTTGAAGGTAAAAACACTAAAACACGTAATTTTTTTATATCTTACCGCGTAAATATAAATTTTCATATTACAAACTTGAGAAATAATGAGTTCTTCATATAATCTTTTATTCCCTATTCCATCTCCTTCAGTTTGTTTTTTTGAACCTTCTGAAAATATAGACGGACATATAATTGACAAAAAAGGGTGTTTCGAACGTGGGTGTTATAAGTTTGCGATATTCTGTTCTATCTCAGTTTGTAATCGGAGTAATATTTAATTTTAGTGACAATGATATCGCGTGACACTATATTTCAAAATACTGTCGCAAAATTTAAACATAAAATGAAATAGGTTGTCCTTCATAAATTGGTGATTTGTGGAAATACCTTGAGATTTGTTCATTCAGTTTCGGGGACTTATTATACTTCCTTTATTTAGATTTTGTGTGACACTCCCCCCCACCCCCTTAATCCCCTGGGACTGTTTACAAATTGTACAAATTGACGACTCGTGTTTTATGATATGATTACGGTTGTATTCCCACTGTGGGATTGGCTGTGTATCACTTTCAATTTATAATAATTACTATTAATATTGTCTACAATCTAGGATGGTAAATACTTAAGTTGTTAATTATTCGTAGCTCGGGCATATGACAAAACTCCCCATGATGCAAAACTATAGTCAACGCAGCAGTCGCCTCCGCTATGCCGGCCTAAGGAGACGAATGTGCACACTCCTCTCGTTATAAAATGGAAATTGTTTTGCTCACTGTAATCGATATATTTTAATTTAACATTTCAATATGAAAAATGAGATGAAATTTTGCTGTAAAAAAAGCAATCCAACAATAGGCTCAAATATTTTTAACTGCGTTCTCTTGAATATTAATATGAAAAATTGTAGTTTACGGACAATGGCAACGTGAAGAGTTGCCGCTGCCTATTTTAATATTGTAATAACAGCACACAAAAAAGAAGAATTTAAATATTTTTTGTGTTTTGTTAAATGCGATGCTTTATTATCAAAAAGTTCAGCACAAAAGCAGCTTTCAAATATGTAATTCAGCCATTTTAAGTAATTTAATACAGTCATAGTTATGCCAATCATCAGTCTGCTTGATGATTGTTCTTAATTAACCCAGTTTGTCCTGCTGCGCCAGTAACACTATGCCGGCTTCAGGAGACGAATGTCCATCCTTATTGACATTTGGTCACTTCATGGGTGTTACATTCGAAAGTGGTGGTACTACCCCAGGACGACAGAGTGGGTTAATAACCATCATCAGTCTACCTATCACTCTTTAGTCACTAGTGCATATAGGTCTATAGGCATAGAGCGACCAAAGTATTTACACAATCGATGAGATCCGTGTTCGAACCTCGCTAAAATCTAAACAATGTAACTATATTGATCGGAATATAACGAGATTCGAACACGGGTCTCATCGTTTGTGAGTTTACGCGTTCCACCGCTCTAAACTTGTAAACCTTGAGGCTTGAGGGCTCGAAATCTCGGGAGTAAGTTAATTCAGTGTAATACAGTTGATCTCCCAATGGACCAATATATAGACGGATCATTAAACTGAACAAATCTGTATACAAACAAGACAATACAAACTCAATGATAATGGTTGCATTCATTGAAGCACGTCGGGTCCCTCCGACCTTTGCCGGTTACTGTCCGTGAATATTAAAAGGGTACTCCTATCGAAATATTGTCACACTTGGTGTACGAATTAATGTTATGTGAACATTGGGAGCGATCCTCCGCCTAATACTAGATTATACTACCTACTGTTACATTTATGGACTTTGGCAAACGGTTTTTTAAGATTTTTTTAAAGAAAGGCCGCTTTTATGTTTATACTGTTGCATTTATTAAAATAATCTAAATAAACCTCTTCTTTTTTAATTAGTATAATATATATGACAGAACGAGAGAGCGGTCCAAGGCTTCTATCCTCCACTTGTGGGCGATAAGTAAGCAAATACTGAAACACGACAGTTCCTCCGCACAAACAAGTTACAACGTGTTTGCCGCGTCGTATGTTTTCAGAGACTCTGTCAAAGCGTAACGACGCTTTTGTTTCATATTCAGTTAGTGCTTGTACTCATGACCACGCATTCATTTTGTTCCAAGTTAGTTTTCGTAATCGTTCAAATGAGAGTCCGTATTCATGACATATATAATATATAGCATTAGTCTGACTCCACTGAAGGAGATTTAATCGTTAAAACAAGGTCGCGAATGGCCTATGAAACAAACGTAATTACTTAATTGTTAAGTTCTTGTTTGCCTAAACTTCAAAGGTTAATTCGTAATACTTGTAGATTAATTAGATAGATTAGAAATAGGTGAACGTTGCGTTACCTCCAAATAGATTACACTCGACTTGACTGAGACTCGACTCGACTGTTTGATGTGACGATGGACAATATCAGCGTAAATAATGTCATTACAAAATAAAATTAAGAGGATTACTACTTCTTTTAAATTATCTTTATGTTAAAATCGAAAGCTCTTTCGGTTTAATTAATTTGTACACAGACTCTTGTCGAGAAAATCATTTTGTCACGTGTCGCTTTTTTATTACGTAATAGTTTACGAAGGAGTTAGAAAAGCTTAACCAAATGCAATCAGTAAATTATTAAAATTACAGATGATAATAATAATAAATACATGCCTAATTATTCAACAATGCCCTGACCCCATCGGTATAAAACAATTTTAGATCAGGAATCGAACCCGGCACCTCCTGATGTCACAATCATTGCGCCACAGATGCCATCTAATATTTATTTACACAGATAATTCCATACATATAAATATTCCGTACATACATATATTTCAAGCAGCTATCACGTAACATAGGAAATAATATATCATTATCGTTATATCCCCAATACATAGGTGTAGTCGTCACCGATTCGCACATTAGTAGTCCGATCACGTCTCGGGGTACACGGGTTCGTTCCTGTTACGAACCCTCACAATATAAATGCGAACAAACTAATAAATTTTATTATCTAATTAATTTAGGTTTAATATAATTAAATGTGTGACGTCGGCGTGTTCATTATTCTATAATGTACATATTTTATGTGTGTTGACCTCATTTCCTTAAACCTATATGGAGATAAGGACGAACTGGGCTTATAAAGGCCCAATTTTAGTAATCTAAGACAGTATTGATGCTGACGAATTTGTGGGCAATTTGTTTCGGTCGCATAATGCCTGTTAGCACTTATTACATATTATTTTGTCGGCTTTTTATTATAACAGCCATCAATTTTGTTTAAACATGTATCGGAGCGTGCATACAGTATATTAAATGTTGTATAATATAGTGAAAATGTGGGACAAATTACATGGAACTAATGGAAATGTTCTCGTTTTCTGCCAGATTGACATATTTCGTTGAGCGCCGATGACAGCTGAGGTCTAAGGGACTCCCGTGATGAATTTAGAGGTTATAACCTTTAAGAGAAAAATTTTTGGCATCGCTCATAACCCTAAAAGGGTAGAAAAATGTCCTCTGAAATATGTCTAATATTGTTTGTCACTTAGTTACTGAGTTTCATTTTATTAAATTGGTACCTTAATGGTTTTTTTTTAACTATATATAGAAAAAGAAGTTATATATTAGAAGTTATATTTGTTTAAATGAATTATGCCGATTTGAACAGAAATAAAAAACCTTTTCAAAAAAAAAGTTGAACCGACTTCAATAAACACTAAAAGCACTGAAAAGTGAAAAATAATTTTTAACAAGAGTATCTACACACAAAGTAATAAACATAAACACTAATAGGTGTTTATTAGGTACAAATTAACTGTCTACATACCTACCACATTTTTGGAGTAGGTGCCAAGCATACGTTCATAGATATACTTGATATCTAGGAAGATATCTAAGTGTTATTCCTATTCTGAAATTTTGAATTGGTATAGCTTGGCACCTACTCCAAAAATATGGCAGATATGTAGACAGTTAATTTGTACATAATAAACACCTATTAGTGTTTATGTTTATTACTTTGTGTGTAGATACTCTTGTTAAAAATTATTTTTCACTTTTCAGTGCTTTTAGTGTTTATTGAAGTCGGTTCAACTTTTTTTTTGAAAAGGTTTTTTATTTTTCCATTTTTAGGGTAGCGGACCAAAAACAGCAAAAAGTCCCTATTAAACGTACAAATACTAATCGTAGTTCAAATTAAATTAATCTAGCAAAAAGAAACTCGTACAATTTCACCCTATTTCGGATTAAATTTCGAGAAAAGCTGAAATACACGTTTCGTTATTTATGTTGTGTGTAGAGCAAACATACTAAAAATTAAGTAAATCTGACAAAAAAAATTCAACATATTTTAACCCGTTTCACCCCCTTCGGGGTGAAACGCATGTCAATTGTTTATCTTACATTATAGAGCATTATTTATTATGTATTTTGTCACTAAAAATATTTATTATTATCACGCCGTTTCACCCCCTTCGGGGTTGAAACGCAAGTTTCATTATTAACGTGGTAAAGCAATTCTGCTGTTTCGGGTAAATCTGATTTTAAAAAATTCAACCAACGGGGTAAACCGTTTCTTCTCTTTAGAGGTTACATTTCAAAAAACGCTGAAACACGTGTTTCATTATTTATGTTGTAAAATATGTATGCCAAATTTCAAGTAATTCTGACAAATTTTTTTTAACCCATTTCCCCCCATTTCACCCCCTTAGGGGTTGAATTTCAAGAAATGCTGAAACATGTTTTCATTATTTATGTTGTAAAGTATGTATGCCAAATTTCAAGTAATTCTGACTGAAAAAAATTCAACCCATTTTGCCCCATTTCACCCCCTTAGGGATTGAATTTCAAGAAATGCTGAAACATGTTTTCATTATTTATGTTGTAAAGTATGTATGCCAAATTTCAAATAATTCTAATTAAAAAAAATTCAACCCATTTTGCCCCATTTCACCCCCTTAGGGGTTGAATTTCAAGAAATGCTGAAACATGTTTTCATTATTTATGTTGTAAAGTATGTATGCCAAATTTCAAGTAATTCTGACTGAAAAAAATTCAACCCATTTTGCCCCATTTCACCCCCTTAGGGGTTGAATTTCAAGAAATGCTGAAACATGTTTTTATTATTTATGTTGTAAAGTATGTATGCCAAATTTCAAGTAATTCTGTCTAAAAAAAAATTCAACCCATTTTGCCCCATTTCACCCCCTTAGGGGTTGAATTTCAAGAAATACTGAAACACGTGTTTCTTTATTTATTTTGTAAAATATGTATGTCAAATTTCAAGTAAATCTGAGCAAAAAAATTTTACAAACTGACTTTTTTTTCCACTTTACTAAAAAACGGCAACACTGTGCATCTTAGAAAAATAAATGGGACCACTATGGGATGCAGCTTAACACAGTACAATTTGAATCATTGAAATCGGTCCAGCCGTTTTGAAAAAATCGATGAACATACATAAAAAAAAAAACATACGCGACGAACATATAACCTCCTCCTTTTTGGAAGTCGGTTAAAAAGACAGCACTTCACGTCCACGTAAGTGCTGTGTCATTTGTGCGCTAAGCGGAGGTCGTGGGTTTGATTCTCCTCTCACGGAGCTATGACGACTTTTTTTCTGTCCAATTTTCATTACAATTTAATACCTAATAGCAATCCCCGCATATGCCAAAGAAATGCAATAAAAAAAGTTTTACAAAAAGTTTTCAACTCGTACGGGTCGCCGAGGACATTTCCACACATTTCCCAAGATCTATCAAACAAGTCTGTTTAATGTATCTGACGCAATTTGCTAAAACACAGCGAATAAAGTTCCGAATGAAATGCAAAACATAAAAAGAAAAAGCCCTCTAAATTCGCATAATAAACATGAAATATAGTTGTGAAAGTTTATGTATTAAAGTTATTTTTATCGGTAAAGTTGTTCTGACATGAAAGGGAAATCCGCCGGCCGCCGATGTAAGAAATTAATTCTAACCCTTCACGAGATAGGGTTACCTGATTCGGTCAAAAAGTTTATTCTATTAACCCTATGCAACAAGTTGTAGAAGATGAACGAGCGCTCAATGCTCGACAACTCGATTATATATTATCAAAATTAACACCAATACTTACTCCTAATACAATAATATAATTATATAAATGTTTATACGTTTGTATCCCGATCACCTTCTTCAGCATAGAACAGGCTTTAGAATTTTGTTTTTTACTTTAAATGTATTTTTTATCGTAGCTAGGCATGTCACAACACTCCGCCTGATGTAAAGTTAGAGTGCGGTCCATGAATGGAAACAACTGCTACTACAGATAAATCTCTACGGACAGTCGCCTCCACTATGCCGGCTTGAAGAGACGAGCATGCACCATCCAGATTGACAGTGCACACTCCTCACGTTCTATCTGGCTACTTTCAAACTATTCCCGAAACGCGACAAGGTCACTTCACGGGTGTTACATTCGAAAGTGGTGGTACTACCCCAGGACGGCAGACTGGACAAATAACCATCATCAGTCTGCCTACCACCCTTTAATGAGCAACCAAAGTATATATAACAAAGTTACATTCGAACACGGGACTCATCGATCGTGATTTCACGCGTCTTACCGCTAGACCACGGCCGCTCTTATAATTATGTCTAACCCGTTATTTTTGTATAAACCACTATTATATTTCATCTGATTGCTATCGAGGTCACTTCAGGGGTCTCGAAGGTGGTGATACTACCCTCACCACCACCAGTCTCACGGCCTCTCACATGCAATTGATGTATAATTCTTTATAATTGAATATTTAAAGAGTATAGTATCATAATATGAGAGAGCACTTTTCTCAAAGTAACCCTTATATCTAAGATCAAAGCACCTAAACTGTATTATAGGCGAGTGTATGACGAGGGATAACCCGCACTACCTTTACACTAATAACTTTGTACTAGCGGTTAGACCTCACTCCGCTCGCTTTAACATTTACATTATTACTACGCAATATAAAAGTAGATATAGCTCAGATGTCATTAAACTAGAGTGCGTAGAGTGAGTGAAAACTGTTACTAAATATTACAGACTGCAGTACTCTCCGCTAGGCCGGCTCGGAGAGACACGTTAATCCTGAGACCCCAACCTTCACGTGAAGACCTAATCCCGTTTCTGGAACTAACTTGAACTCGAAATAGCTGGATATAGCTAGAGGTGTGTACATCGTCAACCTGGAGATTTAGTACACGCAGACATAGTGAAGGCGACTACACCAAGCAGACCTTTGTCTGATTTGGAAGGCTATCTATGTTTTCTTTAATTGTAGCTAGACCTGTGACAACACTCCGCCTGATGTAAAGCTAGAGTGCGGTCCATGAATGGAAGCAGCTGCTACTACAAAGAAACCTGTGCGGGCAGCAGTCGCCTCCACTATGCCGGCACACTCAGTTCTCTCGTTATAACTGGCTACTTTAAAACTATTCCCGAAACGTGTCTAAAAATGTATAAATTTGAATTATGTTAATGAAAACGAAGTAAATTGAAAGTATTGTGATTATAATAAAGCGCCTAATTACAAAGTCTACCTCAAATATTGAATATTAACTTAATATTATCCTCTTATTTACAAAATTTCTGTACAAATAAATTTGTTCCTTCCTAAAATTTTTATCCCAAAATAAAATGATTTTGTATACAAATGAGATTTAGACTTTGTGATAAATAATATAATTTACTTTTCCTCCTGTTATTTTGTGAACTGTATTATTTGTTCACTGGACTCACTGCTCTACTTTATTATGTACATATACTATAGCGAGAGGCTGGACTTTAGTGATTACTTTGACATGAGGAAGCTGCATGTCTCACTAAAGTTACGAAGGGGACGAATAGACACAAAATTCAATATTACCTACGAAGTTTCTGCCAAACCTAGAGAGACACACTCGATATGTGACCGCACTCCGCTTGACTTTAAGCTACCGCAGAGAAATGTTGGCAGAGGAAAGTGCACCGTCCGTGTCGACAGTGCACACTCCATCTCCTTCGTTCGTAATAAAACCATTAAATAAGACTTTTCAAAGTAACACCCGTGACTTGACATTGTCGCGTTTCAGGATTTTTTTTTGCACCGTCAATTCGTCTTCTCAGGCCGGCATAGCGGAGGCGACTACTATCTGTAGAGATCTCTCTGTAGTAGCAGTTGTTTCCGTTCGTGGACCGCAATCTAGCTTAACATCGGGCGGAGTGTTGTCATTAGCCGAGCTACAATAAAAAAAGACCACCTTCCGAGATCCTCGCATACATGTTTCGTTTCTTTCAGATGCATCACTTGCGCCACGCGTGCGCTTAAAATTAATGTGTGCCTAAATATAAACGAATGGTTTGAAGAACATGAGCAGTAAATGTGAAATGGTAAATAAACTGATGCCCGTTAATAGTGTTTGTAAAGTTTATGTGTAAAGCGGTTCACTTGCGGGCCGTTTAAATTAGAACTCAACCGATATATCCCAGAGCGCTTCCCATCGACGCCCACGAGCACATTTCAGCGATACACCGCTCGATAGTGATCACTGAAACGAGCGATGCTATCGCGGAAGTGGTGGTCTGCAGCGGAACGACCGCTTAATTGGCAGTTTCCTCATCACTTCATTAACTATGTGCACATCAGACACGCGAAGCTTTCTTACAATATTATGCCTAACTTTATATTATTTGTGATGCAATCTGTTACACGGAGGTCTCGGGTTCAACTCTCACGAATGTTGAAAGAAGTTGTATTATGAGCTAGTCATTATTAGACAAGTGTTATTTACAGTCAAGGATATTAAGGGCCTGGGTAACATCAAGTTACACATCTATTATCATCTTTGTTCTTCGTCCCGTAGTTTGAGGTCAAGTATGTGAAAAATAATGGCTCCTAAACACCTCATTAAACTAAAAACTTATTTATGAGTATATAAAAATATATACACGTAGATGTGTAAATCGTTAACAAAGTGTCAATATTTATAAATGGTCGTGGTCTAGCGGTAAGACGCGTGAACTCACGATCAATGAGACCCGTGTTCGAACCTCGCTAAATTCTGACAGGTACCAATGTAACTTTGTTCGCTCAGTGCCTATAGACACTATTAAAGAGTGGTAGGCAGACTGATGATGGTTATTTGTCCAGTCTGCCGTCCTGGGGTAGTACCACCACTTTCGAATGTAACACCCGTGAAGTGACTGTCGCGTTTCGGGAATAATTTGAAAGTAGCCAGGTGTAGCGGGAGGAGTGTGCACTGTCAATCTAAGATAGTACATGATCGTCTCCTTAAGCCGGCATAGTGGAGATGACTGCTGCCCGTAAAGATTTTTCTGTAGTAGCAGTTGTTTCCATTCATGGACCGCACTCTAGCTCTTACATCAGGCGGAGTGTTGTCACATGCCGAGCTACAATAAAAAAAGAGCAAGTCATTTGAGTATAGTTAAAAACCTTAGCAATATTTAGGTTGTGCTTCATCTTAGATCTGATTGTCGCGTTAACGTCGAGGTCAAATGCTCATTATATTAAAGTATATTCTGAATAATACAATATTACAAAAACGCGAGTTAACACGAAAAAGGTTACTATTACGTATTATTTTATTATTATTTTTTATGGTAGCTCGGCAGATGTACAAGGCCCCGCCTGATGTTATTGAAACAACTGCCACTAGTCGCCTCCGCTATGCCTTTAAGGTAACCAGCACAGAGTGTGCACCATCCAGGTTGACAATGCGACAAGGTACACTGCACGAGTGTTGCGTTTGAAATTGGTGATACCACCCCAGAACCTAATGACCATCATCAGTCTGCCTACCACTCTTTAATACGACCAAAGTACATGTAACAAAGTTACATTGGTACCGGTCAGAATTTGCAGGATTTGACCACGCCTCGAACAGCTAAGCCACGGGCCACGGCCGCTCTTGTGTATAAAACATGCTAATATTACATCTAAGTAAATATTACCATTCTAAGAATTCGAAAACTACTTCCAAAATAGGCTTTTATGAGGGAAAGTGAGCAAATTTGTGGTGGTAATTGAACAATGGGTACATTTGTCTGCATTATTGGAATGCAAACGAGCGGGAATCGACCCCCGACCCCTGAGGGTGTCGAGCGCGAGCAGAATATTAAAATCCAAACCATCTGCCAGATAACTTTACCACTTCTCTCACTATAACCGACTGAACACTGAATTACACACTCATTTTACATTTTAATAATGAAGATTCCTGAAAGAATCTTTCTTTGAAAGGTCTTTCAAACTTCTATAAAGTATTATACAATTTTTAGTTATTACTTAATTACCCCTTATTTTTCTGAGATATTATGCATATAGAAAAATTCAGGCGTTTTATCAATAGTAGTATAATCATTGAGTCGGGTCGTGAACTTAGCAAATAAAGGAAAAGCGTTATTTCGCGTGTAAATGTGTAAAAAAAGGGGGAAATGTAATAAAGTGTCGAAATAGGATGCATATAACGCGCGTCAATTTTTCACTAAAGGCATAAATGTCAATCGAATACAGAGTCAATGTCGGAAGCAGAAAAAATAGGGGAAAAAAATCTCAGTACGCATCGGATCAAGATTGATGAGTCGAGCCTCGGCCGTCTTTTGCAGCCTTCATGACGACAAACCTGAACCTATATCCTTATTTGTAACGATCACGATTTCTCCAATATATTATTTTAATATTAGGAAATAAAACTCCAATATTTATGCTTAAAATACAATTTTTAAAAAAAGTCCGCTAGTATTGTTTGTGGTGAAAAAACCCACTAGGTAAATAGAAGTGTCAATTGAATATATTTTTCCTTAATAATTGGGCCGATTTTCCCCCGGCATTATAACAATGTATAATCTGTCGCACCATAGAATATTGCACGCCATTTAAGGAGATACGTGACAATGTTAACTTTCACAACAATTTGTAAAAAGCGCCAATAGAAAAGAAAAAAGCACCATTATTACCAAATATCAATAGGTACCCTCTTTTTATTCGTTTTACAACAGACGTGCTATTTTAAGGTATCTCTATGTACCTAGATAGATACTGGAAGGTTATTGTTTATCAATTTCACTTATACATTATTAAATAATGAATTATATTATTTATTATATGTAATAAAAATCGGTACTAATTTTTTATTGCGGCTCGACCTATGATAAAACTCCGCCTGATCTAAAACTAGAGTGCGGTCCACGAACGGAAACAACTGCTACCGCAGAGAAACGTAATGCCGGCCATACCCTGCTACTTTCAACCTAATCCTGAAACACCACTAGGATACTTCACCGATGCTGAAAGTGGTGATTCGAATAACGACAATGAATCAACACTCTTTAAACAGTTTTCACCACAAATTAATAATAAATATAACATAATATCAAAACAATGTATTTGTGGGGGGCAACTAGGTGGTAGGAACTCAGCTATATTTACCAAACCCTATGAATCGATCGCTCAGAATGTATGTGCACTAGAAATCAAGATCTTGCGATACCTTTACGAGGACAAATACAAGGTTCACTGACCTGCTTTCACACCACCTTGAGCTTATGGTACAGCCTTGGTTCCTCGGTCCTGGTGGAGCTAGCTGGTGGTAGTCACTCGCGTACACATACAATTAATTACGATTTAGCGAACGTCACTGATGAATGTCCTGAGTAATACGATTCCTGGCACGATGATGGGCTGCTTCGAAGTCTTACACCAACAGTACGACTGCGTGTGGCACGGCCACAATGGACAACGAAAGTCAGTCACTAAAATAGCGCGGCTATTCTCACTATGCACTACTATGGACTATTCTTGATGATGATTACGAGAAGCTCCAGCAGCACGGCTGCTGGTCGCACGTTGATCGACCGAGGACACGACGACACTTCACACCGCGGCTCGTCGCGGGCTACTTACATCGACAGCGAACAGAGTACCTACCCTCAATAAAAAATATCACAAGATCGTACAGTATTAATATAGTTAGAATGAGCAGTTTAAACCTAAACATCACGATGACATTGTAATAAAATAGGCAGGCGTATGGTATTTATCAAACATATCAAATCTGTCATATCATCATTATAAAAACAAATAAATAATATACAATTATCAGTAACGAACTAAGGCTAAAGCGGGCCCCAGGCAACATTGTAATTCCGGGCCTATTTTTCAGTCATGATATATACTTTGCGTTTCGTTAAAACCTAATTTTCGGGCCCTAGGCACGTGCCTAGGTTGCCTATGACAATTATTAAACTATTCATATTTCATTTCTTCATTGAATATAAAGTAACTTTCGTCTGTTTGTTACTAAAATATTGAGCCAAGTCGTTATCGTCGAATAATTTAAAGGACGTAGAATTTAGCAATCCGAAATAAAAATTGGTACATTTTATTAAACGAAGAACAATATAAAAGGTAATGTAATATATTCATGAGGTCAACAGACAATACCCCCAAAAAACACCTGTGACATTTTAACACATGGCCCAGTTAAGGTTGGGTTTAAAAAACTAAAATTACGACCAAAATGGAGACAGGGGTCGTGTACAAAAATAAATTGCAAGTTTTATGGAAGGGGTCACACACTGCGGTGCGGTCGGTCTAATCATGCATTAAGACAAACAAACGAACCAGCAAACTTTTTACATCAATAAAGTTACTTACAATAGATAGTAAAAAGAACACGTTACGCAAACATGTTATTTTTTGTATTTATTACCTACCCAGGTTAACGCTTAAGTAGTTAAAACACGTTCACGTTAATACATATTAAACACAAAGTACGGTTTTCAGGTTAAAAATCTAGGTAACGATAATTATTAAGTAAACAATTAAACATTTTATCACCATATATCATACCTACGAGTATTAAAACAAAGATAAAGTACTTAAAAAATCAGTTATTAACACAAAACTTCAGATTTTTATCTTTAACTAGATAAATTAATGATATACAAAGATAATAATATAACAGGATTCAAATAAAACATCTATTCGTATAAAAAAATAAACTTTATTTTACATTAACTTACTTCCTTATCCCGCACCACAATCATACAATAACCCTATCACTTTAAATAAATATAAACGTCTTTACATTTATGGTTACATTCAACAACCACCCCACTTTAGTCGTATTAACTCAAGGTCATTGTCACTCGTTATGTAATTTCTTGTTGTAATTAATAATCAAACACATATTTATAAATGACAGTGGCTATAATACCCATTACGACAGGGAATATGACGGTGTTGAGAGCGCTCCTCGACGAAGACGACTTGTTATTATGGTCCCATGTTATGTTTTTCTTAGACTTCTTTACGACATCTTCATCGACAACTTCTCCAATAACATATTTCTTCATGAGTTCTTTAGCGTCGCTGCTGTGGCCGATATCATCGAAGCCTTCTGTAGCGTCGGAGCCCGCCCTCTCTATGAGCACCTCGTGTCCACCCGGATGATCGTCCAAGAACTTGGTGACGTCATACACGACATTGTCAATAACGAATACGGCATCTTTCACATTGTTTCTCCCTTCCAGCTCCTTCCTTGTGAACTTTTTAGTAGGCATAGCGTGTCGGTATTGAGCGAGCGGGTATACTCAGTCGACGGATCACAGTGAACTGCTCCGGCATATCTGTAAACCGACACTTATCATTGGGTGATAAGTGTTTATCTATATTTTAGTTATTATTGTGGAATATAAATACTATTCATGATGAACTTTGCATTTTATTTATCTAAATAGAATCCAAGCCGGCCAGAAACAGAAACCTTCAAACGCAGTGTGAAGAGGCATTTCATCGAGCCAGCATAGCGGACGCGACTGCTGTCTGCAGATCCCCTCCTCTGACAGCGGTCGCCTCCGTTTATGGATCGCACTCTAGCGGACGGAGCACTTAAGGCGGAGTTATTTGACGTGCTAAAATAAATTTAAAAAAAAAAATGACTGTACGTTTGCAATTTTTACATATGTATTTATAAATAGTGGCTCGGCATGTGATAATACCATGCGTGTAATGAACGGAGGTAAGTCGCCTCCGCTATGCCGGCTTGAGAGACGAATATGCGTCTTCCTGGTGACGACACTCGTTATGCTTTGCTACTTCCGAGCTGATCCCGAAATGTGAGTTTGGGCGTTTTTATGGGTGTTACACTTGAGAGCGTACAAAATAATGAAGCTACGCCTCCATAATGAAACTGGAGTGAGTATGAATAACGTATAAATAAGCAGTGGAAATGCATTCAGAAGACTCGTGAAGTGAGTGTACTGCAAGTGGGTCAAATGGCTCAAGGTTGCGCAACGTATCGCTGAATCACATAGGTACCTACACGTTTCTGTGAGTTCCCGGGTTCAAATCCCGACTCGGTCATTAGTTCTCTGCCCTAATACCTTAGTTTACCATTACGACACTGAATTAATTATACTGCTTGTACCCGATACCTTCATTTCGTAAAAAGGAATTTTGGTCAATATATTCTGAAGTAACATTTAAATGCATTAATTATAATATACAGGGTGTAAAAAAGAAAGGGGGCATCACCTTTTTTTTTATTGTAGCTCGGTATATAACAAATCTCCAACTGATGTAAAGCTAGAGTGCGGTCCATGAATGGAAACAACTGCTACTACAGAGAAATCTCTACGGGCAGCAGTCGCCTCCACTATGCCGGCTTGAGGACACGAATGTGTGCCATCCAGACTGACAGTGCAGACTCCTCTCATGAGATCATTTTTTAATTATTATTTATTAATTAATTGGTCTAATATCAACTACATAAACCTATAGTACCATTAATTGGTAAAAAAGCTTAAAACATTATCAAAATATTAGAAACAAGCAATGTATATGCAAGGATTGATATACGCCTGGTGTAGCGATGGCTTCGTAGCACGCGTGAGGTCATTCAACTCACAACTGATGGAAGAGGAGTGCGCTAACATTAGCGATGTTTTTATGATATTGCGACTTGATTTATTTGAAAGTCTTTAAACAGCTAAATCCCTCGGAATAACGTTTCACTATTAGGTCCAGGTGCACCAAAAGGCCCGGACTTACTTTGACTGTTACATTTTACGGTGATGTAACCGTTAAACGTTTACACTTACTTGACGTTTGACGGTTACTTTAACGCTAACCGTAGCCAACGAATCTTGGCTGATTAAAGTTAAAGTAATCGTCAAACCAATGTTACTAACGTCAAACGTATGAAAAGAAGCCAAATATGTTTTTCTATTATTTTTTCGGGATCAGCCACCCTTTTAACGATAACAATATAAATTTACATCGTTTGGGCCTTCTGGTGCAAACGGACCTTAAACAGCTAAATCTCTCGGAATAACGTTTCAGTATTAGCAGTGCAGCACATGGTCGCAGTCTTTCCTGTATTAGATTACTTAAAACTAACTGCTCAGATAAAACGTGTACCTAAACAAACAACTATAGGGTATTAATTGCTAGTTATACATTTTTACTAGCTGACGGTGCCCGGGTTTATCGAGTTAACAGCTCCCGAAGTATGAAAACTTTTCTCCCCATACCTCTCCCTCTGACCGCACGCAATAATTCGTGAGAAAGAACAAGACGGAAGTGTAGTCAAGAAACGACCACACCCACAAACACACACTTGTCACTTGATCGAATCGACAACAAAATGTATGGGGTTTGACGTTTCGTTGTCTATCACAGTGACAAACGCCCCGCGGTCGTGTTTGTATAGCCATAACATGTCATTCTCTACAACTTTGGTTCTGGAACTTCCCGACTCCAAGATATCGTGGTCACTTCCGCTACAGGTACCAAGTTCTGGTTGTACGTTAATCAATCTGTAAATCTGGACTTACATGGACTGGAAATAAGAGACAATTTGTTAAAAATCAACACTTTTCTTTGGTTTGCCGTATATCATTACTTCCCAGAATTTGATCCAATCTTCAAAATTTTTCAAAATCAACAGGTTCGATTCCTGGCCGAAGAAATGGATTTATCAAAAATCTAATAATGCAGTTTTAGTTTTCGAGACTCCTTTCAGCATTTTTCGATATCTCTTATAGTTTAGGATTTGGCCATGAAAGCCTACTTGAAAAATTCACCTGTATACAAAATAATGTCTTATAGTTGGGTATACATATTGATTATATTTTTATTTTAGCTCGGAATATGAGCACATTCAAGCATAAGTGCGGTCCACGAACGGAAACGAATGCTACCACAGAGAAATGTCTGCAGATAGCACACGTTTCCGCTGTGACGGCTTTATGAGAAGAGGTATGCGCCATCCGGGTCCTTATACCCGGCTACTCCCAAGCTGATCCCGAAGAGCCACTATAATACATCATAAGTGATATCTATACATCAAAATGAATGTTTCTTTGTCTGTCTCGTAAATATTGCGGGACTACCAATACCGGATTTGATAAAGTTGTATGTTTTAATAGCTCCCTAGAGAGGTAAGTGGACCACTAAACGCTAATTATAAGCTATGTCCACACTGTGCCCTTTTTCGTTCATTGAATAGCGCACGGAGGGCATGCCTGACTTTGAGTTTAGACGCATGCACTACGACTAGACTGTTTAAAGCTGCTAAACGCGTGTCAACAACAAGATAGCGGACGAAGAAAAATAAATTACAATAAAGTTTTTTGAAGACTACTGAATCTTTCTACAACTTTGGGAGCAAAATAATAAGCTTAAGAATAAAATAAAGATAAACGATGGTTAGCAAGTTTTGGCGACTAAATATAGTATGGACGAAAAAAAGATAAAAGTCTTCGCTAAAATTTACCAAACAGCATCAGAAGGTCCTCAAGCGAAAAAGTGACGCTGGACCTGTTCTCGTCGCGACAAGCTGACAGAAATTGAATGCGCCAAATGAAAGTTGAATAGAATGAAGATGTAAGGGCATAGTGTGGACATATCGATACGCACACAAACCAGTCGGCAACATGAAGTATATCTATTATTACATATAAACTAAAATGAGTGATAATATTTAATGATTTGACAAATGTATAAAGTGTAGTTGAAGCAGTCCCATTGTAAATTATATCCAGGCAGCGGGCAGGAGCATTAACACATGGGTACACTTGATGGGTTTCCGGCAATTTGACTATTCATTCTATCCGTCCCTTTCTAATATTCCTTCACTAACAATAGGAGAGCGAGATAGTAACATATACCGGCTTCTTCTGTCGAATATGATGATGTAGGAAGTCGGCATTACAATTAATGACGTCACGGACGGCCTGACCTCCGTCGATATTGTCACATATTAAATAATACATTATTAGACGCAATTTAAAACTTAATGAATCGAAATTAAGTTTAATTGCCATTTGTGTTAGCATATATAATCAAATTAAACCGTGCAATTCTTTAGTTAAAGAAAATAAATATGTAAAATTTACAATATTTTTATTACAATAAAATATACAGAAGTACCTAACTAGAGACCCTCAAAGACCACACCGACTACACGTTGCAATAAAAAAACAATCAAATGAACACGATGTTGCATACAAAACTTGTTTCTGCAGCTATACCAATGTACACAAGGCACTCACACACGCACACACACCGAAATGTACTAATAACACGACTAACCGAATAAGTAGTTATATGCGACAGTCGCTAATATTCCTAAGATTAGAGGCGGTAACCACACACTCCAGTTCGAGGACTCCTTGGACGAATGTTCCTCCCACGATACCTCCTTCTTCTGCACTTCGATACGATCGGCCTCGACGACCTCTCCGATGGCAAATTTCTTCATTAATTCCTTAGCATCGGAGCTGTGACCCACATCGGCGAAATTCTCCGACGCGTCCTTGCCGGCTCTGTCCATCAATACCTCGTGACCGCCGGGATGCTCGTCGAGGAATTTTGTCACATTATAAACTACATTGTCTATAATGAATACTGCGTCGTTTGTCGTGTTTCTCGTTTCGATTTCCTTGCGCGTGTAGGTCGCCATGTTGTAGCGGCGAATGTCTACTGACAACTGGTGCGATGCGATCGGCGATGTCGACTCGCGCGCCTCCGATCTCCCCTTGAACTTCGCTCCGCCATGACACAATGACACGACTAAATATTCGATTAGATAATAGTTGTTTTGGGTGGCTTTTTTTTTATTTAACTCGAGCGTATGTTGTGCTACACTAACTGTGACTGACTACACTATTGCAACTATTCACTAATAAACTCTGTCTACCCTTATTAATGATAAAGTTTTAAAAAATATTCATACCTTTAAGAAACTTGTATTTTAATAATAAATTTCCTTATTTATATTAAAATGACTTCATCAATATTAATATTGTTTAGACAAACAATTTTAACTTGTTCAATAAATATTATATTTGACGTAGATAGAGATACCGTGGCTTCGATCGAACGCATATGAGCGCATTTTGTATACAAATTTTCACACCCATTGTCACACAACATTGTCCAATAATAGTAGGTATCTGTGCGATCGCCGTTTAATTCTATTAAATAACAACATTACTGCGATATATTATTATTGTTAACAATTAAATTGTTTCGCTACAATGGGATAACTTCACGGATTAATATTTCAATGAAATATTTTAGCTGAAAGTTTTTGAATGGTCATATTTATTGGTATAATCCTTCAGCGGTACTCTGTACACGCTTTACATATTTTAATTTTCAAAATAAAATACTCGAGTAAAATATACTTCATCGTTCATTAAATTTATTTATTCGTTGCAAATTGAAAAATAAAATCTCGATTTTATTTGTTATTTCAGGTCGCAATAAGTTTGAGTTATTTATTTTTAACACACTTCGCCTGAGAGCGAGTCCACACAGCAACCTCCGCTATGCTGGTATCAGAAGACGTATTTGCAACGTCACTGTGACATTCTTTTTGTACGTCTCAAGATCCTATGCGACAAAAGAATAGAGATTTCTTACATTGTTGTGTTAATATCGGATACGGATGTGTGTAGTGAGCACGTCGGTGTTGCGAGGAGTATTTCAGAGGTCGTATTGTCGATGTTAGTCTCGTTCCCGGAAATTATGCAAAGTTGTTGTTTATTTGTGTTTACGTTCGCGGGAATTATGAAGATAACGGGAGACTCGCAAGTTCGACCATCAATTATAACTTTGCTCGAACAGAATGGCCGAACGTGCAGATACTATTTTATTATTAAGGAATGGATGCGGTATATATTAGTTTTTTCATTAGAATCCCGTGTAATTAGGACGATGAAATGTAAAATAAAAACCAAGAAAGCGTACTTTATTTTGCCTAAAATGTTACTTTGTCTAATACTACATCATAATAATAAAGAATACATAGTTATAGGCAAGCGTATTACCGGGCATGATTAAATGGTTTTCTGGGTTATTGCGTGCCATTAGAATATCACCGCAGCAAATTAATACAACGAAAAACAAACGCAATAACTGCTATTTATTTTTATGATCAAAATTGTACTGCTTAGGTCCAATTGCACCAAAAGGCCCGTTAAAGTTACTTTGACTGTTACATTTTACGATAACCGTTACGGTGATGTTTACATTTACTCCACACGCGTTGCACCATCGTGCAAATTCATATCGTTATAGATAAAAGGGTGGCTGATGTAATTAGGAATATATTCCCGACAAATTAATAGAAAAACATATTTGGCTTAACTATTAGGTACTTTAATTTTGACCAGCCAAAGTCCGCTGGTTACGGTTAGCGTTAAAGTAAGCTTTAACACTTACTAAATAGTCGTATGGTCCAAAATTGGACCTTAGTGGTCGGAGCGTAAAACGGAGAACACAGTTCGATTCCCATCAAAGCCCAGACTGTTATGTGTGCGTTGATTTTTTCCATTTAATTTTTAATATAATTTAACAATAACTAATCCAATATGTAATTTATTTAACATATACGATGTCCAGTACACCATATCCAGTAGTAGAATAATAGTCTTGACTCAATGGTAGACTGTATCTAGCTTATAGGCAATGTCCGTGTTATTCTGTAAGTTCTTTCTACCTCGGTTGCGCTGCAGCGGTGGATAAACTTTTTTACTTTAACTGCATTACTTTAGATACAGTTCTTTATGAGCTGAATTTGTGTGTGTGCGTGGGCATGCGTGTGTGTGCGTGCGTGAATAGTTTCTTTTATTTCTTTAGTGTACTATACTCTATTTTTAACCGACTTCAAACGAAATTCATAGTCGTGTGGGGTTTTTTTTCTTAGTTAACTATTTTTTTACCGCACACCGCCTGTTGTGCGAACTCAGAGTGCGATTCATGAACGGAAGCGACTGCTATCGGAGAAGAGGATCCGCAGACAGCAGTCGCCTCCGCTATGCCGACATTGTGAGATGCCTCTTTAATGAATGTAAAAACGAATGAGTTTATTCATAGTGTAGGCGTGCACCATGGAGGACAATGGAGTGCGCATCACACACAAAAGCGCCAATCATACTTTAGGTCAAAGCGTCTAATGTTATAAATATTACGTCAGTCTGAGTTATTCGATTTTTGTGTTTGCACGTCAAGCGCTCCCGCTTTAATCGTAAATAAAAACGTAAATAATGCCTAGTTGTGCAATTAAATGGTGTCAAAAAAGGTCCCGAACTTCAAGCTACAAAAAAGATGGGATAACATTTCACAGGTAAGTGAATATCTCCTTTATTTTTTAATTTAAATATTATAAACAAATTCCTTAGACGCCCCCGCTTGGTAACTTGACACCGTCTTCTTTCTCTTTCTAATACACTGACAGTTGTATCTTTTCTTCGCTATAGTGCTGTTCAAAGCGCTGCGACGATCTATATCGATAAAATTATAATTTAATAATTTTAATTAATTTATTTAGATGAAATATTTTTATTAAGCGACCTAAAAAGAGGAAGTTAGCAATTCGACGAATTTTTTTGTAAATATGTTAACTGATTTCTACGCCGATTGTGAACCGATGTTAACAATTCTTTTTTTTTGTTGAATTGGTTACATCTCGGGGTGTCCTATTTGGAAAGAAAATTTGTCATCTTTAGGGGCGGGAAATTAAGGGATGATTTCTCTATTACTAAGTTCCATTCATTCCCCTTTCATTCCAAGCATTCCCCTCTGTACATTTCTTATATCTTAACGTTAACGTTAATAATCTTTAACGTTAATTTGCAGATTTCCCAAAGACTGTGCAACGAAAGAAGTTTGGATCAATGAAACTCAGAAAGACAATTTTTTTCCAACAAAATATAGTGTCATATGTTCCAGGCATTTCACACCAGATTGTTTTGAAATTTTAAAAAATTGTAGGCGTCGATTATATCGCCTTTCAGTACCTACACTATATTTACCTATTCTGGTAGGTATATTTTATTGCATTAAAATTGTATTTACGCTTATTAAAAAAATATATATATTTACAGACACCAACACGTGATTCAACAAACACCCGAGCTCAAACCGCTTTATCTGAAAATAGTGAAATTGAAAACCCGGTAATTTTTACAAATAATAATTTTAATGAGATCGTCATTAATATGTAGTTATTTGTAATTACATTTCCAGAATTAAAAATAAAAATATTTCACTATCTTTACTTCCTATGATGTCTTTTGTAAACAAAATTTTATAAGTAGTATTATCATTGGTGTTTAATTTATTTTCAGAGTTTAGGGAATCAAAACTATAAAGACGTTGAAGAATCTAAAGATTTAACACCAAGGAAACGAAAAATGAAACGCCAGATTCATCAACTTATATTTAGTTTAAATAAAAAAAAAAAAGATCTGAAGAGACTTCAATTCAAAACAAGAAATCTAAAAAAGAAGGTCGCAAGCTTACAAGAAATTTTAGACACACTTACTAAAAAAGATTTATTAAATAAAGACAATGAAGATATTTTGAAAGGTATTGGAGTAGAAACCCGCGAATTGATAAAAAGACAACAACAAAACTTGACTGGACGCATATCAAAAACAAAATACTCTCCAGAACTTCGAGCCTTTGCTATAACGTTACATTTCTACTCCCCTAAGGCTTACAATTTCGTAAGACAAACCTTTAACACATGTTTACCTTATCCTAGCACTCTTCGGAAATGGTACCAATCTGTTAATGGACAACCAGGATTTACTAAAGAAGCTTTCAATGCTCTTAAAGTTGTAGCAAAACAAGGGAAGAAAATTTATGCTACCATAGTCTTTGACGAAATGGCAATTAAAAGCGGCATTGAATATCATCCTAAAACAAAAAGATTTTATGGCCATGTAAATCATGGAACTGCCTTGGAATCAGACTGTCAACTTGAAGCCAAAGAAGCGCTTGTTTTTCTTTTGGTCCCATTAAATGCTTCGTTTAAAATCCCTATTGGCTACTTCTTGATCAACGGCATCAGAAGCGATCAAAAAGCATTCCTCCTTACTCAAGCTATACATTTGGTTGAAGAAATCGGTGTCCGAGTAGTAGCCGTTACTTTCGATGGCTGCCCTACGAATTTATCTATGGCTAAAAAATTAGGTTGCCGTTTAGATCCAAATAACTTAGTTACATCATTCAAAAACCCTTTTAATGATACACAAGTGGCAATTTTTTTAGATCCTGCGCACATGATTAAGTTAATGAGAAATGCGCTAGAATTTTATGGCAGTTTTTATGATAAAGATAACAAAATCATTTCTTGGCAATATTTAGTCAATTTGCATAATTTACAGACTGAGGAACGATTTCATATGGCCAATCGCGTCAGAGCTGAACATATATATTTTAAATGTAAAATAATGAAAGTTAGTCTGGCAACACAAATCTTTAGCAAAAGTGTCGCTGATGCTCTTTCGTTTTGTAAAAATCAATTGCAATTAAAATCCTTTCAAGATGCTTCGGGTACAATAAATTTTCTTATAATGATGAATGACCTCTTTGACATTTTAGATTCACATGTTTACGGTTATGATTTTAAAAGAGCAGTCAATAAGGAAAATGCTTGTTGTGTTATTAAGAAATTAGAAACAGCAAAACTGGAGATCATAAATCTTTCTACAAAATTGGTGAAAACGAAAGCAAATATGTATCAAACTGTTAAGCTTATTGATTCACCACGACATACCGGATTTCTTGGATTTTGTATTTGTATAGAAAGTGCTAAATATTTAATTCAGGAATTGGTCCTTAATACGGAATGCTCAATTGAGTATTTGCCACTACACAAAATAAGCCAGGACCACCTTGAGCACTTTTTTGGAAGTATCAGATGTCACGGTGGATCGAACAACAACCCAACAGCTCGTGTATTCGAAAGCATTTATAAAAAATTACTAACTTATGCTCAAATAAAAAATACAGGAACCGGAAATTGTGCAGCTCTAAATCAGATTTCGATTTTACAGTGTACTTCTGCCTTAGACCGTATTAATATTACTACGCGGCGCAAAGACCAGGATAATACATCGGCAATTAGTGATGTTTTTGATCCTGAATTGGAAGAAGTCTTTTTTTTTACAGAATTCAGCACTAAAGTTGTTGAATATATAGCAGGATACATTGTTCATTCCCTAACAAAAACTATTAAATGCCAAACTTGCATCGGAGCGTTACTCGGCGAGCCAAAAAAGGATACTTTACAATGTCAAAAAGATGTGAAAAACAAACTCATATATGCTTCTAGAACCGTAATAGACATATGTCGTCGCAGTGAAGTTCTTATAAGAAGAGCTTTGGCAGAATGCGGCGGAAAAAGTTTAATACCTAAATATAATTCAGATTATTTTACTATAGCTGTACTGAAATCTTTTGTGGGTTACAATTTCTTTTCAGATATTAATTTTCATCAATTTGATACAGATTCAACAAATCACTTAATAGACCTAGCTTCATTAGTTGCAAAAAAATATATTGATACAAGAATAACATTCATAACAAAAAACAATAAAAACCCCAAAGATTATATCCGGAAAACCTATTCTAAACTTATTCATTTTAAAAACCAGTAATTTTTGATACCAAACACCTATTACGGCATATTTCCTTTACCTGTTTTACGATCTCAATTTTAGTAATAGTAGTATTTTTAGTAGTAGTATTAGCATTTTATTAATAGTAGGTTGTGTTTTTACATCTGCCGAGTATCTCCCACACAACTTTTTTTTAATAAAGGTATTAAAAATTATACCACCTGTTTTCTTTCAAAATCGAAACCATTCTGCATCTCGAAGCAATCCTTAAGATATTACGTCTTTATATCGTATTGTAACGATTGTAGGAATTTTCGGGATAAACAAATTAAAAACTGAACAAAAAAGATTACACAAAATAAAAATTCAAATAATTATCGATATTTTATAATTTATAATAAATATCGATACATCACTAGAGGATCACGTGATGTTGCGTCAGCCGTTAGCGCGCGGGAAAGTTTTCTCCCACTCCTGCCTAAAATCGGCGAGTTGTGTTTCGAACAAAAACGCGTCGATGCGCAATCTATTCTATATTATCTTTGGCGTGCACTAATAAAGGCCGCGATGGAATCGGTAGACATGGTCGTTTCTCAAACATACTTCCGTCTCGTTCTTTCTCACGTGTTATTGCATAAGCCGAGAGCGAGAGGTATGGGGAGAAAAGTTTACATACTTCAGGAGCAGTAAACATCAATAAACCCGGATCAAGGAGCCGGATGCACAAAATAAAACACAATGTTTAGCGCGAACATTGCTACTTAAATGATAATATTTTATCCAGATTACTGTCGTATTTATTTCAGTTTAATCCAATAAGCTTCGAAAGCTTTTCAGCCATCGTGGTCGCGGTAAAACTATTGCGGTCGTAGTAATCTTTTAATTTAGAAATATTTTAGTTGGATAAATAGATGTCATCCCTAATTACATTGATATATACAACTATATGTATAAGCTCCCAATGTGACACGAGAGAAAAGATGACTGCAGTCACTTTTAGTTTCTCTGTCAGTTAGTACTTGACTTGACTCCAACATTGTCGAATCGTTTGAAGCGACCTACGGTTCTTTCTTGTCAGATGTATGAGGTTTACTGTCTACCCCTCGTTGTGTTTAGAAGACACGTAAACGTGTTTAATGCGCAAAAACATCATTGTGCCAATTGGTTTCAAAAATATAAATCGGCAAATGAAATAAAAGAAATTTAAAAACTTTGAAACTCTTCTAAAAACGACATTAATTAATATATTTTTTTAATTGTAATAATTTTCGCTGAAGTGTTTGGTTATTGAGTTATTGAAGGTTCAATAGAAAGAATGACGTCAGCCATTTCAATATCAAAATTAATTACCTCAACATTTATTTAATACTGAGAGAATTTTCAAGCAACTCGACAATTTCTTTTCCAACTTTCTTATTAAAACACTTACTAATATTATAATAATCACTTAAAACAATCTGTTACTTCACATTTTACTATTTCTTAGTGACTAGTGCTGCATAAACACGACAGAGAAAGGAGAATGCCCATTCGCCTTAGACGGATGAACCCACAATTTTTTTCTTGAGTTTAGCGATGATTTTTAGTTAATTTTGTAGAAAAATAAATCTACTTTCTTATTTCCAATCACTTTTAATTTTTTCACCCGGGTTATTGAGTAAACAGATGTTTTCTGATTAATATATTATTAATATATTGTATTGATATTGTAAATAAATAAATAAATAAATAAATATTATTTTATTTTGTTGTCAATGTTATTATTATTTTAAATGATTTAATAATTGAAGATACATATTTATTATGTAATTAAACATTGTCTATTGATTGGTAAATAATGTGTTGATATAATTGAAATAAATTAATAAAATAATAAGATATTATTTTAGATGTTTTGTTACCAAACTATTAGGTACCGAGTGGGCAAAAAATGGGCATTCTCCTTTAGTTTTTTTGTAAATATTATTCAAAACTTATTCCCAATTTTTTGTACTCAAACTAGAGTACGATCCATGGAAACAACTGCTATCACAAAAAATGTCTTCGCCTCCGCTATGCCGGCCGGCTTGGCGAGACGAGTGTGCTCAGGTGTGTGTGTGTGTGTTGACACTTCACTCGTTATTACCCTAATACTTCTAAGCTGATCCCGAAACTTACGAATGGTAATTGCTTTTCCAAATATCTAAAATAATAAAATTAAAAACAGGGATAGACAGAGAGACCCCGTATGAAGGTAAAGGCCAACTCGACGTCACCTTTTCCCTAATAAATGTATAAATATGTATAATACATAATATGTAATTGTAAATAGTAAAAAGCATGTCTGTGGTAATAAGGGGATTTAATTAAATACAAGAGAAGGTAGTTTTAAAGTTTAAAACGAAATTAAGTTGAAAGCAACTTTTGTACAAGTAGACACACTCACATATTATTACTTACACGAATTACACATGTGTCAGAAATAACTGACATTTTTAAAGTTTTTTTTGTGGCAACATCATTTATAATTAAATTTAAAAAAGAAATGTCACCTGTCAAATTTAAAGTACGTGTGTGTCGAGTGTTGATTTTTTTTTATATTGTAGCTCGGCATGTAGTTATAATGCCATAAAAAAATCGATTGTATTTGTTTTTTCACTTTATATTTTTTTCATCGACCACTTAACTTCAGTATTAATTTTGAAATGTAGCTTCCTTACGGTCGGCTGCTGAAGAGGGAGCTGGAAACAAACATAATCGTCATCGTCACGGTTAGCCTTCTTCCTAAATAAGCACCAGGTATCTTTCACGTTTGTTTCGCCACCCCATTTTTTCTATTTCATTTTTTGTTTATCAGGCATTAGAAGCTGCGATTATATTTGTAATTTTTTAATATAATAAAGTATTTATATGACCCTAGAACGAGAACCCGAGAACCGGGCGTGAGTCAAGCATATATTATGTAGTAGTATTATAATGAAATTCCCGCACAACAATTGTGCGTATGTGTTTTATTGTAGTAGCAGTAAGCTGGCGAAGTCAGTAAATGAAGGCGCTCAGTTGTAGCGAGTGTTGCCAGAGTGTTGCCAGCGACTTCCACCCTCTGCACTCATGTACACGTCTACGTCATAATTCTCTTCAAATTGCATTTGTACGTAAGCTTTTTCTTCTTTTAATATGTAATTCAAATTCAAAACTGTTTCATTATTGTATTATTTATTTTAGGAAATGTCAATAAAAGTGTTATATTAAAGCAAAGTCTATGCTTCAATTCAGTATAAAACGTTTCACTTTGACAACGATAGACAAAGATGAATTCCTAATAAAGCCCAGCAGGATTGGAAAACAAAAAGTTGGCAGACAACCAGCCGAGTGGAAAGACGGTATTGATAAAGTCGCCGGAAAGTATTGTATACGGAAAGTTGGAAATACTAAGCAGTGGATCAACAGCGGATGAAGAAGAAGGAACAAACATGTGTTGAATTCGAAGACTGTTCAAGTTTCAATAATATTAAATGTACAGCTGACCCAATTCACGCTGCCATACTTCAAAGAGCCGTCAGGAGCACAAGACTCGACTCCTTTATTTTTAACCAATTAGAACCGAGCCAATTAAGCAAGAATCAGCTTCTAGAAAAGAGTAACCTTTACGCAGTAAGCAGCTAACGGTTTGTCTTAACAATTAACAAATAATGGTTGTCATAAAAATATTGAATTATATGAAATAAACAAAAATCCGACAATAAAGCGAATTCTATCGTAAAACCATTTAAAATACAATAAGAATCGTCCCCATGAAATAAATTAGAAAATAATTTTCAGCGCAATTTCAGTGGGTAATATAAAAATCGCGTGTTCAGATCGCATTAGTCACTCTGTTATCCACACTATCTACAAGACAGGTAACTAAGCAAATCATTAAATTACATATTAGACAAAATATACTTTAAAATCTTACAATTACGTACAGCTTTTTTACTTTACCATAACACACTTATTTACATTAAATTACACATATACAACAACAAAAACATTAACGATTTCTTCATAGATTATTATTGATAGATATTGGTTCAAAAGCTTTCGAAACGTTCAGATTTAAATAATCAAAATAAACGCGATAGTAAGCCGGATAAAATATATATGAACGGATAGAATCACGTACATTTTATTATTTATTTATTAGGAAAATTTACAGGTGCAGTGTTGGGGAGATTTTATGTTTAAGTTGATTATAATAACATCGCTGTACCTAAAATAATTTTCACTAACAACATAAAATGGTGGCTTGAACGAATATAAAAAATTACAAAAACGAAAAACAAAACAAAGTAATTACTGAAAAATAGTAAGCATGTGACGATACTGTCCTTAGTAGAATCCCAAAACTACAATAGACAAGAATGATAACAAATAAAACGCCAATCAATCCCTCCATTTAACAAAATGGCGGACAAAGCCGAACCGAACAATTTTCATTCAATCAACGTAAAAAAACTTATTTAATACAAAGAATAACAGATGTCCCAGTAAATTGGCGCGCTATTTCCAGGCGGCACGATCAAAGGAACCGTCGGCCATGTTTAAACGGCATATTCCCGCCAAATCCGGCTCACGCACATCCGTTTCCGTGCCCACTCAAACAACTCACAAGGTTTATGATATGTATGAGGCACTACACACTATGAAAAGCGCATTAGATACCTATTGCAGAAATATATGTGTTTCTTTTTAATTGATTTTTTTTAGTAAACAATCCCCTCGCCGACCAAAAGGTTCGGGCAATCCTTCTTCTGTCGTTCCATCAAATTGTGGAACAACCTTTTCAGCCACGTCTTTCCTCCTTCCTATAACATGGGATCCTTCAAGCGCAGTGTGAAGAGACATCACATCAAGCCGGCATGCATAGCGGACGCGATTGCTGTCTGCAGATCCCCTTCTCTGACAGCGGTCGCCTCCGTTCATGGACCGCACTCTAGCTTAACATCAGTCGGAGTGCGGTCATATGACGTGCTAAAATAAAAAAAGTTTATGTAATTTGTTAACATGATAATAATTTGTTATTAGTCGAAGTGACTGCCCCAACTTGAGGAATTAGCTCTTCCAAGCTGATCCTGAAACGCGACTATGAGTTACTACCCCAGGACGACACGATTCTTGGTAAATAACAAATATTGTTGCCTTTATTATACAAAAAGTGTGTCCGATTTCAATTTTATTTCTCCACAAGATGATATTCTCTCGGTCTCGTTCCGTCTCCGAGATATCTTGGTCACTTTCGGTCCAGATGAAAATTAATTACTGCACCTCTACACTATAATACGAAGCTACCCTTAAAGTATCAGGTCTGGTTGCTATCACAGTTCTGATTGTTGTTGATTATGAACTTCTTCCTTTATATATACAGAAGTTTCATTTATTTAAATAATTTTAATTTAGGTTAAAGTAAAAAAGGTCGCCATAATAAATAAAATAAATAAACTTCCCTCCAACTTTGTTTCATCTGATCGAGTAAGCGAAATTGAAATAGGTAGATAGATATATTGCGAGTAGATGTATTGTTATGGAGACTTACTGTTCCACTTATATACTTGTATAGATATTAGATATCCTAAATAAATACTCACAATACAAATATTAATATTATTTATCCTACATGTACAGTCAGCAACACAATCACACTTCATCGATTAAATTCGTTTACAATTTTTGTTATAAAGCATAACGAGACTAATGTGCCCTGTCAATGGATCCCTAAGCCGTCATAGCGGAGGCGACTGGTGCCTGCGGGCATTTATTTGTGATAGCATTTGTTGAGGTTGATTCAGTTCAGCATCGGGGGCGAGTGTGGTCACGTGTGGTCGTACGATTTCCTTTTCTATTGTTATTATTTACCTTGTGTTGTTATTAGTCTGTCACGCGGAGGTTCCGGGTACGATTCCCTAAAGAAACATATATTTATTATGTGTTCGTTTCGGGTCTGACTGTTATTATGTTTATGTTGTTCTCGTCCTGATTCTCATAGTGCAGGTTCGGGAGTCAGGGCGTTGTATCTGTATGTATTTGTTTATTTATGTTGACTGTACAATGTACATTGTCGAATTGATACGAGAATCTGTCAGCAACATCTAATTTACACAAGCTTATTGTATATTGTATCGTTACGACCGTTTTACGCGAAAGGTTAAATTGCGAGACACTCATAGAAACTAGAAGACGCTAGATGAAAATTACCGCGCAAGCAGTAGTCGGAAGGGATGGAAACATATAATTGAGGAATCTTGAGTCGGTTACGTGAAAGACATGGACCATTTTTTGGTCAGTATATCTGTGCGCTAACCTGAGGACGCAGATTCAAAACCACCTAAGAGGTCCCACAGAGTTTATCGGCTGGTTTGACAATTTAAAATTAAACAATATTAGGCCATTATTGTAAATGGTTGCATTTGAAAACGCACAAGAACATCATTGATGGATAATAAAATCCGCCATTATCCCTATATTTTATATCTCAAGGGTGTCTTTGTGAGTAGACCGCATTTCCCTTGATAATCAATGATTGAGCATCATTTCGAAGCTTACGCCACAAAAAACAGAATTTTAGACAAATATTCAAGACCAGATGCCCGCCAGAACTCTGTTTTTATTTAATTTATACTATCATTTTTTTTTGTGTGGTTTTCTTAGGCGAAGGGTCCAGCCCATACAGCTTATCCTCTATTTTTTATATTCATTTAAAATTGTTTATTTTCAACCCTTTACGTTTTTTTTATGCGAGGGTCTCGTGCAGGCGGGATTTTTCCTTTTAAAATTGTCATCCCTTATTACTCACGCCTGCGTTCTTTTGAGAATGGCATTCGAACTTATTCATTGATTCGCATTAGGTCGTCGTACGCTTATTAGCTTTGCACCGAATCAGCATCGTAACGGCATCACTTCGCCCGAGACAATCTAATGAACCGCATTAACTCGCTGTTATAAATTAGTCTTTGATCTGAGTATAATATAGTTTAGTAAACCTCTGACATATGTTTCGATTAATAATTTGTCTCTTGCCAGTCTGAACTTAGGCGCTTTTTCTCTGGTGTTTTCTTTCTCTTCATCGAGTACTATGGCTAATAGTGCCAGCCATGTTTTTTATTTAATTTAATTTGGTAAATACAACAGGCCACAGTCAGCATAAAATACACAACAGGAGAATCACAATAACTGAACTAGACTGAGCCCCAAAGCGTATTGTACACGGTGAACATATTAATAAAAAACATAAATGTTACGTTAACAAAAAAAAAAAAACAAAAATTAAAAAAAAAATGGGATAATACAATGTCTGATATTTATCAACAAAATCAACTTGCACACAGTGCGCGTCAAAGGAGAGTAGAAGTGGAGCTGAGGACACTACGCACCTGCCTTTTAAAGGACTTCAGTTTGAAATATGTCCAATTTGCCAACCAATTCGTTTTTTGCCAACCGTAAATGTTCGACTTTGGATGTCGCCCAGCTGTAAACGCAGCGTCGCTTAGTCGCAACCTGTCAGTTTTGACACTTACTTTAACGCTAACCGCAACCGGCGGATTTTGGCTGGTCAAAATTAAAGTAATAGTTAAACCAATGGCACTAAAGTCAAGTATATGAAAGAGGCCAAATATGTTTTTCGGGAATGTCGTAAACGATGTGAATTGACACGATGGTGCAACGCGTGTGGAGTAAAAGTAAACGTAACTTTAACGGGCCTTTCGGTGCAATCGGACTTGAGGAGTTAAACCTCACCGGTTACGTGCCTGTGATTGGTCGACGAGGAGCGGATGAGGGAACGACGAGCGATCCGACGCCAGGCTGACGAGTCTGCGGCCATCATTAACAATGTTATACAACAAAACACGAATTACAAGACGCTCAAGTTGTTTTAATAAGCAATCTCGGGACGGATAGAAAGTAGGATATTAAAGTGTCAGCCGAATGACACATACTTATAAATAAGTTTAAACGTAGGACACGAGAAGTTGTTTCAGCGCAAAGGTCACAAAAAGATCCATTACAAAACAAACATAACGCTCAAAGTTTAATTACACTTCCGTCCAAAGTACTCATATAATAACAAAATCATACTCGAGCGAACGACGCGACAATATTCACGGAAAGATAATATTATCTTTAATTACAATTCGTAAAATTTAATTATAACAATTCATTTTTATTTTTGTATAACTAAAAATATATTTTATATAGAAGCGTAACGCGCTCTACAACCAGGGCGAAAACCAGGAAAAAAATATAATCGTTGCCGTCACCGTTAACTTCTCCCTTCATTAGTGCGCGGCTACAATCTACACTACCGTCTCGAATACATACACGTACGATATATCAGCCCAGCCACATGTTAAACTAGAACACAAATGTAAATAAACGAAATATCGCTTCGCTTAGCTTTTGTTGGGCGCACCCTGATGCCATATAGTATATTTATGTTTTTATAGTTTAGGTATCAGAAACGAATCCGGAACCTCTACGTACAAGACTGGCGCCATCGTAACCACTGCATCGTGGAGGTCATTGAATTGAGCGAGTTGATCGTAGCAATTGTATTATAATGGGGCTAAATCACAAAGTATCTCCACATTAAAACGCATACCTAAACACGGTGGTTAATTACGTGAATAAAACTTTACAAATAACGCAATAAATCGTTGTTTCATGTAACGTTGTCCGTTTGTGTATAAACAAGTGTAGAAAAGTTGTCCGTGAGCCGGGAAAGGCCTCCCCTTTGATGCTTTTGATGTCGAGATTGTTTCCGCTGAAGTTGCACAACTTTCAGGAGGCTGCGTGCCCGAAAACCGTACAGTAACCGCTCACCGAGGCAACTTTACCTTACACAAAAATATAAATTAAAATTATAAACAATTGACTTGCTAATTAAAATACCCTCACGACTTGAAAATTAAGTAGACAGGTATACGTTGGTATTTTAATAATATTGTGTTATCGGCTACACGTATTTCATAAATTTCGTGGAAATTGATCGAGTGGCTCCATCATGAAAAGGTAATAAACAAATAAAATCGTCTCTTTTATAATATTTTAATATATTAAGTTATCAAATATACATTATTAGTTGAAAGTTTCTCATTTTTTAAATATAGATAGTTATGTTTATCGTGCACTCAGAGCGCTTTGATCCCACCGAGATGATGGAAAGATGTCCGGAGCTAATCAAACTCTTAGCTCTTTGATAACTTGTTACCTTTTTTTTAATACTCTTTCAGATATTTTATCAAAGTAAATACACTATTAAAAATGTAAAACCCTTTATATAGCCCCTCAATTACCTCAGAACGTCGTCTCTACTATATACTTAAATAATTATTTAGTAACTAAATCAAAATAAGCGATTATTTATTATTTTGCAATACTAGTCCGACGGTGTTCGAAAATAATTATAGTAGTTTAAAAGAATATTCGTTATCGACATAAGCGATCGTTACAAGTGGATGTTGCTGATGTATTTGCAGCTGTGAACAGATGAATGAATATTATTATTATAAGAGGGAACAAGGTCGAACTTTGCAAAGTATAAAGAAGTTAAATAGGATCCAATCAAACTTGTTCGAATGTTGCCAACGGCTAAAGATTGCCTAAAGTGATAAACTCCTTTTATTTGCGACCAATGCCTCTGATAGGGTTTTATGGTGAAACGAAAGATACGCTACCCACCCTCGACGATATACACGACCTACCTACTTTATATCGAGAATTATTATTATATTATTTTGGGAATGTCAGTAATTGAACGAATTGTCGAGGAATTCATTAACAAAACATATTTTGGGGAAATGTCCACGATTACTTTTTTTTTATTGTAGCTCGGCACGGAAACAACTGCTAAATTTCTACAGGTAGTCGCCTCCACTATGCCAGCTTGAAGAGACGAATGTGCACCATCCAGATTGACAATGCACGCTCCTCTCGCCTCGCTATACCGGCTGTTATCAAACTGATCTCGAAACGCGACAAAGTCACTTCAATAGTGTGTAAGTTGAAAGTGGTGGTACTACCCCAACAAGGCAGACACCATCATCACTCTTTAACTTATAACCAAAAACTAAATATATTGCATATAAATACATTATTTATACAAGTGTAACTTATTTATGTGTGTGTTTAATAAAATGCAACTTTATCGAGAGCATCTCTTTAGACAAACCACTTTTCAGTGTGTAAGTGAAATTCCCGCCAAAATCTGATTACAGCGAGCGAACGGCGCCGAACTTTTATTAAATATTCACTCTGTTTTAGCCCTTTCATATACACTTCGCCACTATAATCTTCTCTTACTCTAACTCTATTTATTTAAATACTAATTTTATTTATATTATTATTATTGTGGAAAAGTTCGTCTGAATTTGTGGATAGTGTGTTATAGTTTTCTTTAACTTGTGTTATTGTGTAATAATGGTGGATTAAGTGTTTGTGAACATGCGTGAGTGTGGCCAAACTAAGAGAACGTTTAATCTTCAAAACTCCGTTGAAGGTTTAGTAAAGATTCTACTACTTCACTGGGGCTAATTTTCACTCGACTGTGACATGGATGAATGATATTGAAATGTGTGTAAATAAAAAATGCCTTTAAATTATTGTTTTTTTTTCCTACTAAATTAAAAAAAATTATTCCTCATTTCTTTCCTGGAATTAAACAGTTCAATTACAAAAGTGAGGAAATAAATTTTAAAAAATGACATCGGATAATATTATAAAAAATTATATGAACGGCGCGCTGATCTAGAAACATTAATCTGGGGCCCTTTCATTGAATTAAAAACTTTTCACCGAACCCTTTCGTGACCTACTTGGCTTAATACAACACTACGTCACGTAAAAAACCTCCTTTAAACGTCAGTTTGAAATCTTACAGTATCTAGTAGTCTTGCCAAAAATTTAAGAGTTATAATAAATGTTTTTAAACCGCACCTTAATAGAATATCGCGTATAAACAATGGGAGTGATGTTTATCGTAATTTTTACGCAAGTCCAATGGAATTTTGAAAGATGACGGATAATTTCAGTAGAATCTGAAAAAATAAATTACTTAAGTTCAGTGAAATTACGATACTTATTAGGAACGTGTAAAAATTTGTTAAATATTGCGAATTAAGTATTTTGCAAAGTTCAAAAATAAAATTAATTATAATCTTAAAACGCATCGTGTTTTTTTTATAAATATATTATAAATAAGTATAAAAGATATTTTATAAGTGAATACATGTTTTTTCTAGTTCTATAAAGTATTTTTAGTAATTATTTATATTAAAATGTGTATGTATAAAGAAAACATAAGCTTTTTTTAATTAACGATCTTTGTTAACCAATTAATTTGTTACGCACAAAAACATACCGTTAGCTTTGGAATTATAAAATTTGCTTACACACACACACACACACATATGAGTAATACGGAGAAAATATTAAAGTATCTGTATTCAGTTTTAAATGATCACCCTTTGAAAAATCAGCGCTTATTAAACATAAAAAGGTTGCCTCTTAATAAAGAAAGTTTTTATAAAAAAGTTCTGAAGCGTCAGAGTGTTTTCAGCATATATGTGGGTCCGTAGCTGAGCTTTGTTCAGTTCAATCAAATATATGTTCGAGTGCTACGAACTATGAAAATACATACGTTCTTCGTAGCAACTAGCTGTTCGTAGCAGCAGCGCAGTAAATACTGTTTAGCAAGTTATTTATTTATTTATTTATTAAATTCGACGCACAAAACGGCATGCAAGCATATACATGTCATAGTACGAATACAGTCGGGAGTTAGGCTGGCTTGCATGCCAAAGCATGTGCGCATACTATAAGTACAATACAATACAATGCAATACAAAATAATACAATTCAATACAAATTTTTATGCAGTTATCTTAACATTGTCTTACAAATACAGTCCAAATAAGCAGTTTCACCATTTATGCGGATAAATATATGTTTTAAATCTAGTAATTATTTATTATATCAAACTATAGATAATATAAATTCTGTAAACACTTATAAATAATATTTTTAAAACCTATTATAAAAACAACTCAAAGAACCCAAAACTGAAACCAACTAAAAGCGTTCCGATAGATGAAATAATATATTTAAAAAAAATATTTTTCAACCTTTTAATAAATTCGCAGAAAAAAACGAAATGGTCGAGTGGAGATTGATTTTTTTTCCTCCTATCCGTCGACAAAGATGCTTTTTTTTTGAGACAAGTAGGCTACGACTCTTAAGTCTTCGCCTCTCTTATTAATGAGAGCCTGCTTATTCTGAACACGTTTTAAAACAAATTGAAAACATTTAATTCAACTGCAATAATATCAATTTATAGTGATTACCAGGGAAGGACATTTGTTGAAATCCTACAATACATAAACTTGGTTTTATTTTGTTAACTTTTAAACTCTAAAAGTACGTAAACTTTTCCATTTTTTCTAAAGTTAGGTATATGCTTTACACTTTTTACTGGTTTCAATTGATTACTTTTGAAACGTTAACGTTTTATGCATAATACATTTAGTTTACAATAGTTTTTATGGCTACAGAACCGATCTAGAAAATTGACAATCAATATACATTGCGGATACTAACACTTGAATAATATTTTTTTAATAAAAGACATATTTATATAAATTATAATGAATATGAAAGCCATACGAGTAGCATTGGAAGGATTGTGTCGCCCTTGTTTGTGTTCGGCGTCGCTGTCGGTAATTAATCAAAGAGATGTCGCAGTCGTATCATAATTACACAACTCTTTCTAAGAAAATATTCCTCAAAGAAAAATTATATTCATTCACAAACGACGTAGGTAAACATATTTACTGTAATCACATAATATTATCGAAACGTATATTGCTTTCGATATAACCGAGCCTCCGCTATGCCGCCGGCTCGAAGAGAATACTCAACTCCTCCCGAGCTAATCCCGAAACACGTCAAAGTTACTTGAAAATGGTGGCGTGCCCTGGGACAGCGGACCCCTATCAATCCGTAATTATAATTATAATACATAATAGGGGTAAACAGAACTTTACTTTAACTTCAATAAAATTAAGATTACGCACAAAATAAATTTGTTTAGTCACTAATAGGAATAAGTACTCGTACAACTTTGAAATTATGATAATTAAATATGATGTCATAAGAAATGTAGATTTTGTTTACTGTGAAATGTGATACAAGAATCATACCATTATTTAGGCTGAAACCCGGGTACCTGGTGTGGTCAAAAGGAATCTAACTGCGAACAATTGGCGAATTTTATTTTTCAATAACGTAGAATGTCCTTAGTTGACTTTATCGAAATTCCTGTCCTCGATCTTTCCATCAGCAGCCCATCCACAATTCATGCGAGTATACAATATTGTACACGTGAATGTTCAGCATAGAATTTAAATAGACGCGCGTTAACGAACACAAAGTAATTCTTTACGGATTGTTGAGTAACAATCCATTCGAAACAATGAAGTAATACAATAAGAACAATAGTAAGTTCGTCAACTATTCCTCTTGAACATAATAATTTAACAATTCACATAGCATAATTGAATGATAGTGGCCCGCGCGCTCGGCGGCGGCGACGCAATTAAACCGCTCACGGATTGTCAGATCAGCGTGTAATTCCTTACTTTTTGCTGCACTCGCTCCATGTAAATTGCTGTAGCCAGTCCGCAACTTATTTAAATAATGTCCTCTTAATTCTAACTCCGAGTTTAAACATAACTTTAACCGCGATCTACTATTTAACTAATTTTATCTCGCAACTTATAAGTTTTGTTAAACATACTTATTTGATGTTTTCTTTTAAGTGTTTCTTGTCGTCGTAGTTTACTTTAATACTGTAGTTTACTTTAGTAATTCATATGTATACAAAAAGTTCAATTTTGTCGCGTTAGCTACGATTCTAAATATTGTTTAAAGCCTGACACGCAATATCAATAAAATTAAAACTTTTCAAATAACTGCTGAAAGATACTGAGCAGGTTTACCGAAACGATCCCGAGAGATTTTAGCTAAAAATGTATATGTAAAAAAATCCCTCCCTATGACGTATAAACCTCGATTTTTATTTATAAGCCTTCATTATTTACGAGCTCAAATGAAGTTGATTTTAATACAAAGCGGGCGGGTGTTTTCACGTGTCACCACTTTTATAAACGTTTCATGATACATTTTAATAAATAATACGTTATTATCCATCCTGTCGTTACGCGGTTTATGCCTTTAAACAATTTTAGTATTGTACAAAGTTTAGTATATATAAATATATATATCGCCTCCGTTGTGCAGTTCTGTGGAGACGAATATGGATCAAATAGGTAGACAAGACACAATCCTCGGGTTATACTTCTATTCTGATCCCAAAACGCAATAAGGCATAAAAATAGATACTAGAGGTGTAAACCTCACACATCAGTCATGAAAAAAGTGTAGTCGGGTTCAAACGATTTTATAATGTTGCAGTCAAGACAAATACCGACTGAGACAGAACCTGGAGGTATCATGACGGCAGACTGCGCTAATTACCATCATCAGTCTGTATAGCACTTTTTGCCAGGTTCTGAAGAGCCGCGTGTTACTCGCGGTTGAGGCAATTTATATATTCGCGAATGCCTTCTCCATAGCTGCGAATACACAAAAGGGTGAGAGATAAAAGGAAAACAATTCCTTCTGGAGATTTATGCAGGCTTTCTAATTACGTTAAATGTTTTCTCTACACCCCCCGCGCCACCCCGTCATCGTCTACTTGAAAAACTCCCACCCTCCACATCCCCCGGTCTGTTAGACAATAGCTCAAATTCTATAGAGGTTCGAATACAAACACTCGAGATGTGATGAAGCGCTACATTAATTACTCAGTGTTTTTAGTTCATAGTTGAACGGTCAGAGTGAATCTTTGCTACGTGTCGCTCTGAATTCATTATTGAATCAACAATTTAATTATTGTTTTATTTTGTCATTTAACAATACGGACTCGCATTTAATTAAACCGAAGGCCAGCGTGGACGAGACGGGACAGAATGTGTGCTTTTTACGCGATACTTCCACACAGTGTGTCGTATTATTTTCACGCACAAAATACGCAATTACTCAAGGGCAAGACAATACCCTCGTCTGCGCAAGGGTAGGCGAAAAATGTCAATGATAAATTAAAAACAAAATAACTTTATTATGAAATTATTTGGTTTATGGATTTTTTATTGCATTTTTTAGACGTATTAAAATGCTTCATTGTTATTATTTTATATAATAACGTAAATTGAGCAGAAACGTTGCCGCATACACATCGCTTGCTTTTTAATAATTTGTTTCTATCATAATTTAATCACGTAATACCAAATGGTTTATTTTAAAAATCTATAAAAGCTTATGGATTAATGTTATTAGTCATATTTTTAATATTAAAATTTAATTATAAAATAATAAAAAGTTCAGAAAACAAAAATATATTATATACCTAAATCTATAAACTTATTTGACATCAATCACGTCTAATATCAATTGCATAAAACTGTTCTATTATTATGTTTGTTATATTTACATGTTACATTAAAAAAAATCACATAATATTCTAATCCGTCTAATCGTAATTCTAATTAACTAATCCTTCTTCTTCTGCTGGTTGCTCTTATCTTGGATTTCGACTTCCTTCTCCGCCAAAGGTTCAGACCTGAACGCGACGATAAGAAGTTTGCCTTTATCAAAATGACACTCGACTCGTTCCGGTGGGAAACCTTCAGGTAGCACGTATCTTCTCTCGAAGTGGCTCCTCGTCCACCCGTCCTCACGCTTCAGCTCTTTCTTGCCCTCGACGAATACCTCATTGCCGATCGTCTTCACTTTGATCTGTTCCGGGGTGAAATTCTGCACATCCAGCTTCAATTCCACTTTCTTACCGTCGATTTTAATTTCACCGTCCGAGTACACTCCCTCGATGTCGTGATCGTGAAGCGGCACTCCGAAGTATTTAAGTGGTTCACGGAAGAACGGGTCGCGGAAGAACACCGAAAAAGGATCATCGCGCACGACACGCGCCACCGGACCTCTAGTGTTGCATAAATGACGAAGCCAATACGGCGTCAGAGCCATTTTATATAATTTGAATCTCCAAACTCGATTGAACAGTGAGAATTCGTGACCGCGCTCTCGTTTAGAACTAATCGAGGCGCTCTCAGTGTTTGGCGGTTATATATACTTCAACGATATGAGACGAGATATTACGAGAAATAATGAGAAACTTCTAGGTAATGTTATGAAATTGTGTACAGCGCCATCTAGCGCGTAATAGTAGAACTACGTTGTTCTCGAATTGTATACTTGTCCATGCTGTTTATAAATTCATATTTAAACTTTTATAATAGCTATTTTGCTTATAAAATACAATAATTTAAATTATTGAAAAAAAGAGGCCAAAGAAAATATACAAAATAATGTATATTCAAAGTACAATGTTCAGTCAAGAAATAAATAAGTGTATAATAGCGCCATCTATAATTAGATAGCAGAAACAGTAGTTTGTAAACAAATGTAGAATAAAGCCGTCAAGGCAATAATTATCGAATAACTAGGTAAATAAATCCAGTAATAAAAGATAGGTATTACACGGCAATGTCTGCGCGCATGTAGGCCTAATGCCTATTTACAATCATAATCCCAGTTTTAGGTCCCTTTGATTTTGTTCTAGACTTTTTGGAGTCAACTTTACATTTACATATTGTTATACAGATTAATATATACCTGTTATATTTACCGAATAAAATAAATTAAAAAAAAATAGAACACATTAGCATATATGTATATCTTCTATGGTTATTTATTTATTATTTTTCCACCATCCAGTGAAGCATAAGCCATAATTACCAACGCCATCTATTGGTGGATAGTTAATACATCATAGAATCTTCGAGAAGTTTCCAGAATCGCACCAAATATACAGTCATACGTGCTAAAGTTCGAGAAATTACTACCCCTTACTAGATGGCGCTGCTCCCATATAAATACATGTCAGCGTCTCTCCTTGTCATTACAATTTTATCTACGCTACTGCGAAGAGCGAATTGATACTCTGTGGATCTACGACACCAACGAAGAACTCTACAAGGATGTCTCTTCTTCCGTACCTGTTTGATTTCGAAGTCGCTCCGAACTGTTCTCGACGCTTGAGAGACCAGCACTTCGGATTGGGATTATCTCCGGACGACTTGTTAACGGCCGTGGCCGCTCCGATGCTGTCCCAGGAGTACTATCGTCCGTGGCGTCACCTCGCGGCCGCGGCTCGTGACCTCGGCTCCAGTATCAAGTCGGATAAGGACAAGTTCCAGGTGAACTTGGACGTGCAACACTTCAGCCCTGAGGAGATAGCAGTGAAGATAGCGGACGGCTTCATCGTCGTGGAGGGCAAGCACGAAGAGAAGCGAGACCAGCACGGGTACGTGTCTCGACAGTTCGTACGTCGTTACGCGCTGCCGGAGGGTACCAACCCTGACAGCGTGCAGTCCAAACTGTCGTCTGACGGCGTGCTCAGCATCACGGCACCGAGGAAGCAGCCATTGGCTGAGAGTGGCGAACGCGCCGTACCAATACAGCAGACCGGCCCGGTGAGAAAGGAGACCAAGGACGAGGGCGGCGAGGGTGCAGACACCAAACAACAGAAGTAAAATGTTTACTGTTTCAACATTCCATTCTCATTTAGGTATTATTTTGTGTAATTTTCTTTTCTTAATAATAAAGCTGGTCTAATAAATATCGTTTGTTTTATTTTGTAATAATAAATACGTAGATTTACGATTGGTCGCAGCACGAGCGGAGACCAATAGAAAATCCATGACTAAAAAGGGGAGGAATACGGTAGCGAGGGTGCCTTTCCACCGGTGCCGCCGTTTGATGCAGGCGGCTCTCATCTTCCCGACGGCGAAAAGTTTGGCATATAATTATTAATTATAATAACAAGAAAAGCGGGAGTAAATCGTAGTCACGCATTCCACGCACGTCAAGTCTCCTACGAGACCGCGTGTTCTGCCGAAGCGGTGCGCGGCCTCGTCCGCTCCATGCCACGGAGTACTTTCTATTTATACAAAGTACTCTGATACCCCATGCGGACCGCGTCTATAGGTTAAAAAGCTCTTCTGTAAAGCGCTGTGGAACCGCCTCCGCCGTCGCCGCCGCGCGCTGCTATATCTCGATCCGTACTATATCGATTTATTTGAGTAAATAGGTAACTACGCAACTAGTGTAAAGTTGTTTAATAAAATAATTAGATGTTTTAAGGAGCAATGAACTACTCGTGAGACGAACACGATTGCATTGGTTATCGGTAGTGAATTTATTCTCAATAATAATATTATTGCCGATGGTATATTTGTTCATATACATGACGAGACTGCATACCGCGGTTCACCGCGAGCTACATACAAGCGAACAACACCTACCCTCAATAAAAAATATTCCAAATCCGCCAAGATTCCGAGATCAATTATTCTATTAAAAATCCGTGTAAATAAATCCTGTACTAATAAATTATTCGTACATCTTTGAGGTATTTAATTAATATTTACGAATTGTGTAATGTCGATTCATGTTTTAATTAATTTAATTTTGAATTCCCAGACCATACTATTTTAAATTATATATTCAATTGATACCTAAATTATGAAAATGTAAATATATTTAAATAAACAATGGGTAAATATCACGACTTGTTGCATTTGTTACATTAACCGTATATGTAAACATTATGTAGGATAAATATATACTCGTAAGTGGTACTATGATTTCAGTATAGGAAGGATTTTGAAGAAGATTGGACAAGAAGAGAAAGATGTTTGCGATATTTTTATTTTGTGTGTTATATGCGGCTAATGGTAAACCATTAGATAATATTCATAATGTTATTAGTAAGTATAATTCTTTCATTCTTTGACTATTTATTTTATTTATTGGTATACAAAAGAGATCACAGATTTTATATTAGGTATATGGGGCCGGGCAAAATCTTAGAACCTAATTAAAATGTATACTTGCAGGTGCCGAAAATATCGTCTCGTTACTTAATCCTGAGATATCATTTCACAATACAGCATCAAATGTACGAGCAAAGAGAAGGTCGGTTCTAATACATAATGTAGGTTCCTAAGCAAGTCACTGTAATTACATTAAAGGCTATAGGTATATTGTAATCTCCCGGAAGATCAAGATCTAGCTTAGCCACAAGCACTCACGCGCATACTAAATATATTAACACACTATTTAATACTAGCTGATATTATGTAGGTGTGTAGAAATAGGTATTTTACAGTTGACACAATAATTTTAATTTAATATTCTTTTTTGTCAGCATTACAGCGGAATGCGAGAAGTTGCAGTTATGTAGACTGCACGCCAGATCAGCACACAGTTTCATAGCTGCTTTTCAATTATATTTCGTTAAGTAAGCGTTTTCTCTTCTCGTATTGAATGCATGCTTACTAATAAGTACCTGCAACCTGTATAAAAACTAGTGTGTTTGTCTGTCTCCCAATCACACAATAAACGGCTAAAGAGAGCTTCAAGTAGAATAGAAATAAAATAGGTTGTAGATAACTTTTTTACACTTTTATTGAGGTTTAGCTTCGGGTATTCGTTTATATCTTGAACACTAGCCGCATATGTGCAATACTAATCATCAAGAGCGTCGCCAGCAGATGGCCTGGGGGGGGGGGGCAAGTTGATATGGAGGATGAGAAAAGTATGAATTGTAGGTAAAGTACATGAAGCTTTTCACTTGTAGTACGAGCCTTACATCTACGGCGATTGTAATAACAACGGTACAGAGTCTAACGTGTAAAGCTGCACGAGCTCTTGACTGTAAATAATAAATAAATTTGCATTTAACTTTTTTAGAATTTTTAGGGGGGGCAGGTGCCCCTCCCTGCTCCCCCTTGGCGACGCCCTTGCTAATCATCAGGCCATTCAATTATCTATCTATCAACTATCTAATAATACTATCAATTAAATATAACGATGCTTATGTTTCAGTAAAGAAAATGCTCGTCTCTGGGATCATAGACAGAGGAGTATGTCCGAATGTTACGAGAAATTTAGATATTGTTATGATTCTTCTCCGTTTGGAAGATAGAAGTATGAACAAACATAAATATTATACAGCCCAATATAAATATAATTATGAATATTGACTCACTTTTTATATGTTAGGAGGTGAAATATAACAGTAATTAATTGCCTTGCACTTCATGATTATCAGGGTATCAGGACAAGAACAACGCAAACAGTATTATAACATACAGACTCCAAACAAACGTCTACTTACTAAATTTATTTCTCATGAGAATAGAACCTGAAATTGGATGAGCCAACCATTGCGCGGGCAAATAATTACTAAACGGGTAAGGCGTTCAAAAATTAACCCATTTCTAGCTATAGCTGGCACCAGATACAGCTTCCCAATTGTGATTTTTTAATCTATTCATTATTGTGGGTAGATAATAAAACAAAGAAAAAAAAATATCGGTGACTGGTGTTTTTTATTATAGTCTTATTTTTAATTAGATAGACAAATTGACAACTCGAAACATACACCACGCCTCCATAATGTTGCCACGTTAGAAGTATAGTGTTGTTACACGAATACTTTAATTGATTAATTGAATTATCTTAAAATGACATTTCGACTAGTAATAGCAAATCTACCTATTTTATAATTATTCCGACAATAAATATGTTAATAATAATAAAAACTTTCTTAACAACTAAGGAGTTTAATTTATCTCAGTAATTAATTACTTTAGAGAAAAAAAGTACTAAGATAATTTCATTATATCACTACGCTTTATCGACTGGCATAACTTGCGAAACCATTTTGTGTGTGTAAAAAAAAATCGTATATCACTTTTTTTATCAATTTCTGTCCAATGTACGTCATCGAAATGTTCAATCACACACGATTGCGTGTACGAATTCATACTAGTATTTGCTAAGCCAGTCACAAACAACGAACAGAAAAATATATTAAATATAAAGTTAATTGAATTTTCAATTAAAAGCTGGGTCACAAAATTACAACACTATTTATTTTTTTCCAAAACTCGGCATCCCTTCAAATGTCAGTGTTGTCTATCTAATTATAAAGAAGACTATACATTTATTAATTAACCAATAACCAACAAATTCTTAAAAATAATACAATTTGCATCTGCATTTGTATTATTATTTGCATCGACCAGCTGCTGAGATCGATCATCAAAAAAATAAATGATTCAGCTGTCGGGCTACAAACATCCAAACATTTGTATACGTTGTAATTTATTGTATTGATACAAATCAGACTAATAAAAACTTTATTGCATTTTCAATTATGATTTATCTAAAAATTAATAAACAAGAGAAGTGGTAACATTAAATATATTATGCATAAGTACTATGATTTATTATTAAAATTTACTAAAATGACATTTGGTGGGTTACCAATTAAAAAATAGTGTTGTAGTTATGTCAAAAGTGATAAGTACTAAGTGAATCCCTGGGTGTATATATATATTTTTTAATAAAAGCTGTAGGATCTCTGTTCTATTTTTTTACTTATTTATCTATTTACAATAAATACAAGTAACTTTATGATAGTTCAATTAATCAATTAAACGAGCCGTGTCACAACCTTCCCCTATACCCCAAAAAAAATATTTGGAGCTGTCAAATTAGTAAATATAATTTTTAAAAAATCGATTTGATTTTCTAAATAATTAATTTACATTTTTTTTCTTGACATTTTATTTTATTATTTTTACTGGCAACCCAAGCAGTTGTTCATAATTTAAATTCTGATGAATTAATAGGGCTCTTTTACGAACGAAACGAAATTAAAGAAAGTATTAATTATTATAATTAATTATTCTTCTTCTTCTTATCCTTCTTGCCAATTGAATTGACAGTATTGAGTATGTGATGTATGGAGGCCTGATCGAGTATTTCAGTCCGCGACACCTGAGGCCGAGTGCTCTTATTCCAATTGATGTTATTCACAAAATGTTCTAAATGATGCGCAGCCATGTCCACAAGTTTATGTCTATATATAATGCACAATACAATTAGACCCAACAAAGGGAGAACTAACAATGAACTGTGTTCTAACTCTTGTCCGACCGCTCGCAACTGAAACAAATATTATTTTAAATTAAATTATTTTCGAGCGTAACTCGCGATCAGTGAGACCCGTGTTCAAATCTCGTTAACTTCCGACCTTGTCGAGTTTCGGGATCATATTTTTTTATTGTAGCTCGGCACCTCGGCACTCCATCTGATGTAAAGCTGTCCATGATGTAAAGTGCGGTCCATGAACGGTATCAACTGCTGCTACAGAGAAATTTCTACGGGCAGCAGTCGCCTCCACAATGCCGGCCTGAGGAGACGAGGTAAGCCAAAATACAGGTAGTCTCCTCCCCAATCCGATGCCAGTAAGAGCCCTACTGGTGGGTCTATTTCGCCGGTTTTTTAAAGATAAATTAGGAAAATTATAGTAAAATTTACCTTTGGTTTGAATTCCAAATTGATTTCTTTATTCTCTCCATCGGAATTGATATAGAGTATGGTGTCATCATAACTGTGCGTGAATTTGGACAATGTGGACTCTAATCGCAGCACATAGGAGTTATTATCGGCTGGCAAACTCGGCAGTACTACCGGTACACCTGGATTATCTTCAGATGTAGCTGAAGTTGTAATATATGTATATTAATAAGTAGTATTTATATCCACCCTATCTCTGCCTATCCCTCCAATTTCGTTATCAATTGGGTTTTTTCTAAATTTTAACATGACATGTGACCTCGACTGGCCTGATGTGGAGGTCCATGAGCACTGACAACTGGGGAACCACTAACACGGTGACTCCAGTCGCCACTACTATGTCGGCTGGAGAAGGTGCTATTTCACACTCCGCTTGAAGGATCCAAGGTGGAAGGACTGGGAGAACACGTGACAGTGATTCGATCAAGTGACAACTATGGATTGGCTTGACTTCAGCCCCAGGAATAAATCTTGTGGGAATTGCATGTTCAGCGTTTGAGTAAACATAATTTTTTTTTTATTGTAACTCGGCATGTGACAACACTCCGCCTGATGTAAAGCTAGAGTGCGGTCTATGATGGGAAACAACTGCTACTACAGAGAAACCCGTGCGAGCAGCAGCCGCCTCCGCTATGCCGTCTTGAGGAGACGAGCATGTACCATCTAAATTGACAGTGCACACTCCTCTCGCTATACCTGGCTACTTTCAAACTATTCCCGAAACGCGACAAAGTCACTTCACGTGTGTTACATTCGAAAGTGGTGGTACTACCCCAGGGCGGCAGACTGGACAAATAACCATCATCAGTCTGCCTACCACTCTTTAATAATGCCTATTGGCACTGAGCGACCAAAGTACATATAACAAAGTTACATTGGCACCGGTCAGAATTAGCGAGGTTCGAACACGTGTCTCATCGATCGTGAGTTCACGCGTCTTACCGCTAGACCACGGCCGCTCTTGAAGTAAACTAGTATATATTTACCTGGCACATTCAACACTTGATTGTACAATATATTAGTAGAATCCTCCTGATACAGTTTGAGCCGCAACGTCTTGTAGTGTTCATACTTTGGCGTTGATATTAATACGAACAATTGTGTCAATCTAATCGGTGTGAACACAACCAATCTCAAGTTTTTCATGTCTTTGCCTTCCTCTGGCTGAAATAAAATATTTTTTCATATGACAACACTCCACCTAATGTTTCAAAAAGGAAACAAATGCTATCCCAGAAAAAAATTCTGCAAGCAGTAGTGGCCTCCTCTATGCCGGCTCGTGAAGAAGAATGTGCACCATCCAGGTTGACAGATCACACTCCTATTGCTATACCTGGCTACTTCCAAACTGAAGAGTGTACACAGGCCCGTGCACTCCCGTCACCTCGAGCCGGCATAACAGGGGCTAAGTATTGGTTAATATTAGTTTTGTTACCTTAATAATTTTAGGATTGATATCGAAGACTTTGAGTTCTGGTCCATCGGGCACATCTTTCAATATTATTTTGTATTCACATCTACTAAATAGACCACGAATTCTGAAAATATAAATAATCTTTGACGCAGTGAAGAATAGAGGCTCAATCCCAACCGGCCTTGACTGGTTCAGCCAGCCAGTAGACTAGAGACTTGGCAGACTGTTGTGACGGCGTGTCGCGCCGGCATAACACTAGCCTAACATCAGACAAAGAGCCGTCACATTTTTATTATTGTAGCTCGGCATGTGAGAATACTCCGCCTGATGTAAAGCTAGAGTGCGCTCAATGAATGGAAACAACTGCTACTACAGAAAGAAACCCGTGCGGGCAACAGTCGCCTCCACTATGCCGGCTTGAGAAGACGAACGTGTACCGTCTAGATTGACAGTGCACACTCCTCTCGTTATATCTGGCTACTTTCAAACTATTCCCGAAACGCGACAAGGTCACTTCACGGGTGTTACATTCGAATGTGGCGAGTCTGCCTACGACTCTTTAATAGTGCCTATAGGCATTGAGTGATTAAAGTATATATAACAAAGTTACATTGGTACCGGTCAGAATTAGCGAGGTTCGAACGCGGGTCTCGATCGTGAGTTCACGCGTCTTACCGCTAAACCACGGCCGCTCATAAAGTGTTAATACAAAAAAAGAGAAATAACCTGAAGTGTCCACCGTCCTCTGTGAGTGCTTCCTCATCAAAGCATTCCTCTCCCGAATGCACTTCAGCCAATACCAGAGCGCCTTTCATTCCGACACCTGTGATTGCCCGAAGCACTCCAAATGCGGACCACGAGACTCGACCACCCCTAAATGACATTTTTTAAAATTATTGTAACTCGGCACATGACAACACTCCGCCTGAAGTGAAGCTAGAGTGCGGTCCATGAACGGAAATAACAGCTAATACAGATAAATTTCTACAGGCAGCAGTCGCCCCCGCTATGTCGGCCTGAGGACCATCCAGATTGACAATGCACACTCTTCTCATTATACCTGTCTACTTATCAAAATACTCACTCCAAAGTGATTTCAGCACGTTGTCCATCTTTGAGTGCGACAATCTGGTGTGTCGGTGCAAACTTGTACTCCTTCATCAGAGGTTTAATGTAATAACTGTCAGGTGACAACCCTGAGAATAATATCTGACCACGTTCATCCGTCATCACATTACGACGGAATTTGCCAGCACTTAGTGATACCAGAGCACCCTGTCACCAAAATAATTAAAAATTTATTACTTTTTTTAGTTAGCAACACTGAACATTTTTAGAAGCCTAATTGAAGCGTGGTATGGAAAGGGTGTATGGCCGCGGGTGGCTGGACGTGGTGCTATCAACCAAATAAATACAAGTATTTAAACCCACCACATTACCATCCCAATAAACGCCTGCTTTATTTAATTATTTTATACGATTTAGAAATAATTGAGAATAATCATCACTTTAGAGTGTGTAACGTAGAAATATTTTTATATATTTTTATTTAGTATTTTTTCCCTCACCACACTGTAAATTTTTATCGTTCGACAACACCGCGACGATCTGTCATCGACCGTCAGCCGGTATGAATGACAACGGGTCGGCATCAATTTCAATTTTGCGTCCGAAGAAGCCCTACCTGGCGTGTGATTGCCTCCCGTTGAGGGACCCTCGTGTGTAATCACCGCCACCTTCTTCATTTGCCAAGTGGTTTCCCCAATTCCTTGGGTAAGTTTCAAACACTTATTTGGTAGGTTACCTAGGTTAGGCTTATTATATTTATTTGCTTATTTCTCGTTGTAATACCGCTTCTGCTCGTCACGACGCATCGCACTCTACCCTAGATGTTTCTATAATTATCTAGCTGCGATTGCTTCCTGACGAGCAGAGGCTGATCTGGTGACTTCGATCGTTCCAGGGAACCAGATTCGGGCTTAGAGGCTTACGCAGTCCCTTTTACTGCGGGCCCCCACACGCCCAGTCTAGAAGCACCGACAGAAGACATCCGGTTTGTGTGTGTAAAAAAAAATCGTATATCACTTTTTTTATCAATTTCTGTCCAATGTACGTCATCGAAATGTTCAATCACACACGATTGCGTGTACGAATTCATACTAGTATTTGCTAAGCCAGTCACAAACAACGAACAGAAAAATATATTAAATATAAAGTTAATTGAATTTTCAATTAAAAGCTGGGTCACAAAATTACAACACTATTTATTTTTTTCCAAAACTCGGCATCCCTTCAAATGTCAGTGTTGTCTATCTAATTATAAAGAAGACTATACATTTATTAATTAACCAATAACCAACAAATTCTTAAAAATAATACAATTTGCATCTGCATTTGTATTATTATTTGCATCGACCAGCTGCTGAGATCGATCATCAAAAAAATAAATGATTCAGCTGTCGGGCTACAAACATCCAAACATTTGTATACGTTGTAATTTATTGTATTGATACAAATCAGACTAATAAAAACTTTATTGCATTTTCAATTATGATTTATCTAAAAATTAATAAACAAGAGAAGTGGTAACATTAAATATATTATGCATAAGTACTATGATTTATTATTAAAATTTACTAAAATGACATTTGGTGGGTTACCAATTAAAAAATAGTGTTGTAGTTATGTCAAAAGTGATAAGTACTAAGTGAATCCCTGGGTGTATATATATATTTTTTAATAAAAGCTGTAGGATCTCTGTTCTATTTTTTTACTTATTTATCTATTTACAATAAATACAAGTAACTTTATGATAGTTCAATTAATCAATTAAACGAGCCGTGTCACAACCTTCCCCTATACCCCAAAAAAAATATTTGGAGCTGTCAAATTAGTAAATATAATTTTTAAAAAATCGATTTGATTTTCTAAATAATTAATTTACATTTTTTTTCTTGACATTTTATTTTATTATTTTTACTGGCAACCCAAGCAGTTGTTCATAATTTAAATTCTGATGAATTAATAGGGCTCTTTTACGAACGAAACGAAATTAAAGAAAGTATTAATTATTATAATTAATTATTCTTCTTCTTCTTATCCTTCTTGCCAATTGAATTGACAGTATTGAGTATGTGATGTATGGAGGCCTGATCGAGTATTTCAGTCCGCGACACCTGAGGCCGAGTGCTCTTATTCCAATTGATGTTATTCACAAAATGTTCTAAATGATGCGCAGCCATGTCCACAAGTTTATGTCTATATATAATGCACAATACAATTAGACCCAACAAAGGGAGAACTAACAATGAACTGTGTTCTAACTCTTGTTCGACCGCTCGCAACTGAAACAAATATTATTTTAAATTAAATTATTTTCGAGCGTAACTCGCGATCAGTGAGACCCGTGTTCAAATCTCGTTAACTTCCGACCTTGTCGAGTTTCGGGATCATATTTTTTTATTGTAGCTCGGCACCTCGGCACTCCATCTGATGTAAAGCTGTCCATGATGTAAAGTGCGGTCCATGAACGGTATCAACTGCTGCTACAGAGAAATTTCTACGGGCAGCAGTCGCCTCCACAATGCCGGCCTGAGGAGACGAGGTAAGCCAAAATACAGGTAGTCTCCTCCCCAATCCGATGCCAGTAAGAGCCCTACTGGTGGGTCTATTTCGCCGGTTTTTTAAAGATAAATTAGGAAAATTATAGTAAAATTTACCTTTGGTTTGAATTCCAAATTGATTTCTTTATTCTCTCCATCGGAATTGATATAGAGTATGGTGTCATCATAACTGTGCGTGAATTTGGACAATGTGGACTCTAATCGCAGCACATAGGAGTTATTATCGGCTGGCAAACTCGGCAGTACTACCGGTACACCTGGATTATCTTCAGATGTAGCTGAAGTTGTAATATATGTATATTAATAAGTAGTATTTATATCCACCCTATCTCTGCCTATCCCTCCAATTTCGTTATCAATTGGGTTTTTTCTAAATTTTAACATGACATGTGACCTCGACTGGCCTGATGTGGAGGTCCATGAGCACTGACAACTGGGGAACCACTAACACGGTGACTCCAGTCGCCACTACTATGTCGGCTGGAGAAGGTGCTATTTCACACTCCGCTTGAAGGATCCAAGGTGGAAGGACTGGGAGAACACGTGACAGTGATTCGATCAAGTGACAACTATGGATTGGCTTGACTTCAGCCCCAGGAATAAATCTTGTGGGAATTGCATGTTCAGCGTTTGAGTAAACATAATTTTTTTTTTATTGTAACTCGGCATGTGACAACACTCCGCCTGATGTAAAGCTAGAGTGCGGTCTATGATGGGAAACAACTGCTACTACAGAGAAACCCGTGCGAGCAGCAGCCGCCTCCGCTATGCCGTCTTGAGGAGACGAGCATGTACCATCTAAATTGACAGTGCACACTCCTCTCGCTATACCTGGCTACTTTCAAACTATTCCCGAAACGCGACAAAGTCACTTCACGTGTGTTACATTCGAAAGTGGTGGTACTACCCCAGGGCGGCAGACTGGACAAATAACCATCATCAGTCTGCCTACCACTCTTTAATAATGCCTATTGGCACTGAGCGACCAAAGTACATATAACAAAGTTACATTGGCACCGGTCAGAATTAGCGAGGTTCGAACACGTGTCTCATCGATCGTGAGTTCACGCGTCTTACCGCTAGACCACGGCCGCTCTTGAAGTAAACTAGTATATATTTACCTGGCACATTCAACACTTGATTGTACAATATATTAGTAGAATCCTCCTGATACAGTTTGAGCCGCAACGTCTTGTAGTGTTCATACTTTGGCGTTGATATTAATACGAACAATTGTGTCAATCTAATCGGTGTGAACACAACCAATCTCAAGTTTTTCATGTCTTTGCCTTCCTCTGGCTGAAATAAAATATTTTTTCATATGACAACACTCCACCTAATGTTTCAAAAAGGAAACAAATGCTATCCCAGAAAAAAATTCTGCAAGCAGTAGTGGCCTCCTCTATGCCGGCTCGTGAAGAAGAATGTGCACCATCCAGGTTGACAGATCACACTCCTATTGCTATACCTGGCTACTTCCAAACTGAAGAGTGTACACAGGCCCGTGCACTCCCGTCACCTCGAGCCGGCATAACAGGGGCTAAGTATTGGTTAATATTAGTTTTGTTACCTTAATAATTTTAGGATTGATATCGAAGACTTTGAGTTCTGGTCCATCGGGCACATCTTTCAATATTATTTTGTATTCACATCTACTAAATAGACCACGAATTCTGAAAATATAAATAATCTTTGACGCAGTGAAGAATAGAGGCTCAATCCCAACCGGCCTTGACTGGTTCAGCCAGCCAGTAGACTAGAGACTTGGCAGACTGTTGTGACGGCGTGTCGCGCCGGCATAACACTAGCCTAACATCAGACAAAGAGCCGTCACATTTTTATTATTGTAGCTCGGCATGTGAGAATACTCCGCCTGATGTAAAGCTAGAGTGCGCTCAATGAATGGAAACAACTGCTACTACAGAAAGAAACCCGTGCGGGCAACAGTCGCCTCCACTATGCCGGCTTGAGAAGACGAACGTGTACCGTCTAGATTGACAGTGCACACTCCTCTCGTTATATCTGGCTACTTTCAAACTATTCCCGAAACGCGACAAGGTCACTTCACGGGTGTTACATTCGAATGTGGCGAGTCTGCCTACGACTCTTTAATAGTGCCTATAGGCATTGAGTGATTAAAGTATATATAACAAAGTTACATTGGTACCGGTCAGAATTAGCGAGGTTCGAACGCGGGTCTCGATCGTGAGTTCACGCGTCTTACCGCTAAACCACGGCCGCTCATAAAGTGTTAATACAAAAAAAGAGAAATAACCTGAAGTGTCCACCGTCCTCTGTGAGTGCTTCCTCATCAAAGCATTCCTCTCCCGAATGCACTTCAGCCAATACCAGAGCGCCTTTCATTCCGACACCTGTGATTGCCCGAAGCACTCCAAATGCGGACCACGAGACTCGACCACCCCTAAATGACATTTTTTAAAATTATTGTAACTCGGCACATGACAACACTCCGCCTGAAGTGAAGCTAGAGTGCGGTCCATGAACGGAAATAACAGCTAATACAGATAAATTTCTACAGGCAGCAGTCGCCCCCGCTATGTCGGCCTGAGGACCATCCAGATTGACAATGCACACTCTTCTCATTATACCTGTCTACTTATCAAAATACTCACTCCAAAGTGATTTCAGCACGTTGTCCATCTTTGAGTGCGACAATCTGGTGTGTCGGTGCAAACTTGTACTCCTTCATCAGAGGTTTAATGTAATAACTGTCAGGTGACAACCCTGAGAATAATATCTGACCACGTTCATCCGTCATCACATTACGACGGAATTTGCCAGCACTTAGTGATACCAGAGCACCCTGTCACCAAAATAATTAAAAATTTATTACTTTTTTTAGTTAGCAACACTGAACATTTTTAGAAGCCTAATTGAAGCGTGGTATGGAAAGGGTGTATGGCCGCGGGTGGCTGGACGTGGTGCTATCAACCAAATAAATACAAGTATTTAAACCCACCACATTACCATCCCAATAAACGCCTGCTTTATTTAATTATTTTATACGATTTAGAAATAATTGAGAATAATCATCACTTTAGAGTGTGTAACGTAGAAATATTTTTATATATTTTTATTTAGTATTTTTTCCCTCACCACACTGTAAATTTTTATCGTTCGACAACACCGCGACGATCTGTCATCGACCGTCAGCCGGTATGAATGACAACGGGTCGGCATCAATTTCAATTTTGCGTCCGAAGAAGCCCTACCTGGCGTGTGATTGCCTCCCGTTGAGGGACCCTCGTGTGTAATCACCGCCACCTTCTTCATTTGCCAAGTGGTTTCCCCAATTCCTTGGGTAAGTTTCAAACACTTATTTGGTAGGTTACCTAGGTTAGGCTTATTATATTTATTTGCTTATTTCTCGTTGTAATACCGCTTCTGCTCGTCACGACGCATCGCACTCTACCCTAGATGTTTCTATAATTATCTAGCTGCGATTGCTTCCTGACGAGCAGAGGCTGATCTGGTGACTTCGATCGTTCCAGGGAACCAGATTCGGGCTTAGAGGCTTACGCAGTCCCTTTTACTGCGGGCCCCCACACGCCCAGTCTAGAAGCACCGACAGAAGACATCCGGTTAGCGCCCAGGCTCGAGGTCGACCAGGCAGCTCACCGAAAAGCATCGGAGAACAGCTAAGATCCCTTATATCTACATCTTAGTGCTTAGGAGTGTTCCATCGCCATATACAATTAAAGAACCTACTTGCTGTGACAAATTTTAGTGCATTTTTATTTCGCACCCCGGCTTTGGGTCGAGTCGGGGCGCACGTCACAAGTGGTAGGCAGACTGATAATAGTTATCAGGTCAGTCTGCCGTCGTAGCGTAGTACCACCACTTTCAACTTTCTTTTTTTTAATTGTTCGGCTCAGCGTATGACAACACTCCGCTTGATGTAAAGCTATAGTGCGGCCCGTGAACGGAAACAACTGCTACTACAGAGAAACCTGTCTGGGCAGCAGTCGCCTCCACTATGCCGTCTTGAGGAGACGACCATGTACCATCTAGGTTCGACATTGCACACTCCTCTCGTTATATCTGCTTAAACTTACACACCCGTGAAGTAACCTTGTCGCGTTTCGGGAACAGTTTAGAAGTAGTTAGGTACAATGCACATTCGTCTTCTTAAGTCGGCATAGCGGTGGCGACTGCTGTCTGCACATAACCACTCTAGCTTAACATCGAGGGGAGTGTTATCATATGCCGAGCTACTAAAAAAAAGCGCTATGTTACAAACCTGCAACAATTCCTTGGTTTGTACATCTCTAACATACAGTTGTATTTCAGCGAGTTTACTGCAACGTATAGTTCCATGTTTGTCGGCCTCACTGAACACGTACGACTCCTTACTGGCCCTGACGGTGTATTCATGGTTGGCATCTAACGGGCCAAACTCGTAACTGCCATCGGGATCCGCCTCTTTCACTACATGCTGATTACCTTTAATAATTTTTTATTATTGTAGGTCAGATAAATTTCAACAGGCATCAGTCGCCTCCGATTCGAGGAGACAAATGTGTACCATTAGGTTTCACTCTTCTTGTTATACTTGGCTACTTCCAAACTGTTCCCGAAATGCAACAAAATCAACTGACGGGTATTACATTCGAAAGTGGTGGTACTACACCAGGAAGGGTGACTGGATTTTTTTTTTATATGGCTTATAACAATTTGCCAGTGTCAAAGTAAATATTTTTGCATCAAGTTAATAATATCGTGCATCACGAGGTATTCATTCATCACACTATACAGTCAAGTCTCAGTCAAGTTAAAAATTGCTTCAGTAAAGTGGTAGAATCTTGACTGAAACTTCCTACGGAGTTTTGGAGGGAAAATGGAAACACAGGTTCTCTTCTTTTGAATTGTTTGCCCACACTCACGCACGTTCACGAACACTTAATGGTTAATAATCCACCATTATTACTCAAAGAAACACAAGTTTGGGAAAATAACTCAAAACAGACAACCTGACGTCTCAAGATGGCCGCCAAAACTTCATGTGACTGGATTTACCATCATCAGTCTGGCATTATCATAAGTTTCGTCATCGTACCTCCAGTGAGTTCGACAGTGACTCCAGCAACAGGTGGTGTTATCTTCCCGGCGAGCGTCAGAGCTGGTCTTCCTCTAATAGTGATCAGACTGTTAGTGCAATGTCCTGTGCCGCGAACTTCGGCACTTTCAGGACTGAATAACACAGTACGCGCACGCGCATATACCGTACACTGCTCGTGCTGGAAACAACATACGAGTACTATTGTGTTAATGGCAAACACACGTGGAGAAATTCAAAATAATTAGACAATTTTTTTTGTTATGGCATTACAAAAAATTGCCACCGTCAAAATAAATATAATACGCTATATAGCTTAACTGTCATTCGGGTATCCATGCGCAAAGTAGGATGTGGGTTTGATTCCCACCCATTTTATTAACTTTTTTTATTTGGTTTTGGTTTTCTTTCTATCCCATTATAATTTGAATTAAACACAAATATATTTAAAAAGTCTCACCTCTTTCAAATATAAAGTGTATTTATACACATAACCGCCATCAGGGTTTGGTGCACCTTTCAATACGGGCGCAATTGACTTCCTTGTCTCACATTTCACATTGAGTACCACATCATTAATCAACTCCGGTGTTAATACTATAATTACACCCGCATGGGATACACCGTGAAACTCCATTTTCTGTAAAAACATAATCAAGTCATGATTATTTTCATATATTCTGTATCTTAAATTGTAGTCCGACAATATTTCGCCTGATGTAAAGCTAGAGCGCGGTCCATGAACGGAAACAAGTGCTACTACAGATAAACCTCTACAGGCATATGCCAGCTTAAGGAGATGAATATGCACCATGCAGATTGGCAGTGCAAACTCCTCTGTCTTTTTACACTTGTATACCGCCAGCTATTCACCAAGAAAGAGCTTCACCGAAAGCGTTTTTTTGCCTCTCGTTCCCAGCCAGTCATCACGGAACCCGTTCCGCTCGCAATGGAAGGCCTCCATAAATATGGTATACTTACTGGTGTATTTAAATTGCTAGTGGTGACATAATCCTCTTCAGGTTCAAACTTATGACATCCGTGCGGTCTCAAATGATAGTTGCCGGCATATTTCACGCAAAACTCATTTGTACCACCTGTCAAGGACCAAGTGCCTTTGTCATCTTTGTATGAATAATCCATCTACAACAAACACATATTTATATAGCTTTATTTTTATTGTAGCTCGGCATGTGACAACACTCCGGGCGTGATGTAAAGCTAGAGTGCGGTCCATGAATGGAAACAACTGCTACTACAGATAAAATCTCTACAGGCAGCGGTCGCCTCCACTATGCCGGCTTGAGGAGACGTTTCTTAGATTTATCGTTTGAATTATAAGTAAATTATGATGAAAATTAATTAGAAATAAATTATCAAATCTAGCATTTTGACATGCTAAAAATTAATTAAAAAAGAAAAAAAGATAATACTTTAGTTTTTTTTTTTTTTCAGAAAATATGGCATTTTGTTGATAACACTAGAGAAGGAACCATAAAAATTCTGGGGTAGTTGAAGTGAAGTGAGATCACAGAGAAATAACAAGCTTGTACGAAGACAATTGTGGATGGGAGGGAAGGAGTTGTGTCAGGATCATGGCAAGTGGAAAAAGGCGTACAGCAGACAGCAGTCGCCTCCACTATGCCGCCTTGAGGAGCATTACAGACCTGTGTGTCATGTGTTGTCGTAATAACAATCTGATATCCGGTATGTACAAAGTCGGGTGCCACAGTGATCGGGGCAGACATTACAACAACTTGCTTAGATTGTTGCCAGCATAGTGAGCTCTGTATGGACACCTCCACTCTGCCTGAGATTATGTTCTTGTATGAATACTTGCCATCTGAAAATGGAGAGAAGTGTTTAAATTAACAACTAGACTGCACTATTCACACTCATCAAAACTCGTATAACCGCTGCAGGGATAGCAAACAGGGCTGCGTGATACTTTTTTTTTTATAGTAGCTCGGCATGTGACAACACTCCGCCTGATGTAAAGCTAGAGTGCGGTCCATGAATGGAAACAACTGCTACTACAGAGAAACCTGTGCGGGCAGCAGTCGCCTCCACTATGCCGGCTTCAGGAGACTAACAAGGTACCATCTAGATTGACAGTGCACATTCCTCTCGTTATACCTGGCTACTTTCAAACTATTCCCGAAACGCGAGAAGATCACTTCACGGTTGTTACATTCGAAAGTGGTGGTACTACCCCAGGACGGCAGACGGGACAAATTACCAGCATCAGTCTGCCTATCACTCTTTAATAGTGCCTATAGGCACTAAGCGACCAAAGTACATATAACATTGTTACATTGGTACTAGTCAGCATTAGCGAGGCTCGAACACGGGTCTCATCAATCGTGACGCGTCTTACCGCTAGACCACGGCCGCTCTAAAATACGTAATAGATAATTATAATTACCAATAGCGTGAGTTTCCTTCGGCTCACCATTACGTGTTCCACTATCAGACATCCCTTGTATAATAATAGGTAGATTGTCGCATGCGTTTTTATGTAAACATTTGATAGTGCCCGAAATGGTCGCCTTCATTTGTGAAAACTTTATGTCATTCACCGGTCCATGGCCCACTGATATTTGGGTGCTCACTGGATAGTAACTGTTCGGAGAAATATTACATACATTATTTCAATAATTCTTTTGTTTTTTTAAAGACTTCAACCGGCCAGATGATGTGAATGTCCATGAACGTCGACAACTGCAGCACTCGGTAGTCCCTGTCGCCGTCACTATGCCGGCCCAAGGCGCAAATAAATATAATATATAATAGGAGAAATTGAATATTTATCAATTGTGTTTTGTGTCTCCCAGTCCTTTCGCCTCGGATCCTTCAAGCGGAGTGTGAAAAAGCACCTTCTCAGGCCGGCATAGTTGTGGCGACTGGAGCCACCGTGCGAGCGGTTCTCTAGTCGTCAATGCTCATGGACCTCCACTGAGTTTACCATCAGACCAGTCGAGGTCACATGTCGAGCCAAAATAAAAAAAAAAATTGCGACACAAAATGAATGTGCCAAACAGTTTATTAATTCAAATTATTCAGAATCAATCTTTACAATTAATATAAGTAAAATAAAGTAATTAATACATACTGTACTCCGTGTAATTGATCTTCATCTGATATGACAACATTGGCTGAATAAACACCGCTCGATAAATACGTACACCACATACCTTAAAAAAAATACACGACGAATTGATAATCTCCTCCTTTTGAAGTCGGTTAAAAATATATATGTCGGAACGGTCATGAATACGGACTCTCATTTGAACGATTACGGAAACTAACTTGGAACAAAATGAATACGTGGTCAAGAGTACAAGCACTAACTGAATATGAAACAAAAGCGTCGTTACGCTTTGACAGACGACAAACACACGACGCGGCGGACACGTTGAAACTTGTTTGTCCGGAGGAACTGTCGTGTTTTAACATAACCATCTCGCCCGTTCTGTCATATATTTTTTTAAACTTTATTTGTAATAATAATTAAGTTGTAGGATAGCACCAGCTACTGCAGAATTCTGTTTAAAAAATATCCAGCACAATATGTTTTTTTTAGTTTAGCATATGACAACACACCGCCTGATGTTAAGTCAGAGTGCAGTCCATGAACGGAAACAACTGCTACTACAGACAAATCTCCACAGCCAGCACTCACCTCCTCCATGCCGGCTCGAGGAGACGAATGTGCACCATACAGATTGTTTTATTGCTTTTTTTGTTATTTACAAATAAATCAACACACGCAGCATGTTGAGGTGGAAATTAACCTAGCGGCCTCCACCTAGCTACATTACAATTAATATACGCACGGCGATTATTACAATATATTTAGTAAATAGGCAATAAATCGCCTTTTGTTCTATGTATAACAATAAAGTTTTTAAAATAAAATAAAAAATAATCAAAAAAAAATTACAAACAGCCCCCTGTGCAGAGGTTGTATGGGGGCTGAAGAGACAGTCACGCAAGTGCTCTTGGAGTGCAGAAACGTGAACTAACCACGTTAAAATTTCCTCAACACGGTGTAGGAACGTGAAGTCTCTAGGCCTTCCTGGATGAATTGCGTGAGATATCTACAATCCGGCATTGAGATATATACTAGAGGCGCAATAACATTTTTACCTACATAAAACATTTTTTCCCATGTTTAGGATTTTTTTTTCTTGATTAATGAAACCATTTAACACCACCTCTATTTAAATAAGGTTTGTTATCAATTTTATAGTGTGCCAAAGGATCCAGTGCGTCGTGAGAAATAGGTAAAAATTATTCAGTTGCTAAGAAAAGAAACAGGATTTTATTTTTAGGAAAGAAACATTTCAACTTGTATTAAACAATGAAAACATTAAACATTATTTTATTTAGCTAAAAATGCATGCCTCATAGATATATTATAATCGACACTGAATAAAAATGTCGAATTAAAAAAGTTTTATTTAATGTGGGGAAATTTTTCAACTACAACGGCAACACGAAGATTGACATTGTCAAATCGTTTGAAACGGCCTACGCCTTTTTCATGTCAAATGTATGGGGTTTGCGCCTCTAGTTATATATCTCAATGCAATCCGGACATAAAAAATGGAATATCGAACCTTTGTCGTTAGCAGTAATTTTATGTACATTATTATTTTTATTTGCAATAGCAACAGTTCTTATATTAGAAGTCTCTCCCTCCACCGAGCCACACACTCTCCAAGCAACCACCTTCGCCGGAGGAACGGAAACCAGACCATTCTGAGTTATCGCTATCGAGACTGGATCTATTTTACAATGCTCTGAAAACAAATATAAAAATCTGTTAAATATATTAGTTTAAACGGATTTTAAAGCAATACATTTTTATACACACTCATTGGGGAAGGTCTCTACCCCAGAAACTACTGATATAGAAGACTATATATAGTAAAAAAATATATATATAGTAAATGAAATTAACTTTATTTATATTTTATCGTAGCTCGGCATATGACATGGGTTTAGCGTGCACTTGCTCATCATCAGACTTGACCATGCAAGACTACCGCAAGAAACTCGTCAAATATTATCTGTGCATATAATAATTAACAAAAAAAAAAACTGATGGCTCTATAGGCTTTGTTCTCGTTGCCTTCCCAGAAGGGGAGAACTTCCAAAAAAAAACTGATTTAAAAAAAAGTGTTAAAAAAAATGTCTTCAAGCAGTAGTCGCCTCCGCTATACTGGCTTGACAAGTGCACCATCCAAATCGGCGGGGCACACTTCTCGTTATACCAAGCACTTGATACATCCTAAATAAGTAATTTTACTATACACACTATAAATCTCTTAACACTTGAGACCACGTTAAAAAAAAACACTAACCATGTTCAAAGTTAACAGTATGAGTGCCAGGCGACAGTCCATTGAGTGTGTATTTACCGCTATCGTCAGTACTGGCCACTGCAGACTCAGATAGCAAGACTCGTGCACCACGGACCGGACTGCCTGACGTATGGGTTAATAAAACACCAGACACAGATATACTTAATAACTGAAATGTATATATTTTTAAATTAAATGTCAATACTAAGATAGGGACCATAGTATGTACACTTTTTTTAAATTGTAGTTCTGCCGGAACAACTGTTGCCACAGATAAATTTCTACAGCTAGCAGCCACCTCAGCTATGCCGGTGTAAGAAGACGAATGCGCCCCATCCAGATTGACAGTGTACACTCCTCTCTTTATACCGGGCCACTTCCAAACTGATCCAGAAACGTGACGAAACACTTCACGGGTGTCACATTCGAAAGTGGATGACACTACTCCAGCTTGGCAGACTGGGCTAATAACTATCATCAGCCTCCCTACCACTCTTTAATGGTGCCTATAAGCACTGAGTGACTAAAATACATATAACAAAGTTACATTGGTACCGGTCAGAATTAGCGAGGTCTCAATTCGCTCTATTAACTAGTTTTATGGTTTTCGCACATTAGCTTCGTCCAGGCACCCGGAGAGGTACCATCCGTTTATGGTTCAAGTTCCTAAAGTACGTACGAGGCGTTTTGACAACACGTTCCTCGTGTGTACTGCGAAACTGTGGAACTCCCTCCCGGTGTCTGTGTTTCCCGACACGTACAACATAGGTCTCTTCAAATCGAAGGTGAACAGGTACCTCATAGGCAGGCGTGCTCCACCATAGACTACATCACTGCTTAACACCAGGCAGGGTGTGGGCAAACGCTTGCCTATTAAGCATAAAAAAAAAAAAAAAGCTTCCTTTCCGACTACTTCCACTCTTCACCACTACTTAATAGTGAATAATTGAAGTTAATTATAAAAGTCCTGTCTACCTCAATTCCAATTTAATTTCAATACTAACCTCAAAAGCTCTATCAATGAACAAACTATCATGTTTGACTGTGAACGGACGATATTCTGGTTTGAGGTTATAAGTATGTTGATCAATCGTTGGTGACTTGCGAAGTGCTAATAATTTATATTCCTGGAAAGAGAAATATAAATTTAAGTTAAGACGTCCTTAGATATAGGCGTCCAATGATAGCAAAATGCTGCATTATTCTTATAAATGTTAAGTGTGCCATATAAACACGACACCATGCCGCGAGCATCCACTATCCTATCTCTCTATAAAGAGATTAAAGCCAGACGGTCTATTGCAGGTTTGTTTTTATACCTTTAGGTTTTGTAGGTAGTTTAAAAAAAAAAACAAGCAGAATTTGGAAATTAGAGGGCATTTCTTACAACCTTTGTTCTGGCACTTCGGCCCTATCTCGTTCCATTCCAGAGATATCGCGTTACACATATTAAGTTACAAATTTTTATCAATATTAATAACATGTTCCTATCAGTCAGACTCACCCCAGCTGGTACAACTCCAAATTTGAACTTCCCCTCATTATCAGTGATTGAATAGCATATTGGTGCATCAGGCACTTCTTGCAGTAATGCAGTCTGGCATCCCTCAACACGATATTGGGGGTTCTCCTGTAATATATATATTATTATTATTGTAGAGGAATCTCTACTGGCAGCAGTCACCTCCGCTATGCCGGCTTGAGGAGACAAGCATGCACTGTCTAGATTGATAGTGCACACTCCTCTCGTTGTACCTGGCTTCTTTTCTAACTGTTCCCGAAACACGAGAAGGTCACTTCACAGGTGTTACATTTGAAATTGGTGGTACTACCTCAGGACGGCTGAATTGAGAAATAACCACTCTTTATTATTTATTTAAGAGGTATAACAACAGAGCACAAGTTATTTAATACATAAATACATGGCTTAAAACAAAAGAATAGTTTGAACTTGCACTCCAATTATAGCTATACACAACAAATTTAAAAATGTTTAATCAAAACAAATTATACTTTTACAGTTTTACATAAATTTTTTAAAAAAATTAGTGCCTATAGATACTGAGCGACCAAAGTACATATAACAAAGTTACATTAGTACCGGTCAGAATTAACGAGGTTCGAACACGGGTCCCATTGATCGTGAGTTCACATGTCTTACCGCTAGACCACGGCCCCTCTAAAATCTCTATTCTAGATTATTAGGTATTACTTTAGTAAATTACATGGAGAAAACTAATTTTTTATTTGTCATTAACCTCTAAATTCCATTTGTTGCAGCTTGTGCCTAAATTAGTTGTCAAAAACAGCATCTCCAATCTTCCCATCTAAAGAGATGCTATCCTTTTCATAGAAAACAATAAGCACATCACAAAATCTGCCTCCATGGAAGCACATACAAAATTGGATCATTTACAATAACAAAAAAGTTGTTTTGCTGATGACTGTAAAGTGCGCGATTACACCTTACACCATTGTATTTCATTTACTTTATCTCCGTTATCTAAATTCTACTTCTACTTGCTCACGCCTTGTTCCCATTGGGGTAGGCAGAAACTATGGAGCGCCGGCGACTCCTCTCTCTACATACCACTTTCGCTTCGACCACATCCATTACTCCCCTCATGCATGCACGTCGGTTGAGGATGCTCCTCGTCTGACCCTTTCTCAGCAGTTGACCGATCTGACTGAGAAAGGTCTTCCTAGGGCGCCCCCTTCCGACACTGCCATCCACTTTCGCACAATAGATCTTTTTAGTTAATCTCCTTTCATCCATCCTTTCCAAATGACCGAACCACCTTAGCATACCCCTTTCCACTCTGGTCACAATACTATGCTTGAGCTCGCAGCTATCTAAATTCTAGTTATTCTAAAGTCCAATTTTTAACTAACAAATGAAAACGTACAAGGAAAATCCAATTCAAGGGAAATTTAAGTAATGTTGGGGCTTGATTGATCAAAAACAAAAACAGTCAAATCTCACCTCCTGAGAATACAGCAACACATAAACACCGAGTACAGGATGTGAATTATGTTGAAACACAACAGTGCCAGTCACATCGTAACCTGACACCGACAGCTGACCAATTGGCAATATAGTGTTACCCTCGCGGACTGACACTTTGGCTGAAGCTGGGGATATCTTCCATCTGAAATGGATTAGGTGATTAGGAAAATATTTAAGAGTGATAGGTGGACTGATGATGGTTATTAACCCAATCAGTCATCCCATAAAATGAAAGAACATTACAAGATCAGCTTGAACGTAGTATGTCTCACAACCTCCAAGTACAATTCCTTAAGCTAGCATAGCAAAGGTGAGTGCTGCCTGCATATATTCCTCTGTGGTAACATCTTTCCACTCATGGGCTATACTCTAATTTAACATTTTTTTTTTATTGTAGCTCGGCATGTGACAACACTCCGCCTGATGCAAAGCTAGAGTGCGGTCCATGAATGAAAACAACTGTTACTACAGAGAAATCTCTACAGGCAGCAGTCGCCCCCACTATGCCGGCTTGAGGAGATGAGCATGTACCATCCAGATTGACAGTGCACACTCCTCTCGTTATACCTGGCTACTTTCAAACTATTCCTGAAACGCAACAAGGTCACTTCACAGGTGTTACATTCGAAAGTGGTGGTACTACCCCAGGACGGCAGACTGGACAAATTACCATCATCAGTCCATTCTACCCCTACTACTACTCTAGGCCTACCACTCTACCATCAGGCACATGCCTTCATATTGATGGCTTCTATTATGTGACAAAGTTGAACCATCTGCTTCTATATACTGGTAAGTTTTAAATGCATTATTTACACATAACGTAAGTTGCATTTAGTTATAATAATAATTCTTGCAAACAAACACACATCTATCACCATCCGACCAATACTGTTCCCTTGGCCTAGGCCTAGGCCCACAAAAATGTTAATAATCGGCTACAGACCGAGAAAAATACTAAAATAGATATAATAATAATAAATTCTCAACATTACCATACCTAGGATGACTAGCAATTAATGTGTAGGTATCAGGATGTACTGGTGTGAAGTGGAAATGACCACCAGCACTTGTGGTCGTGATTCGAGTCTCCGCTTTGGAACTCGATAAAGTGACTTTAACACCTGCCGGACCCTTTTTTAGACCCAGTGTGTTCACAGTGCCCGTAATGCCAAAACCGTTGAATGTGAAGTTTATATCTTGGCCTAAAGTAATTTAAAAAATAAATTATGAACATATTTAATCTATTAGAGATTAAAACGGCTGTGTCATCCCAATTATAGAAGAAATTTATAAAAAAATATCTAATCCATAAAACTAGATTATATTAAATTTAATAAAATAATTACCAATAGAACAGTGATCAGTGGTACCATCAATAAAAAGGTCCACATGTTCCGGTTGGAAACTCCATCCTGCTGGTGGATGTATCTTTAGCACATATTCACCTTTTTCATACAATGGTAAGAAATAATAGCCATTGGTAGGGGCGCACTCGGTCTTCTCTTTAAGACTACCTGATTTTGTGTACCTAATTGAAGATTTAAAGAACATTATACACACATATATTGTCTTTAATTGACCTAATTGGAATCGGTCTAAAGATGTATAATTTTGTAAAACATTAATAATAACGCAAATTATGACTTAAAATCACAAGATTTGAGTGTAATAATATTTTTTTTGATAATATTTATAGGTATTTTGAAGCATTAACACTTAATTAACAATAGATAAGCTTATTAGAATATTTATAGGTTAACTTACAATCCGATCTCAATTTTAGAGAAATCTAATGGAATGTGACTTTTAACAAATCCACCGCAACCTAAAATATCATTTGCTTCACATTTTGAAATACATAATAATAAACAAATAATGTAAAAACACTTAAATATTAAAGAAATCATCGTCACAAACCATAATATACCCCCTCTCAACTCAAAAATTGACGGATTCGGATTTTTTTTTTAGTTTTATATGGCATTATAACAATTTGCCAGTGCCAAAGTAAATATTTTGCTTCAAGTTCAATAATATTGTGCATCATACATTCATCACACTAAACAGTCATGACAAGTTTCAGTCAAGTCAAAAATTGCTTCAGTAAAGTAAAGAATCTTTACTGAATCTTACGGAGTTCTGGAGGGAAAATCGAAACACATGTTCTCTTCTTTTGAATTGTTTGCCCACACTTACGCACGTTTACGAAGACTTAACAGTTAATAATCCACATCAACACTCGAAGAAGCGCAAGTTTAGGAAAATAATTCAAGACATGTCTAATGTCTCAAGATCTCGGCTTTCACAATGCTCACAAAATTAGATGTATTTAACATGAACAAAAAATTTGTTTTTCTCTATTGTGGGTATAATATTTGGGACAATTCAAACAATTTTGATGAGATATAAGATGTATTTTTATCGCACTTAAAATGACTATGGATGGCCCCTGTTTTCAGCATTCAGGCAATTTAATTATATCATTAACATTTTATGCAACCACAGATGTTTTAGACTTATTTTGTATCGGAAGGAAGAGTTTGAATTCAGCTGGTAGTTCATCTTCAGAATAAAGTCTATCAGAGAAGTAAACTCTCCTAATTCTACAGTTCGCATGTATTTGCACTCTTAACGTTTCAACATAATTCGTTCCGTATGCTCTGCGTGTAAAATCAGCCAGGTTAAACTGTATCTGATTCCAACCCTCGTCGAGTCTCATTGGCATAGTACAAATAAAGGGCTTCACTCGAGTTGTCGATTGGTAGTTGCTCGCACGGAACCTTCGCCTAACATTTTTGTCATCCAAAACCTAAAAAGTATTAAGGTCATGAGTACATTTTATAAGCAGCAACAAATGAGATAAAATACATGATTATAAAGAGATTTACATACCTGAACCTCGAACGTAAAGTACTTTTTGAGGTTTTTAATTATCATAACCAGATATGGGAGCTTAATACCGAGTGTTTTCCTAGGGTCGGCAGGACAGGTTATGTACGTGGTGCTCACGTTGGTTCCGACTATCTCTAGTACTAAACTTTGTATATCGTTGTCCGTAATTCTTTTTATGTGTCCGTTCCTTACTTTTTTGTCCCATATTTGCAAAGGTTTACTTCCTATGCTGTAAAGTATTGAAAGGAAACCGGACTGAAAGGTATTCTTAAACATTGTAATTTTACTTCGTGGTGATCACAGCTAACACTTACATTTATTAAACTAGTAACTAGGTGAGTTTAATCGATAAATTAATTATATTTGCGGCCCGGCTCCGCATTTTACCTGACAGTCACAATAAACACAGAAAATTTTGTAAAGCTGCTATTGGCTGCTTTCTGTCTGGTGCGTTCGGTGTGCTCGTGTTGTGTATGGGGAGTTACCATAGAAACATTAGAATACGACTTTTTATAAAAAATTAATATAGGTGACAGGAAAACTTTATTACAAAATCAATAAAGTATAAAGATAGCGCATTGTTTTATCATAAAGTATGATAATTTTATATATTATGGCTGAATAGAGGAATCAGTTACTTTAGTATGTAATTAAAAAATATATTGTCAGTTGCGGATTGTGTATTGCATATGATGCATTTCAGCGTGATTTTGGAGATTTATTAAATTTATTTACTCAATCGACAACTGTTTTAAAAGTAAATGCATTGAATTTCTAAATGATAAACCCAGTGGATAATGAACTATTGCTTTTTTGTTGTTATCTCGTGACCGGAAAGGTATTTTTTTCGTTACAATGACTGAAATGTCGTCGAAAAGGTAAAGTATTTTTTAATTTTTTGTTCATTCATAGATATTTATAGATACAAATTACCTGGAAGCTATTTTGTATATTTTCAAACGCCTTTGTCGAAAGATAGACGAGTATATTCAACCTCTAACAACTCTGAAATAAATTTTCTATGGATTTTCAATATTATTACAGTTTGTAATTGTAAAATTACATAAACATTATAAAAATAGTTTCTAAAAATTATCCAAAATTTGCACTACATGTAAATTATTCAAAATCAGGTGACTCTCTTGATGACATAAAAATATGCCAAAAAAAGTCAACAATACATATTGTGAGTGAATGTTTTAGTTTTAAAAAAAGTTTCAGTATTAGGCATAAACATTGATGATATTGTGAAAATATAATTTTTGTGATAAATGTAATGTGCTATTTCTACAATTTTAAGTTTAAACTTTTTTTCATTTGTTCATGTTTGTGCAAAACTTAAGAATATTCCTGATTTATACATATAAGACTCAAATCTTCTATATAATTAACTACTATAATATGAACTACATTTTGCTTTATACATTGTTCTACTATATGTATTTTGCTGAGAATTATAGATAATAACTAAATTTTATTTAATAGTAACTCTGATGTTAATCATGTGCTTCGCAGTCACAACTGTTAGCATAGAGAGATGTCTGTAGGCTTGTTATGCTGACTTAAAGAAATGAATGTGTATTGTGTCTGTCTATTGACAGGATTCAGGATCTATACCTCGGCAACATTCAAGCAGATATTGAAACGTGACTTCATAGTTTTACACTTTAAAAGTGGCAACACTATCTCAGGGTGGCAGACATGCCCATATCATATAAAAAATAAATAAATTAGTTGCAAAGTAGTGTTTAAAAAATGATTTTGGTTATGGATTTCTGCAAAGTACACCTAATACTATTAAACATACAAATTAATATTTCACCAGAACCTAGCCCGGACACAGGGCTGCTAGTCTTCTCAATGTTTACATTCTACATTAGTTAACATTATTATGGGACATAGTAATTAGTAGTAAGGAGGGTTGCAATTGTCTATGGAGCTGAAATTAGCCTCACCAAAGTAGCCTCACTAGACAAGAATAGCGCCCCCAATTTTTTTTTTTTTTTTTTGCTTTTTTTTAGTGAAAATAGATGTAGAAAGCAATAGATGTATATATATCGTCTTATAAACGGTAATTTTGCTTTAAAAACTTAATTTTTGATTGATTTTGTATGTACGTATATCTTCGTGTAGGCAGGAAAGTCGCAATTTTCCGAGCCTGGTGTGCATTTTTTCCTTGAAAGTGGATGGAAATCGTAGTACCTAGTCGTGGGAACGCGTTACATTTATTTTTGAAGTGGCACAAAGTCGTTTTACCAAAAAATTTCAGCACTTTATAGGTACATTTTTACATAGACGGAAAACTCGTTATTTTCCTAGTCTGGCGGCCTTGCAGCTGATTGAAAATGAATGAAAATCATAGTATCTAGTCGTGGGAACGTGTTACATTTGTTTTTGAAGTGGCACAAAGTCGTTTTACCAAAAAATTTCAGTACTTTATAGGTATATTTTTACATAGACGGAAAACTCGTTATTTTCCTAGTCTGGCGGCCTTCCACCTTCTTGAAAGTGGATGGAAATCATAGTATCTAGTCGTGGGAACGTGTTACATTTATTTTTGAAGTGGCACAAAGTCGATTTACCAAAAAATTTCAGGACTTCATACATTTTTTTAATAGACGGAAAACTCGTTATTTTTCTAATCTGGCGGCCTTGCAGCTGATTGAAAATGGATGGAAATCATAGTACCTAGTCGTGGGAACGCGTTACATTTATTTTTGAAGTGGCACAAAGTCGTTTTACCAAAAAATTTCAGGACTTCATAAATTTTTTTAATAGACGGAAAACTCGTTATTTTTCTAATCTGGCGGCCTTGCAGCTGATTGAAAATGGATGGAAATCATAGTACCTAGTCGTGGGAACGCGTTACATTTATTTTTGAAGTGGCACAAAGTCGTTTTACCAAAAAATTTCAGGACTTTATAGATACATTTTTACATAGACGTAAAACTCGTTATTTTCCTAGTCTGGCGGCCTTGCAGCTGATTGAAAATGGATGGAAATCATAGTACCTAGTCGTGGGAACGCGTTACATTTATTTTTGAAGTGGCACAAAGTCGTTTTAGCAAAAAATTTCAGCACTTTATAGGTACATTTTTACATAGACGTAAAACTCGTTATTTTCCTAGTCTGGCGGCCTTGCAGCTGATTGAAAATGGATGGAAATCATAGTACCTAGTCGTGGGAACGCGTTACATTTATTTTTGAAGTGGCACAAAGTCGTTTTAGCAAAAAATTTCAGCACTTTATAGGTACATTTTTACATAGACGGAAAACTCGTTATTTTCCTAGTCTGGCGGCCTTGCAGCTGATTGAAAATGGATGGAAATCATAGTACCTAGTTGTGGGAACGCGTTACATTTATTTTTGAAGTGGCACAAAGTCGTTTTAGCAAAAAATTTCAGCACTTTATAGGTACATTTTTACATAGACGGAAAACTCGTTATTTTCCTAGTCTGGCGGCCTTGCAGCTGATTGAAAATGGATGGAAATCATAGTACCTAGTCGTGGGAACGCGTTACATTTATTTTTGAAGTGGCACAAAGTCGTTTTAGCAAAAAATTTCAGCACTTTACAGGTACATTTTTACATAGACGGAAAACTCGTTATTTTTCTAATCTGGCGGCCTTGCAGCTGATTGAAAATGGATGGAAATCATAGTACCTAGTCGTGGGAACGCGTTACATTTATTTTTGAAGTGGCACAAAGTCGTTTTAGCAAAAAATTTCAGCACTTTATAGGTACATTTTTACATAGACGTAAAACTCGTTATTTTCCTAGTCTGGCGGCCTTGCAGCTGATTGAAAATGGATGGAAATCATAGTACCTAGTCGTGGGAACGCGTTACATTTATTTTTGAAGTGGCACAAAGTCGTTTTAGCAAAAAATTTCAGCACTTTATAGGTACATTTTTACATAGACGGAAAACTCGTTATTTTCCTAGTCTGGCGGCCTTGCAGCTGATTGAAAATGGATGGAAATCATAGTACCTAGTCGTGGGAACGCGTTACATTTATTTTTGAAGTGGCACAAAGTCGTTTTACCAAAAAATTTCAGTACTTTATAAGTATATTTTTACATAGAGGGAAAACTCGTTATTTTCCTAGTCTGGCGGCCTTGCAGCTGATTGAAAATGGATGGAAATCATAGTATCTAGTCGTGGGAACGTGTTACATTTGTTTTTGAAGTGGCACAAAGTCGTTTTACCAAAAAATTTCAGGACTTCATAAATTTTTTTAATAGACGGAAAACTCGTTATTTTTCTAATCTGGCGGCCTTGCAGCTGATTGAAAATGGATGGAAATCATAGTACCTAGTCGTGGGAACGCGTTACATTTATTTTTGAAGTGGCACAAAGTCGTTTTACCAAAAAATTTCAGGACTTTATAGATACATTTTTACATAGACGTAAAACTCGTTATTTTCCTAGTCTGGCGGCCTTGCAGCTGATTGAAAATGGATGGAAATCATAGTACCTAGTCGTGGGAACGCGTTACATTTATTTTTGAAGTGGCACAAAGTCGTTTTAGCAAAAAATTTCAGCACTTTATAGGTACATTTTTACATAGACGTAAAACTCGTTATTTTCCTAGTCTGGCGGCCTTGCAGCTGATTGAAAATGGATGGAAATCATAGTACCTAGTCGTGGGAACGCGTTACATTTATTTTTGAAGTGGCACAAAGTCGTTTTAGCAAAAAATTTCAGCACTTTATAGGTACATTTTTACATAGACGGAAAACTCGTTATTTTCCTAGTCTGGCGGCCTTGCAGCTGATTGAAAATGGATGGAAATCATAGTACCTAGTCGTGGGAACGCGTTACATTTATTTTTGAAGTGGCACAAAGTCGTTTTAGCAAAAAATTTCAGCACTTTATAGGTACATTTTTACATAGACGGAAAACTCGTTATTTTCCTAGTCTGGCGGCCTTGCAGCTGATTGAAAATGGATGGAAATCATAGTACCTAGTCGTGGGAACGCGTTACATTTATTTTTGAAGTGGCACAAAGTCGTTTTAGCAAAAAATTTCAGCACTTTACAGGTACATTTTTACATAGACGGAAAACTCGTTATTTTTCTAATCTGGCGGCCTTGCAGCTGATTGAAAATGGATGGAAATCATAGTACCTAGTCGTGGGAACGCGTTACATTTATTTTTGAAGTGGCACAAAAGAAACAGAAACTGAAAGCTTCACAAAACATTCCAAATATTTTTTCTAATAAACAAGATTATCCTCTTAATTTTGCTTTTAAAAAATTTACAGTTGAAGGTATAACTCTTTATTCAGTTAGCTTAAATACATTGTTACCAAACGCATGGATAGATGACAGTATAATTAATTCTTTTTTACTCGTATTGAGTAAAAATACAATTGCACCATTACGCGTTTTACCATTCGATACATTTTTTATGACGTCATTGTTATCTAAAAGTGGCTTGAATAATAACTGGAAAACCTGGGCTTCAGTAACTGACCTATGGAATTATCACGCATGGCTGATGCCGATTAATTACACAAATTTACATTGGACACTATTAGTTGTTATACCGTCATTAAAAAAATTTGTCTATCTGGACTCAATGCATGGCATGCCTCCGCAGGGTTTGATTGAAAATGTGTGTTTGTTTATGGAAATGTTTAGTGGTTCCACTATTCGTGGCGCAAGAAATATTTCGTGGTGTCAGTGGACGTTATACATTCCAAATGATGTACCTCTTCAAACGACAGTGCATGGTAGTCACGGAAATTGTGGTGTACATTTATGTTCGTGGGCCTACGTGATATGTACTGGTCACCAATATTACTTTCAAGAGAAAGATATGTCTAACGTCAGAAAAAATTTAGCTAGATTGTTTTACAATTATGAACAGTTCACAGATATAAGTGCTACCTTGGGAAATAAACAATCAAAAATTCGAGACATTATAAATAAATCTAAATGTATAAGTGAAACAATTAATATGAGTACTATAAAAATTGAGAGAAATTCACCGATTTGTAACTTTAACACCACGATTGAATTTTTAACAACATTATATTTAATAATTGAGTGACAATTTCACAATGAAAGAACTATTATATTAAAATGTTTATTATACAGTTTGTGTTTGTTTTTGATTTTTTAATTAATTTAAAAACTTTAAATATTATGAAATATCGCAACTTCTATAACATCTCGATATTGTCATATGTCCTCCGCCTGATGTCAAGCTAGAGTGCGGTTCATGAATGGTAACAACTGCTACCACAAATGTCTGTAGGCAGCCGTCGCCACTGCTATGCCGGTTTAATTAGACAAATATGCACCATCCAGGTTGACAGTGCATACTCCTCTTGTTCACATGAGTTCACGTGTCTTACTGCTAGACCACGGCCACTCTGAAACCTAGTTACTTTTGTTTTAAAATTATGGACTTGTGTGTTAAAATATCAAAAGAGGCTTCAACAAGTCACACGTCACTCCATTAAAATTCTACTGTAAATTGACTTTGTGCCACTTCAAAAATAAATGTAACGAGTTCCTACGACTAGGGACTTTGATTTCCATCCATTTTCAATCAGCTGCAAGGCCGCCAGACTAGGAAAATAACGAGTTTTCCGTCTATGTAAAAATGTACGTATAAAGTGCTGAAATTTTTTGCTAAAACGACTTTGTGCCACTTCAAAAATAAATGTAACGCGTTCCCACGACTAGGTACTATGATTTCCATCCATTTTCAATCAGCTGCAAGGCCGCCAGACTAGGAAAATAACGAGTTTTCCGTCTATGTAAAAATGTACCTATAAAGTGCTGAAATTTTTTGCTAAAACGACTTTGTGCCACTTCAAAAATAAATGTAACGCGTTCCCACGACTAGGTACTATGATTTCCATCCATTTTCAATCAGCTGCAAGGCCGCCAGACTAGGAAAATAACGAGTTTTCCGTCTATTAAAAAAATTTATGAAGTCCTGAAATTTTTTGGTAAAACGACTTTGTGCCACTTCAAAAACAAATGTAACACGTTCCCACGACTAGATACTATGATTTCCATCCACTTTCAAGTAGGTGGAAGGCCGCCAGACTAGGAAAATAACGAGTTTTCCGTCTATGTAAAAATGTACGTATAAAGTGCTGAAATTTTTTGCTAAAACGACTTTGTGCCACTTCAAAAATAAATGTAACGCGTTCCCACGACTAGGTACTATGATTTCCATCCATTTTCAATCAGCTGCAAGGCCGCCAGACTAGGAAAATAACGAGTTTTCCGTCTATGTAAAAATGTACCTATAAAGTGCTGAAATTTTTTGCTAAAACGACTTTGTGCCACTTCAAAAATAAATGTAACGCGTTCCCACGACTAGGTACTATGATTTCCATCCATTTTCAATCAGCTGCAAGGCCGCCAGACTAGGAAAATAACGAGTTTTCCGTCTATTAAAAAAATTTATGAAGTCCTGAAATTTTTTGGTAAAACGACTTTGTGCCACTTCAAAAACAAATGTAACACGTTCCCACGACTAGATACTATGATTTCCATCCACTTTCAAGTAGGTGGAAGGCCGCCAGACTAGGAAAATAACGAGTTTTCCGTCTATGTAAAAATATACTTATAAAGTACTGAAATTTTTTGGTAAAACGACTTTGTGCCACTTCAAAAATAAATGTAACGCGTTCCCACGACTAGGTACTATGATTTCCATCCATTTTCAATCAGCTGCAAGGCCGCCAGACTAGGAAAATAACGAGTTTTCCATCTATGTAAAAATGTATCTATAAAGTGCTGAAATTTTTTGGTAAAACGACTTTGTGCCATTTCAAAAATAAATGTAACGCGTTCCCACGACTAGGTACTATGATTTCCATCCATTTTCAATCAGCTGCAAGGCCGCCAGATTAGAAAAATAACGAGTTTTCCGTCTATTAAAAAAATGTATGAAGTCCTGAAATTTTTTGGTAAATCGACTTTGTGCCACTTCAAAAATAAATGTAACACGTTCCCACGACTAGATACTATGATTTCCATCCACTTTCAAGAAGGTGGAAGGCCGCCAGACTAGGAAAATAACGAGTTTTCCGTCTATGTAAAAATATACCTATAAAGTACTGAAATTTTTTGGTAAAACGACTTTGTGCCACTTCAAAAACAAATGTAACACGTTCCCACGACTAGATACTATGATTTTCATTCATTTTCAATCAGCTGCAAGGCCGCCAGACTAGGAAAATAACGAGTTTTCCGTCTATGTAAAAATGTACCTATAAAGTGCTGAAATTTTTTGGTAAAACGACTTTGTGCCACTTCAAAAATAAATGTAACGCGTTCCCACGACTAGGTACTACGATTTCCATCCACTTTCAAGGAAAAAATGCACACCAGGCTCGGAAAATTGCGACTTTCCTGCCTACACGAAGATATACGTACATACAAAATCAATCAAAAATTAAGTTTTTTAAGCAAAATTACCGTTTATAAGACGATATATATACATCTATTGCTTTCTACATCTATTTTCACTAAAAAAAAAGCAAAAAAAAAAAAAAAAAAATTGGGGGCGCTATTCTTGTCTAGTGAGGCTACTTTGGTGAGGCTAATTTCAGCTCCATAATTGTCTAATGTCTATAAAAGAGTCTTTCATGCTAATGGTGCGGCCGTCCTCAAGCAGTTAATAGGTTTTGCTTTAAATTATTTTATGCAGTTTCTTATCACAATGTGATGTTTGAAAAGCTTTGTAGCCATAGTGAGACAGATTTTATCTCAATTTATACATAATATTACAAAAGATGTGTAATAAATTATCAACTCATACATTATGTCAGTTGCTATCAGTCATTCAAGTTCCGGAACCTCTAAAGTTTTACATATTACATAGAAGGTACCCTAGGGTATCCTATCCTACAAAGTTATGGGTAACAAGTTTTTTTTTTTTTTTTTTTTTTTATTGTAGCTCGACATGTGACAACACTCCGCCTGATGTAAAGCTAGAGTGCGGTCCATGAATGGAAACAACTGCTACCACAGAGAAATCTCTACGGGCTGCAGTCGCCTCCACTATGCCGGCTTGAGGAGACGAGCATGTACCATCTAGATTGACAGTGCACACTCCTCTCTTATACCTGGCTACTTTCAAACTATCCCCGAAACGCGACAAGGTCACTTCACGGGTGTTACATTCGAAAGTGGTGGTACTGCCCCAGGACGACAGACTGGACAAATAACCATCATCAGTCTGCCTACCACTCTTTAATAGTGCCTATAGGCACCGAGCGACCAAAGTACATATAACAAAGTTACATTGGTACCGGTATTTAGCGAGGTTCGAACACGGGTCTCATTGATCGTGAGTTCACGCGTCTTACCGCTAGACCACGGCCGTATTCTGTAAAGTGGATTTGCTTATTAAAATCATACGTATAGCACACCTGAGTATGCAGGTACCTGAGAATGTTTATTTGAATGGACGGATTTTTAATCTATATTTGGCAGAACAATGGTGGTATAAAGAATGCGTGACGTCACGTGCGACCCGTATTCGACGGGTCAATGACCTACATACGTGATTCATTAAGTATTTGCACATTTCTTGGTAGATAGGATGTCGCGTTTCGGAAATAGTTTGAAAGTAGCCAGGTATAGCGAGAGGAATGTGCACTGTCAATAGATGATACATGCTCGTCTCCTCGAGCCGGCATAGTGGAGGCGACTGCTGCCCGCACAGGTTTCTCTGTAGTAGCAGTTGTTTCCATTCATGGACCGCACTCTAGCTTTACATCAGGCGGAGTGTTGTCACATGCCGAGCTACAATAAAAAAAATATATATGTTAGGCATTATGTTGGTTATATGTATATAGTTTGCGTAATATTGATTGATGCGTGATTCGTATACGGAGCGGAAGCGCACGAATTCGCATTAAAAAATAATGTTTTGAAAGTACTAGTATATGTATATCATATGTGCTTATTTGAATCACTTTTTGTGCTTCATGTACTTTTTGATTTAGGCAGAGATGTTGGGCGGAAATTGTTATTTTTACATACTTTACGACATATATTCTGGTTTGAAATTTCGGTCAACAAAAATAACTTAGGTATTTCCATCAGACGAACTCTTGCGGCGCAGGTGACGCGGTGGTTAGCATGGCGGACTGGTTATCATTATCATTACGCCGATGTTCTGGTTTGATTCCCAGTCAGAAAAAAAAAATCTATTTATAAAAAAAGTACCTAAATGTTGGCGTTGTCCTTGCCTTGAACCTTAACTAGTTCAGGGTTCAGTTGGGACTATAAGATATAATAAAAACCTTTCTTTGACTATATTTGCGATATGTATGTAGGCGTGTACACCCGGGTAGATCGCATGTTTTCCTACCAAATCTATGTGCCGTTTAGAAATTAGGTCGGTTTTATTTTTAGTAGGTACCAACACGTTGTTCTATTTCGCTCGATGTCTATGCGCGTACGCATACAAGTTCATTAACTCCTATGTCATTTTTTATTATAGTTGACAGATAATTATAAACATTTTAGAGATTTTTTATTTTTATTTATTGTAACTCAGCATATGACAACACTCCGTCTGATGTTAAATTAGAGTGCGGTCTATGAACGTAAACAACTGCTACGACAGAGAAATCTCTACGGTCAGCAGTCGCCTCCGCTATGCTGGCCTGAGAGAAGACTATGCACCATCTATAATTGTCAGTGCACGCTCCTCTCGCTATATTATAGGTTATATAATGTAGATGTAGAAAAAAAAACTGAATTTTGTAGGAAATTATTTTCCTTATTTGCATACGAACTTCGGTTCTGTTATTTATTGTATTTAACTGTATTATTGTTTAATGTACTAGCTCTTGTCCGCAACTTCGCATGCGCATAATTAGTATCCCAGGAGGGAAGACAGGAGTTATTAAGCAAGTCGTCCACGGAGATTTTATTCCGTATTAATTCAGACGTGGATGTAAATAATAATCAGATATATGCAGCCATGGACGGTGGGCCAAAATCTCGTTAACGCGAAAGCCAACACCCGAGCGTCCATACATTTTGTTTTACAACATTGTTTAAAACATAGCAGGTTTATGTTGAAATTAAGTAAGTTTATAACTTTCTCGGCACTAATTATTATCGCAAATCACTATAAATAAACAAATAGCTACGGCACAGAATATAAAAATAAAATGCATTTGAAATATTTTAAACATTTTATATTAAATATAGTTCACAAGCATTTTATATATTCTGCGCCGTAGCTATAAGTATAAGCTGAGAAAGTTATAAACTGAAATGTTTCAAACAATGTTGTAAAACAAAATGTATGGACGCTCGGGTGATGGCTTTCGCGTTAAAGTGAGAGTAGATGTTATTGTTATTATAAGCCGAAATAATCTCATCATTAGTTTAACGTGCCTCGTTGTATTGACACGTTTATGTGGTGTAAATTCACGCTATTTTCACTTTACTATTTTCGGGATTATTCTATATACATTTGTTTGTGTGTGTGTGTGTGTATTGTATTAATGTGTGATAGATACCTACCTATACGTGTATATATAATCGTGAATGTATTATAGAAATGGCTAACGAGGAACGTGTATTTTGGTATGTAATTACTAATTAGTTTATTCGTAAGTTTTTTTTTTCTATTTCTATTAAATTATAATCAAAATTACCACCTCACCTATGGCTGTCGTGTGAGTTTTATTTATAAATTAATTTACGTAATAAAATAGTGAAAATTAATAAAAAATAATCGTTAACTAAATTAATTTTGTATGTTTCATAATAAGTTATTCTTGTGAAACTCTTTGGTTATAGGGTAGGCAGTCGCACTAAACAAAAAGCTTATGAGATCGTTGCTAGAATAATAATGAATAAAGCGTTAATAAAAATATTGATAATTTAATAACTCCAGATCAGTGCAGTCATTGAACTTTCGTTTTTGATAACATTTTATCTGAGAATGACACTCTCAAAGGCGCGGGCGTAGCGTAGTGTGGGCGGCAAAATTTCATAATAAATAACAATAATATCTTGTGATCCCATTTCTTTTTGCATTTTTTAAAAATATTTTTTATCGCACCTACGACGAAGTTGGCAACACTATGTTCGGTTGGGTATAATATTTTTTTAAAAATCTCTCTCTACTGGTCGTCTCTTATTGTTGAGAACGATGACTGACTTCTGGTGGCTCGCTTAACTAGAGCTGCGGCTGCTTGTTTGATGGAGGATTGTATGCACCAGGGTCCTGTTGATGGTCTAGCGATGTGGCCGAAATATTTAAAAATAGTATAAGTACTCGTAGTACATAATAACTGGAACGAAAGCTTGAGGAGGCTCGGGATTCGAACCCATACGTCTTCCGTTATACACACAGACTTTTTTGTGGTTCTATTGTGTGTGGAAATTCGTCTATTCTATCTTTCTGCCGGCAGTCTTTCCAATTGATGGGTTGATCTATAAACCTATATAAATTATTTTTTTTCAGTGAACTGAAAAAGTTATCAGAGGAGAGTTTGACGCGACAACCGGAGGAGGTATTCGACATTATTTGCAAACTCGGAGAGGGATCTTATGGCAGTGTTTATAAGGTACATACGCCGGATGCGCTGGTCTAAATTGTTTTTTTTAAATTGTAGCTTGACAAGTGACAACACTCCGCCTGATGTAAAGCTAGAGTGCGGCCCATGAACGGAAGCAACTTCTACAACAGAGAAATCTCGACGGGCAGCAGTCGCCTACGCTATGCCCTCCCGAGGAGACGAGTGCACACTCCTCTCGCTATACCTGGCTACTTTCAAACTGCTCCCGAAACGCGACAAAGTCACTTCACGAGTGTTACATTCGAAAGTAGTGGTACCACCCCAGGACAGGTACTAGAGCGGCCGTATAGGCACTATTAGGTAGACTGATGATGGTTATTAGCCCAGTCTGCCGTGTTGGGGTAGTACCAGTAGTTATTTCCGTTCATGGTCCGCACTCTAGCTTTATATCAGGCGGAGTGTTGTCATATGCCGAGCTACAATAAAAAAAAGAGGACGGCAGACTGGGCTAATAACCATCTTCAGTCTGCCTACCATTCAAATATGAAAAATATGAATTACAGGCTCTGCACAAGGAGAGTGGTCAGGTGTTGGCGATCAAACAAGTGCCAGTGGATACAGACCTACAGGAGATAATAAAGGAGATATCAATAATGCAGCAATGTGACAGTCCCTATGTTGTCAAGTATTATGGGAGCTACTTTAAGAATACAGATCTATGGGTAAGTACAAGGAGGTGGTTCTGGAGGGAGTCGCGATATACTGTAACACCCATGAAGTGAACCATCCCTTCTTCTTCTTTTGTTAAATGGCATCGGATGTCATAACAACGACAATTCTGCTAATGTCGAGTAGTAAATTCTTGATGTCTTTGCATCAAATTGCAATGATGTTTTACAATTTGACGCTTTCTTGGAGTATTTGGCGGCAATTCACCCGGTCACGTCACAATATGAGGGTTTTCACGGCGTGGGATAACCACATAAAAAAAAACCGCTTCCGTTGCCTCATATAGAGTGAATTTTTAATGTTTCCACAATTACTCACATAGAATTACGCAAAATAACACCAATTTTACACAATAATAACCACTAAACTAATTAAGGAAAGGGATAAAACTCAACCTTCCAGAGCAAAAGCGCGCCAAACACTCGTATGAAACCTCGAACAATGAATGTATGGGATTTAACGTTTTAAATTACTGACGTCATAGTTTAAAACGTCAAATCCCACCTTCTCAAGCCAATATAGGGGAGGCGACTGCTGACTTTAACAAAATGCCTGTGGTGGTCCGGGCGACTGTAAAAATCAGCATATTTAATTTTGTATATTGGAGATTAACACTAAAAAATTAAACAATAAAGGAAAGAGAGTTTATTTTGATTAATCTGACGTTTAGAAAGCTTTACGGCGGTGGTGGATTAAAATAAGCTCCTCAGGTGTCATCCCCCAAACTGGAGAAACCTGGAGCGTCTCCCCTACCTAGGGTTACTAGATAAATTAAGTAATTAAAGTAGATAAAGACTTAATGAACATGAACAGATAGTAATGGAGTACTGCGGCGCTGGTTCAGTGTCTGATATAATGAGGCTGAGGAAGAAGACGCTCTCCGAGGAGGAAATAGCTACAATACTGTGCGACACACTAAAAGGTCTCGAGTACTTGCACAGAAGAAGGAAAATACATAGAGATATTAAGGCTGGCAACATTCTACTTAACACAGAGGGACATGCCAAATTAGCTGATTTTGGTGTCGCCGGACAACTTACTGTGAGATGCTTTTTATATATATTTTTTCTTATAGTAGTTCTACATATTATGATAACACTCCGCCTGATGTTAAGCTAGAGTGCCATGAATAAATTTCTGCGGGTAGCAGTCGCCTCCGCCATGCTGGCTTATGAAGATGAATGTACACCATCTAGGCTAGGTCAAAGCTCGATTGGTCACTAGTCAGATGATGGTTAGATTAGTCGCACTCTCTAGAAACCGGTATAGCGTAGACGACCGCAGCCTGTTGACGTTTCTCTGTGGCAGATATCGCGCTATAAGCACCGCCATTTATAAACGTGCCAATTTCAGGATACAATGGCGAAACGCAACACCGTTATAGGAACACCATTTTGGATGGCGCCTGAAGTTATTCAAGAGATAGGTTACGATTGTGTGGCCGATATTTGGTCACTGGGTATTACGGCTTTGGAAATGGCCGAAGGGAAACCTCCCTATGGCGACATACATCCGATGAGGGCCATTTTCATGATACCGACGAAACCTCCACCATCGTTCAGACAACCCGATCAATGGTCACCGGAATTTATTGACTTTGTTAGTCAGTGTCTTATTAAGAATCCAGAAGAGAGGGCCACTGCTGAGTTTTTATTAAATCACGAGTTTATTGGTGAGATAATTGATTATTTTTTATTTCACAGAATTTAGCTAGGTTCGAACACGGGTCTCGACGATCGTGAGTCTGGCCGCTCAATAATAAGTGATAACGTTTATTTGGTGCCAGGTAATGCTAAGCAACCGACAATACTAAGTACAATGATAGCGGAGGCGAGGGAAATACGCGAGAGTCAATCGTGTAGAGCACTTACGCAAACAAATACGTTATTTACACCTGGAGTGAGTATGCAAAAATATTAACAATATATCTAAAGTTAATGGGCAAGGTATACAAAAACTAACCCATGTTAAATCGAAAACCATTTCCGAAGGCAAATAAAAAGAACAAAGCAATTATAAAAGTTTTCCAGAATCACGTGTCGACTAAATTTATCTATATTATTATCCAAAAAAATTGTAAAAAAGATATCTGTCACCGGACACCTCAATTGCTTGCCAGTCTCCCGTCTTTGGGTAGTACCACCCGGCTAAGTAGCCAGATATAGCGAGACGGATGTGCTTTGTTAATGAATGGTGCACTAGTGGTGATTTTCATGTATGGATGGAAGATTCTTCAAGGCATATCATCGAGCTGGAAAAACAGAGGTAACTGCTATCTGCAGATCCCCTTCTCTGACAGCAGTCACCTCCGTTCATGGATCGCACTCTAGCTTAACATCAGGCGGAGTGCGGTCATATGACGTGCTAAAATAAAAAAAAATCTATATTATTCTTTATTTGGATTTTCCGAAGACATGGTAGAGTCCGACTATGGACAAGTGCATGCTAAGCCCATGACCATGTTAATAAAATATTTTAATTTTATTTCGCCTCCTTAAGCCGGCATAGCGGAGGCGACTGCTACCTGTAGAGTTTTCCCTGTAGTAGCAGTTGTTTCCACTCATAGACCGCACTCTAGCTTTAGATCAGGCGGAGTGTTGTCGTATGCCGAGGCTACAATTAAGAAAAATATCCACTTGCCAGATGGAGGAATACTGTGATATGACGATGAAGAGAAACGATGGTACATTAGTACCTCAGAGGGAAGAAGAACTCGGTACTATGGTTATTAATGAACCGGAGCTTAACGAATTACATCTGGCCGATCTCGACCTGGCTACTATGAAACGTGAGTATTGTTCTAGAGAAACTTCTAGAGACAGCAGTCGCCTCCGCTATGCCGGCTTGTGGAGTCGAATCGTCACTCCACTCGTTATGCCAGGTTACTTTCAAACTGATCTCGAAACGCGATAAGGTCACGTCACGGGTGTCTCATTCGAAAGTGGTGGTACTACCCTAGGACGACCGATTGCCACTATCAGTCTACCAACTTGAGTTAGCTAACAGTATCGTTACTCATGCACAGGAGACAAAGAAGACAGAATGCTGACACTCGTTTACGTGCGTGTGTCAGTTAGACCTAGTTTTTTAGTAGTGCGTAACACATCTTTTACATTGTAAGTTTTGACATAATAATTGTTCAGGTCACGACACTGATCCAATGGACACGAGTAGACCAAAGTATCGTCCATTGTTCCTGGAGCATTTTGAGAAGAAAGATGCTAATCATTTAAATCTGACACCTGCCGGGGACTCTAACGGACAACTGCAATTAGATAATAGGTATGTATATATTTGTATGAACATAATTTTTTAACAATATCAGTTTCTTACATCAGCTGTTATTTTAAATCAATGTTTTGTGGTTATTTTGTGTGTGGATATTGATACCAACCTGCTGTCAGGGTTTCGAATTTCTACAGGGCGACATCCTGGGGTTCTGGGTGGCTTTGTAGTTTTGTCAGTTTGTGACAGGTCTGCAGTATTGATGTATCGGTAGATATAATCCTGTACTTGCATCCTGCAAAGTTCCCAACAATGGTCCCAACCGAGAGAGATGAGGTCGAAAAACCACCATTTTGGAATTTCGGGTATATCTCTGGATTGGAACCAAATAAACTTCCCCAAATAAGGGAAGTTGCCCCATACAAATTCGTAAACCTAACTAAGATGCCTTGGGCATTACCAAGAATGATAATGAAGTAAAAAAATGTTGAATATTCCGTTGCTACTGAGGATTAGAGGTAGGCACGAAGAGAGGAGAGGAGAGGAGAGAGAGTGAGTGGGAGGTAGTGAATGAATGTTTGACTATTTTTCGTATTGTTTACAACTTGTATAATATTTTCTGAAAAATATGTAATTGTTATACATTTCAGGGCGGATTCCCTCACTTCACAATTATCGGAGTTATCATGTTCAATAACGGGCGGTGTCGGTGCGGGGGTAGACAGAGCGTTGTTGACTTCGGGGAACTTGGAGTTTGTAAGTCAATTACATGTTATACAACTTTATACATTTACTCTGTGACCCGCACTAGCTATATAGGGGTAAGCACAGGTCGTAACTTTTTCGTATTGAATATTTTTTCACAATTTGTACCTATGTCAACGCATGTCAGCATAGCGGAGGTGAGCAATTGCCTCCGCTGTATAACTCGTTACTTATTCAAAAAGTTATAATAAACATAAATGTATAAAACTTCAGCTGAAGCGTCTCTCTCTGACCGAATTGGAACAACGTATGTCTCGTCTCGACGCAGAAATGGAGAAAGAAATTGAAGAGTTGAGAGGAAGATATAACAGAAAGAGACAACCTATACTTGACGCCATCGACCTAAGAAGAAAACGACAACAAAACTTTTAGTTTGATGCAAATAACATGTTCGTTCTTCAGATAACTTATTATTCATCAAGAGAGTGCGGTCATTTGACTGCTTTGGTAATTGTTTCATGTGGACTCATCTGTATTCAATCGGAAAGCTCCAAATTTTGACAGCTATGTTTTATATATTTTATGAATAAATTTAATCAAGATAACTTGTGAGGTGACAACCATAGACAATAAAATTATTAGTTTGCACACTACCTCTTTTCTATACCAATGTCTATGGTTCGTACGAATAAGGTCATGGAGGGAGTGTCATAACATTTTTACAAATATCTCCTCTATTTTAAAGATTTTTCTGACGGGAATTAAAAATAATTTATTTTCGATTTAACATAGGTTAATTTTTTGGACCTTACCCATTGTATGCAATACTACGGGGGCCTCGTTATTGGGAAATAGATAACATTTTTTGCAATAATCTAAAAATAATATACGATGACGTCATCTGTAGGCGCAAGAGAGAGGGCGATATGTTCGGCACTGTTCTAACGTAGTGTGTTATCAAATATATTAGATATGGATAGACTGACCAATGAATTCAGGGCCAGTCAAGTCAATCGTTAGTTGTCACTTGATCGAATCGAAATCGAAATACAGGGTGTTCAGGCAACGTGTAAAAAATTAAGGTAAATATTAAGTGAGGGATGAACATCCCTAAAAAAATAAATTTACTAAATAAAAGTTCTCGTGTATGGTATTATCACAAAAACAAAAGGTCTATAAATGGACCGGCCGACGTGGACCACCGTTGCAGGTGGGCCGGCACACGGCTTGTCGGCGTTGATCAAAGGCAAAGGCACGGATTACGCGTTCGTGTAGTAAATTATGTATGTTTCTACAAGGAAAAGGTGGACATTTGGATAAAAAAAAGTATTTATTTTTTTAAATTAATTTCTGATCAGAATCACTTACTGAGTCATCTCTTGAAATTTTTTACACGTTGCCCGATACACCCGGTATATGGGATTTGACGTTTCGTTGTCACTTAGGTGACAGTGAAACGTCAAGTCTATTTTGTTTCCGATCAAGTGACAACTAACGATTGACTTTAGGCCCTGGTATTTTAGCCGAATTGACTCGACCAATATTGCCTTAATAACATTTAATTGTGGCGATTGTTTTGTTGTCTATTTGTATGTAATATGATTGATTGATAGATGCATTTAGTGTGTTGCATGATTAGTGACTGATTAGATAATTGCAACATTAAAATAACGCAATAATTAATCGTATAAGTGAGATGTGATTTATATTGGCCTAAAATTATAACCAAAAAACGTTGACGATTTTGTGGATTAATATTTGCTTTTAATTTTTTTTTAAATGTAATAATTAATACAGTATATTTAGTTGGTAGTTATTAAAAATGAATTGAATAATGGTAATTTTTTAATAACAAATCTAATAGTAACTTTTGGCAACAAGTTTGATTAAGAAATAAGATATTTCATGTTGCTGCAAGTTGGCACATGTTAAAGGTATGGTAACACAATAAAAAATGCCTGTATCGAACAATTACTGTTATTCTTGGTGTTGCCAATATCGTTGAAAATTATCCCCACATTTTTTTATTATTGAGAAAAATAATCGCGGGAATAGAACTATTAATCTAGGTGTTGCCAATATAGTTGAAGTTTTCCCCAATTTTTGTATTTTTTGGGTAACAAAGATATCTTCTAAACGCTTTATTAACGTACTTCCCAAATTATGGTTAGTGTCTCTAGTGTTAATTTTACTAAACGCACTCACCGCGTAAAGTGAGTGCTATACATCGATAGGATCGTTTTATTTCAGATTTCTTTACCACTTTACGCGATATGAAATGATTTAGTAATTAGATTTGTTATTAGTTTCTAAGTAGCCATTATTATGAACATATCTTAAGTGATTATTAAGTTTACTCGCTTTTTATACTTATGTAAGTTGGCTGTGTACAAGGAAAACAATTTAACCTTAACTCATACGTACCACTTTCTAAACACAAAACAGTGGCTGTAATCTGGTTGAACTGTCGACTGTATCGACCACTTTTGGGAGTAGAATTCGGTTATTGCGATCGTCTCGTGGGGGAGTTTAAGAGCTGGATATACGCCGTTGACCTTGCTCGTCCTGTACTGATTTATACAACCGAGTGTCCCAAGGAGTGAGTAGTTCTATTCCGGATGCGATACAAGCAACTCCTACGATACCAAGTGATACTGAACAGTGACTGAAGGCTATCCAGCGACTATCGTACCACTCCTGCTTCTACGTTATTGTGTGTCGTATGCAATAAAGCGGTGTGAAGACCGAAGTCGTGTATTATTATTTTGTAGCCCCCCACGAACGTAACACTATTAATAGTTTAGAAGAAAAATGGTTTTATATTTATAAAACAGGGGGGTTACTTTGCACGAATATTAATGATATTTAAAACATGTTTTGTATAGTGTAGATTGACATATATTTTTTAAAGATAATTTCGTTACGAGTTATGGAGGAAAAACGGTTTTAATGCAGTTCACATATATCCCGGCTTTAACCACGTAAGAGGGCTGTTGCTGAAACCGACCACAATTTGTCGTCTGTCCAAGCGCTAACACGACATTCCATACTAATTTTGTAATCTCAACACACGACCACTTTTTTCTGTGGGTGGAAAGTGGTACGTCTGAGTTAAGCCTTACATTAGGGCGGTGACACACATAGGCCTTTATATCGAGTAATCATTTAGTTGGGAAGGAGTAAGGTATGTGCACTGTCAACCTGGATGACTGGTGGCTGCTATTGCAAACTTCTACGGTAGCAGTTGTTTCCGTTCATGGACCGCACTCTAGCGGAGCGGACCTAACATCAGGCGGAGTGTTCTCATATTGCAGGATTTCTTTTTAAATACATGCCTTGTGTGACTACGCCCTAATCGAGTAACGTTAGTGCATTAATTAAATTGTAGAAAATATTTTTATTCTGATGTAATTTTTTATATAGGAAAGAAATCCTTGGACAAAAAACAAGTTCCTAAATTTTATTTTTTATTTAGATCTCGTTTTTTTTCCTCATTTTCGTACGTCACAAAATAAAGTTTCTTTTTGGAGTTTTGGCGGCCATCTTGAGACGTCAGGTTGTCTGTTTTGAATTATTTTCCTAAACTTGTGTGTTTCTTTGAGTGTTAATGTGTAATAATGGTGGATTATTAACCATTCAGTGTTCGTGAACGTGCGTGAGTGTGGGAAAACAATTCAAAAGAAGAGAACCTGTGTTTCCATTTTCCCTCCAAAACTCCGTAGGAAGTTTCAATAAAGATTCTACCACTTTACTGGAACAATTTTTGACTTGACTGAGACTTGACCTGACTGTTTGGTGTGATGAATGAATGACTCGTGATGCACAATGTTATTAACTTGATAGCAAATTGTTATAACGCCATATAAAACAAAAAAAAGATTCTTTTTTAATCAAATTTAAATGAACAATGAATTGTGCGAACGAATAGATTGTTAGAATATATGTTAATTTTAAATAATTAATCAATTAAGATTTTTTTTAGTAAAACAAATTGTCACAATTATTTTAACTTATTGTTCTTTATTTAACACTATATTTAGTAATTAATAAATAATAATAAATGTACATTATACCCATCAAAGTGCCATTGAAATGTTAAGAGAAATATTTTCATACATGAGATTGACGAAATATTGTAAAAAAAAATTAATTAAATTTTGGTGCCATTGTTTTTGTTTATATTATTTTACTTATTGTTTAGAACTGACTCTCTGCTTTTACTTCAACATTATCACGTCATTTATTCCCGAAGGGTGGGCAGTGTCATTCATCTCCATATACAGAGTGTTTCTTTTAATATCCTTATAGTTAAGTTACAATACTCAAATGCAACACTCCGCCTGATGTAAAGCTAGAGTGCGGTCCATGAATGGAAACAACTGCTACTACAGAGAAATCTTTACAGGCAGCAGTCACCTCCACTATGCCGGCTTGAGGAGACGAGCATCTATTAGTCTCTTTGCCAATTTGACATTTAGGAACAAACTATATTTGTCTATTTAATTTATAGATATGTATTTTTAACCTGAGATGCAAATATTTTCATATTTAGTTAAATTTTATTCAATATTTATTATTTTTAGGGATAAAAGCCCGGAAAAATGCCCATTCGCCAAAGAGAAATGGGCCCACAATTTTTTTCTCGAGTTTGGCGATGATTTTTAGTTAATTTTGTACGAAAAATAAATCTACATTCCTTATTACCAAGCAATTTTAATTTTTTCACCCGGGTTATTGAGTAATTAGATGTTTTCTGATTTTCTGATTATTATTTTAAATGCTTTAATAATTGATTATATCTGTTTTTTACGTAATTAAACATTGTCTATTGATTAGTAAATTATTATATCGGCATAATTAAAATGAATTAATGAAAAAATAGGGTAGTACTTTGTTACCAAACTATTAGGTATCAAGTGGGCCCAGAAATGTATGTAGCCAGGTATAAGAGAGGAGTGTGCACTATCAATCTAGATGGTACATGCTCGTCTCCTCAAGCCGGCATAGTGGAGGCGACTGCAGCCCGTAGAGACTTCTTTGTAGTAGCAGTTGTTTCCATTCAGGGACCGCACTCTAGCTTTACATCAGGCGGAGTATTGTCACATGTCGAGCTACAATAAAATAAAAAATTGGTATTTTCCTTTAATTCGGGAATAAGTGCGTGAGAGGTGCCTTTGAGCCTGTCCCCCAATAGTCAGGGGTAAGCAGTGCTCGGTGTCTAGAGAGTGGGTAATTGGGTATCCATAGACTAGAGTTTTAATTCAATAATAATGATCGTATTTTTGATGTAATGTTGTACAGGGTATGTTAGTGTATCACAGATCACATGTATATATATTGCATAATGATTTTTTAAAATTAATATGTTTATTGTAATTATATCTACTGAATAACTGTTTTTTTGGCGGACATTTTGGGCGTAGTTTTCAAATGTAGTAGACAAGTTAAAACGTACTGATTAATTTCCAGATATACTAATAGGAAATGGAATTATTTTTCTAGATTCATCGATTGTTTATGTGTACAAAGAAATTTCTACGGTTAGCAGTCGCCTCCGCTATAGATGGTGCATACTCGTCTCCTCAGGATGGCATAGCGGAGGCGACTGCTGCTCGTAGAGATTTCTCTGTAGTAGCGGTTGTTTCCGTTCATGGATCGCACTCTAGCTTTACATCAGGCGGCGTGTTGTCACTTGTCAAGCTACAATAAAAAAAAGTGTGAAATATTATCCTTTCAGGTCCAATTGCACCAAAAAGCCTTAACGGCCTCAATGGCAACTCAAGCTTGACCAGAAAAATTAATAAGCCGAATTAGTTCTCATAAAAAAAGAGCAAATGGTTCCTAAGACAGTTTCCCTGTATCTCCTGTGGTTTAGGATTTCCCCATACTGTCCCAGTTAAAAAAATTACCCTGTATACAGATTATAGTATATTCAGTAGATATTATTGAGTTTTATTTTTCTTATATATTTTCGCCTACTGTTTTATGTAAATTGTATGACGTATTTAAATGTTGCCAAAAAAAAAGAATTCATAGTCCTGTTTGCAATGCGCATGCGCCTAGTGTAACTTGTACGTCGTCCGATGTTTCAAATACGTCATGTAATTAATGAATTAATTTTATTTCGTAATGAAGTAAAAAGAAATACAGTAAATATTTTTGGTATGAGTGAGTCAGTGAGTGAGTGAGTGGGTTAAAAATAAAAGTATTAAACAAAACAAAACATTGTTTTATTGAGATCACATCAAATGGAGATAAACACTTAAATCATAATCAGTCTACAAAATACAAATAATCCCCCCTCCCCCAGTCCACGGAGGCGTTTACGTCACGATAAATACTACTACCGTACCTCATGGAAACTATTTAGGCTGCAGTCGCCTCCACTATGCCGGCTCGAGGAAACGAATATGCACAAACTAAATTGACCTCTCGTTATACATGGCTCGTTCCAGAAAAAACACTGGTGTTAATTCAAAAGTGGTGGTACTACCCCAGACAGACTGGGCTAATAACCATCATCAGTCTGCCTACCACTCTTTAAATGTCTTGTATCTACGAACCGACTTGGTGTGCACCAGGTTTTAAGTTGATCCCAAAACGCAACCAGAGGCCGAGTATAGAATTTATATTTACGCTCTCACGGAGTAAAGTGAAAACTGGCCACCAATAATATCGTTTCATTTGAAATTTTTGTGGTTAAAATATTGTTTGAATCAGTGGAAAGTTTACGCCGTGAGAGCGTATATGTAAATTAATACTCGGCCCTGTCACGAGTGTTTGAACACTTGACAATGGTGGTACAACCCGAGCTGAACTAATAACCGTAGTCTGCCTACCGCAGTTTTTACGTAGTTATATACATTGACGTGATGCCTCCAAGGACAGGCGGACTAAGGCTAAAGCGGGCCCTAGGCAACATTGTAATTCTGGGCCTATTTTTCAGTCATGATACATGGCCCTAGGCCCAGGTTGCCTAGGCCTTAAGTCCGCCTATGAGACTAGTATTTACAACCATAAACAACTATATGGACGCATTTATATGGAATTACTTTTGTCTTAAATACAATGCAAATGCAATCAAAAGAGTGGTAGGCAGACTGATGATGGTTATTTGTCCAGTCTGCCGTGTTGGGGTAGTACCACCACTTTCGAATGTAACACCCGTGAAGTGACTGTCGCGTTTCAGGAATAGTTTAAAAGTAGCCAGGTATAACGAGAGGAGTGTGCACTGTCAATCTAAGATGGTGCGTGCTCGTCTCCTCAAGCCGGCATAGTGGAGGCGACTGCTACCCGCACAGGTTTCTCTGTAGTAGCAGTTGTTTCCATTCATGGACCGCACTCTAGCTTTACATCAGGCGGAGTGTTGTCACATGCCGAGCTACAATAATAATAAAAAAATAATAATTAAAGATGTTCACATCTTAATTTTTTTTTTTTATAAACACGTCCAAGTTGTGACGTCATAAAAACTAAATTAACAACTAAACTAACACAAATCACTTATAGAATTTTGTATGGACATTTTCGCAGACATTTCTGCTGGCTAAGCCAAACGACCGACTTACACACTAAAACAATTTCAAATTACAAACTAAATAATAAATTACACTTACAACATTTTGAATAATATCTAGAGACATTGAGATATATACCAGAGGCGCAAACCCCATACATTTGACATGAAAAAGGCGTAGGCCGTTTCAAACCATTTGACAATGTCAATCTTAGCTTATGTCAAGTCAAATATCAACTGACAGAGAATCCAAATGTGGCTGTTGCCATATTTTCTCTCGCCTCACATTGGGAGCGTTATTGCTTATCTAGTTGCAATATCAATGTTTAGAGATATTACGTTTTTTCCGAGCTCAATTTGAATAATTTTGAGGTTTTGAGGAATTGTTTTGATGTAATATCTTAGGAGTAACTTTTGAAGAATAGAAACATAAGTGTAATTATCTAAAATTAGTTTGGAATGACAATTTTGTACATTCGAGTCTTCTAATTTTTCTACTTGGTCTAATCGACAACAAAATATATGGGATTTGACGCTTTGTTGTCACCTAGGCCCTGAGTGAGGTTACTAGAGCCCCACAGGTTATATTCCCCCACTTATATTGGGAATACATCAAAGTTTTTTTTTTATTTGCTAAAGGTTTCAGAAGCATGAGACAAAATATTTAATTTGTTTGGTACCAGCTGGTGATTAGAATTGAACCTGTAGATTTTAAGACGTAATGCGGCGATTAATTCCTGTTTTGCGTGTTGTACTTTGTTCAAATGTATAAATTTTTTATTCACAATAAATATCACGTAAGTTGCCATACCCCGTCCACGGTATGGTCGTTCATGTGTTAGTGCTTCAATACCATCTGACAATAGAGGCAGCTGTCCAGCACTAAAATATATAAAATACTTCATATAAATTCATACTCTGTTTCATGCAAGTATCATAAATAAACTCGTCTGGCGTCCTCTAGCCACTGTGGCGGCGCTAGACTAAACCGATACCAGTTTTGAGATGCCTCTGTCATTTCCCAGTCAATCAAATGAGTTAGCTTGGCATGCTGCTATTAATTCAGCTTGTTAACTTGATAAGCTTCTTTGGGAAGCCTCATCAGACGTCCGTCCAATGTTTCCTGTAACTTTTCATTGGAGAGGAATCTACCCTGCCTGCTCTGGATAGTGCACACTTGTCTCATCAAGCCGGCATATGTAGTATGTAGCGGGAAGAGTGCGTCAAATGAATGATGACTACCATAAGAAATACTCACAATATTGTATAGCACTTGCGATAAGTTCATATGAGTGCAACGATGTCTTGTCCACGCTGAATATAATTTCACCAACAAACACATATATGACACGACTCGTCTCAAATACAGACTGCACCAATAACCAACGCGTTATACTACGACCAGTGTTCTAAAACAATAACAAATATTAATAAAACTACATGAAAAATGAGAATGAGACCCGTGTTCGAACCTCGCTAATTATGATCGGTACCAATTTAACTTTGTTATATGTACTTTGGTCGCTCATTAAAGAGTGGTAGGCAGACTGATGATGGTTATTTACCCAGTCTGCCGTCCTGGGGTAGTACCACCACTTTCGAATGCAACACCCATGAAGTGACCATGTCGCGTTTCGGGAATAGTTTGAAAGTAGCCAGGTATAGCGAGAGGAGTGTGCACTGTCAATGTAGATGGTACACGCTCGTCTCCTCAAGCCGGCATAGTGGAGGCGACTGCTGTCCGCACAGGTTTCTCTGTAGTAGCAGTTGTTTCCGTTCATGGGCCGCACTCTAGCTTTACATCAGGCGGAGTGTTGTCACATGCCGAGCTACAATAAAAAAAAATAAAAAGGAATTTAAAGAAGACGGTGCACTTATTTCTGTCTCAGTCACACAATATTGCTATCTCGTATAATTATAAGCACATGCCTGTATGGATAGCAAGAAGACAGTTTAAACAATGATTTTATTTTTTAAATATCAATAAAATTAAATAGCATATAAATTATTTACAAATATTCTATTGTTAAATGAAAAAATGAAGAATCTTAATTGTATTGTATAACATAATAAACAATAATAATAAGTAGACATCAGAATACATAGTAGCTAAACTAATAACAAACAATCATCATTCAGTGATAACATTTTATTATATTATTATTATAGTAAATAATACTCAATTATGTTCAATTTTTTCTTAATTATCTTATCATCAAAACAAATAACAATTAAATAAATATCTACAAGAAATTATTCTTTGTCAAAAGATTTTTTTCTTAATTTGTAATAAGCAGACTGATAGTGACTATTAATACAGTCTGCCATCCTGACATAGTGAATTTTGGGTCAACTTGGAAATAGTCGGACATGCAAAAGAAATGTGCATTGTCGACCTACGTAGGTAGTGCACATTCTTCTTTTCAAGCCGAAAACCGTGATCGCCCCCCAAAATACTACATATAAAAAGATTTTTTCACAGAGGGTATATATCTGAGTTAAATCTCTTTTAATTTAGTTAAGAAATTATGTATATACTCGTATATTAATAAAGTAATATAATTACGATTTTGTGTTATTATTTTGAACAAATTGAACATATGTTTGTATTTAGTGTACACACATCTTATCAATGAAGTAAATAAATATAAATATGGAGTTTGTGTTATAAATGATACTTACATCAGCAGGTTTCCTATGTAACGTCGCCAGACTATTCACTAAACCGAGCCAGCTAGAACCCATCACAAGACCTGATATTATATAATGAATTCCTGAAAATATAAGTTCAAAATGACGATCACATACTAGCTTTTACCCATTACTTTGTATGCATATAATTAGTGAGATATATTTAGCTTTCTTATTCTATATCAATAATCAATCCTTTTCGCCTAGACATTTTCAGTCATTTGAACTGTGACTTGGCACCTTGGCCACACTGCAGTCATGAACATAAGTGATAGCGCACAGAGAAACAACTTTAGTTCAACCACTATATCTCTTCCCATACAAATATAAACAAAAGTGAAACCCCTACTGTAGTTTCAGTAGTATAAACAGACTTACAGATGAGACGCGACTTTGTACTGATGATGATGATGAAGTGGAAATGTAACAGTTTTTTAATGTCTGTAATTGTTACATAATAATGTTATATAAATTTTCTTTTATTTCTTTTTATTGTAGCTCGACATGTGACAACACTCCGCCTGATGTAAAGCTAGAGTGCGGTCCATGAATGGAAACAACTGCTACCACAGAGAAATCTCTACGGGCTGCAGTCGCTTCCACTATGTCGGCTTGAGGAGACGAGCATGTACATATGGATTTGCAGAGATTCCCTTAATTTATGCATAATAGTTTAATACTGACCGATTTCACTTCCCTGCAATGGCTCCATGTAATACAACTCCGGTTTGACGACACGTAGCAACGCCATTGTGAATGCAGTCACACATGATGTCTGAAATTGTTAAAACGTAGGATTCATAGAGCTGGTGGACTACACAATTACACCCAGTTACACAGGTAAATAGCTCAGTAAACAAATCACGTAAGCGGGTAGTAAACATTTGTAAACACATCTTTTATAATTCCAAAATAATATTGTTACAGAATATTTTGTAATCATTAGTAATTATTTTTCTTTATCTAGAAATATTAACAAATAACTATGAGCGATAATTTATATATTAGTTTAAATTCTTTAATACATAGCTCATCAGTGTTAATTGAAACGTAAATTATCCTAATAAAAATATGTAATATTAAATTATTTACATATTAAAAATCAAATAAGTTTTTAACGCTAAAATATTACTTAATTTACTTACACAAAATACAACAGCGACGAATTTAGTGTACGTATTTAACTCCATGAAAGGCATTTTGTTTGTCTGAGGTTCGATGTACATTGAATTTATATAATCGCTAATTATAAATTAATTTAGAATCAAGGTGCGCCGTAAATTCAGTCTCCATTCATATTTTGTTAATAATAATCGATCGTTATCCAAGACTATATTTATTTACCCGCTCTAACAACAAACAACCAAAATCTGTCACTGTCTGTCACTTACTGACTGATTCGACTGAGTAAAAAACCTTTGATGAACACGACCTTACAAATTACTATACCATATGTTTTAGAAATTATTGTTTGTGGAGAATAATCTCATCTCATTGATACATAAAAGTGTGCTATGTGCAGCATAGTATAGTGAAGTCTTTTAATAAAGTTTCACTATTAAATACACCTATAGATACCTACCCACATAATATTATGACCGACTTTTAATTATAATATAACATAATTTTTCATTGGAATAAATAAGTCCATTGTCACTATAAATATTAATAATTTTCTAAGATCTTTCTTATGATTGTACTTCATTCATAACACAACTTATTAGCGCCATCTATTATCAAGTAGCAAAACTAAAGCTTTTAGCAATTTTTACAAGATGTCTCGCTAAATGTAACGGAACAAATATGAAAGAAACATTTGAATTTTTATTTCATCTAATTTTAACTGACATTCCGAGTTAACTCTTTTATAATTAAGACAATGCAATCTAATTTTTATATTAATAAAATCGCACTAGGCATAGATGATTATCACCCCTCCCCTATTAATCGTGACATTTTTTAAATAAATATATTTCCTTATATGTATAGGACAATAGTAATCCATTGAATATTATTATTTGCTTTGACGTTGGTCAAGTTATGAATACTGTTATTGCTTTTCACCTTATGTCGTATTTATAGATGACACCAAAATACATTTAAGTTTCAATGCAGGTTGAGTGCGAGGTAGACTGGGTGACGGTTATTAGAATCAGCCTGGCTCACATTCTGGGGTTGTTAATATTTTCGAAAAATTAAACGGCATATTCGCGTTTCGGGTTTGGAAGTTTTTGGGAGAGGAGAGGAATGAGCCTCGACTTTTTGGAAAGATGACTGCTGCCGATCTTGGACCGCACTCTAAAACATCAATCATCATTTAGCATGAAATAAGTTAAATATAACAAGATTATTAATTATTTATTTACATATTAAATGAAATATGAAGACAAATAGTATCTAACGTAAGTACGTTATATTTTTTACATAACGATAACCTTGTTGCCTGTGTAATTTATCTTTAATGTCAACTTTTCATCAATAATGTCGATTCCACTTACTTTATTAAAATAAGAAAGTTTATCATTCGCAGTGAGGTGGGGGCGCGTCATTTATGATCGATCATCATTCGATTACTGCGTGTCCATCACTAGTATCTATATCATCTGTTATTGTGTTGTAATTGCCTCTATACAATTTTAGAAAAAATAATTAAATTTTGAACATTTGCTACCAACTTTCAAGAATTAATCAATTTTTGATGTAATTTATAGATATATACATTTTAAGGATGATAATTTTAAAATATTCTGTCACTTTTTGAGTCAAGAGTCTAAAGTCTAATGGCCTGCTTTAGTTCAAGCGTAAAAACCCTCAAATAGACAGCTATTTTCGAAGTCAGAGGCAGAGGGTAAATATGATTAACATATAAAAACAGTGTAGGTGCCGTCCAACGCAATGTGGGTCATCGCAAACAATAAGTTACCAAAACAACGCCATACCGTGTTTATTGGTTGACCATTACTCGTCGATGTCCATTTGTCCCGTTTGTCTGTGAAGTGTGTGAGTGTGTCGTACACGAGGGGTCTCAACTCTCGTCACCACAATAAATTGCAACAATATCTTTATTATAAACAAACATTTATACCAGTATATGCCAGTAAAGACAACGTAGTTATTTATTATGTATTATGCAAATGAAAAATTATTAAAATTGCTACGATAATTACTAGCTGACTGCCTGGCGCTCAAATTAACAGCTCTCGATGTATGAAATCTTTTCTCCCCATACTTTTCCGTTTCCGAGATATCACAAAATCTTTTCTTAGTGTGCGTACGGAACTATGCCTATGACTACATGCAGCCAGTACAGACAGATTATGACTTTTTGTTTTTAGTATTTTATATGTTATCTTCTATAATTATCAACAACTGTCGTACATTGCTTGTTTGTTAGGAATTCCTAGCTTAGGAGACAGAGTTCGTTATTTTTTATGTTATTGCTTTTGCTAGTATTACTTGTTTTTTGTTATTGTAGCTCGACATGTGACAACACTCCGACTGATGTAAAGCTAGAGTGCGGTCCATGAACGGAAACAACTGCTACTACAGAGAAATCTCTAAGGGCAGCAGTCGCCACCACTACGCCGGTTTGTTTTCATGTTTTAATTGTTCTTAAAACGGTAAGGGCGTGAGCATCTTTCTAAGAGTGGATCTGACCACCCGAACCGAATGTTTTATGTAAACAATAACAATAGTGCTGGTTATAATCAATAATGTAGTGGTCACTTCTGAAATAAAATTAATATTTACTTTTAATTATTATTTTCCTGCGCGAGTGACCACGCAGATACTCGATATGCCATATGACTTAATAATTTATAAAACTAATGTAATATCTCTTACAAATAATATTAAAGTATGCGTCCGAACAATTCAATTGAAATTTATAACTGGCAACATCTCGTAAATTTATAATTGAATTAATTGAAATGCAATTGAATTAATGTAATGCGGTCCGTGCCTCATGAATGGCGGGATAATTGTTGCGTGCACATTACACAATAATGGCGGGTGTTTTTCATTGCTACCACTTATTTTTTGATTTGATTTTTATTTGAGAGAAATTACACTTGTTTCTAATTTATTTAAATTGTATCTAATTGAATTAAGTAGTTGAAAATGATACGTAAATGAGTAATAAGCGAAAACTGAAAAAAAGTTTAGAAACTTTTGTATTTTTATTAATGTAATAATTTTTATTAGTATGGATATAGCTGACCCGGCAAACTTCGTACCGCCTCAGAATTGATTTTTGAACGACTTTCAAATTTAATCGATTTCTAAACGACGCGACGGGACGAACACCAAATATTTGACATTCAAAACCAAGGGAATAGTTTCTAAGGGAAAGAGAAATTGTTGTTTTTACTACATTCCAAGCATTTTTCTCATATTTACTCACCTTTTAAACCTTCCCTGGATTTTCACAAATAATTCAAAACCAAAATTAGCCAAATCAGTCCAGCCAATTGATTTTTATATATATAGATAAATATTTTTCATATCCTCACTGAAAAGATATAGAAAAATGTATCAGGTATCGCATTTGTAAGAGCGACCCCTAAAGTAAGCTAAAGCCCGTAAAGTAGAGTCGTAACAAAGATATGAACTGAAAGAAGAATTAACTGCCGAGGACTTTATCTCCCACACACTTCCTTCTATAAGAGCAAACAATATTATAGTCATTAAATTATGATGAAAATGAACAGAAAAAAATAGCAGCCCAGGCAGTTGGGCGCGTGTTCATTAATTTCTGAAAAAAAAAAAGTTAATAATAAATCGATCCGGTATTTTTCCATGCCAAAAATTAGTAAAATAATTAACCTATAATCATATTCATTAATTTAAATGTAACTTAATTTATAAATTGTAATAATGTTCATTCATTAAGTGCCCCTTTGTATCTGTCACTCGTCATACGATTGTTGACAGCCGTGAAGAATGAAATACTTGAAAATTATTTCAATTGTATTCTAAATTGTTTAAAATATTATAAACTTTAATGACAACTGTGACCAAAACATTTGAATATTCAACATCATTAATTGTGACTTTACACGAAGAATTATATTAATAGTAGCTCTGGGGTAGTACCACCACTTTCGAATGTAACACCCGTGAAGCGACCTTGTCGCGTTTCGGGAATAGTTTGAAAGTAGCCAGGTAAAAGAGAGGAGTGTGCACTGTCAATCTGGATGGTACATGCTCGTCTCCTCAAGCCGGCATAGTGGAGGCGACTGCAGCCCGTAGAGATTTCTCTGTGGTAGCAGTTGTTTCCATTTATGGACCGCACTCTAGCTTTACATCAGGCGGAGTGTTGTCACATGTCGAGCTACAATAAAAAAAAAACAATAAAAAAAAAAGCTCGACATGTGATCATATTCCACCGCAAGACTGAGGTTTATGAACTGCTTCCACAAATGAATTACTACACTCGTCTCCGCTGTGCCGGCTTGAGGAGACGAATGTGCACTGCCAAGACTAGATTCGGCTACTTCCAAGCTGGTTAGCGTTTCAGGACCACTTCACGGGTTAACTTTAAAGCGATGGTACTACCCGAGAACAGAACTAGGCTAATAATACCCTTCATCACTCCGCTTACCACTTTTTAAAATAGTAAAAGATTAGTATTTTACCCGAAAGTATAGTCTGGTTGGTCTACAGAAACACTTCCGCCGACTCTCGAGTGTGTTTTGGTCATTCTTTAAAAATAAAACACGAACTTACGCACTCAATTCCATGTAATATTTGTGCGTAGACAACAAAAAAAATATTAATACTTTCATTAAGTAGTACAATAATGTAAAAAGCAAAATAATGTTCGCGGAGTGTATCTTTGTGGGCACGTGTTGTACACGCGACTGTCACGTGACACTGAAACTGCATCGTTCATATATATATGAAATAATGAGGAAATATATTTAATTGCATTTTTTTGAATACACACTTTGTACTTTAAGCCTGTACTTAGTGTCGTATTTAGACTTATCTGTACTTTGTTTATTGTTTACTTTGTGTCTAGCGTACTTTGTACAATTAATAAGTGAATACTTAGTAAGTAGTTGGTACACATGCACCGCCCATTTGAACTATTATTTAAAAAAATAAATATGTTTATATTATTTTAAATAATCTAGTTGTAGAAGATACGAACTCACGATCAATGAGACCCGTGTTCGAATATCACAAAATTCCGGTGGGTACAGGATACCAATTAGGATTGTCAACGACTATTGTATATATCGTACTATATTTCGGATGTGCGTAATATTTACTCTTGAAGGAATATATAAAACGCAAAAAGTACTATATTTCAGTTTATCACTGATAAAGCCTTTTACAAGCCATATTATGACAAACCAAGAGCCCAAGTAAGCTTCAAATAAATATTTAAAATTTACCTTTTTTTTCTATTTTTTTTTTTTTTTTTTTTTTTTATTGCAGCTCGGCATGTGACAACACTCCGCTTGATGTAAAGCTAGAGTGCAGTCCATGAATGGAAACAACTGCTACTACAGAGAAAACTGTACGGGCAGCAGTCGCCTCCACTATGCCGGCTTGAGGAGACGAGCATGTACCATCTATTGACAGTGCACACTCCTCTCGCTATACCTGGCTACGTTCAAACTATTCCCGAAACGCGACAAAGTCACTTCACGGGTGTTACATTCGAAAGTGGTGGTACTACCCCAGGACGGCAGATTGGGCTAATAACTATAATTAATCTGCCTACCACTCTTTAATAGTGCCTATAGGCATATAACAAAGTTACATTGGTACCGGTCAGAATTAGCGAGGTTCGAACACGGGTCTCATCGATCGTGAGTTCACGCGTCTTACCGCTAGACCACGGCCGCTTATCCAAAAAACTTCCGTATGTACTTTTATCGCTCAATGCCTATGATACAACCACTAACTTACATTAAAAAAATTTAGAAAGAAGATGTTAAAAATATTGTTGGGATCACAATTGAATTTTCCAATTACAAGATAAATCTAATTGTGTAGGCAGTGGGCAGTGGGTGTATTGAATGTTATGTTACGTATTACAACCTTTTCTGCTGAAAACACAATGCTGTGCTTCTGACAATATCTCTACTCTATATACACGTAAACACTACACGATAAAATATGCTGCTATTTTCGGGGTAAATTATTTTAATATAATTTATTCTGAATAATACAACAATATTAAATAGTGGTAGGCTGACTGATAATAGATATTAATTACCCAAGTCTGCTGTCCTGTGGCGGTATCACCACTTTGGAACCGAGTCGGAAGTGGCAGGGTCTCCACAAACAGTCCGCACTCTATCTTAACATCAGACTGAGTGCGGTCAGTGCTAAGACTCTCATTATAAAAAAAAACTACAGAAATATAATTCTTAGAGATTAATATAGAATAATTGAAGTGGATAAAAATATTTGCACTCGACATTTAAAAAAGCGTGAACAAAAAGGCACATTATTTTCGCGGACGCACTTCCAACCCCAAGTTATGACGTCTGCCGTGGCACGTGAGAACCCGCGCGGCCGACAGTCCCACGGAGCGAACGGGGGTGACACGTGCCGTCGAATTAATCATTTCATATACAAAATCATTCCCGCACTTGACGCCTATATCTATTGGTCATTGATCGATGATTTTTTAAATTTAATTGCATTTCGTGTTGGTAAAATATATGATAAGTAATTATTTTTTAAATTGATTACATTTTTAGGCATATTTGGTAATTTTCATTATAGTTTAATATATATTACATACTAAATAAATATTACAGATATTATAGTATTGTTTACTAATATAATATAGTATTATCAGTGAATTTAATAATGTAAATACAAAGGTAAATAAATAAAAAGAATACACTAAACATAGTTCTATGTAGTTGACTCTAATCTTTATATAGTCCAGTAGTTAAGCGATGATTGGAGACAATAGTGAAGAATTACTGCGGACGGCAGTAGTCTCCTCTGTGCATGATTGCATGATGCAGATTGATAGATAACTTATTCGACTACATTCAAATTAACTTTGAAACGCGACTACATTGGAAATGAACTGAAAATTGGTGTACTACTAGACTGAAGTAATAATAACTGTTACCAGTCTGCCTACCACTATTTCAATCAAAGTAAACTCACAAATAATAGTCTATAAGCACAAATAAATAAATATGAAGATAAAAATATTTGTGTACGTGTGTTGAAGCTTGTAAACATTATTACTACGTTACTTGAGACGCGTATGTATACATTCGTACTTGTGTATCACTATGCTTGATCGATAAAATTACTATTTCACTACTAAACTACAGGTATATTTCGGCATGTGATAAGTGACAGTCGCCTGCGCTATGCCGGCTTGAAGAGACGCAAGTGCACTATCAATCGACATGAAACGCTTCTCTCGTTGATACCGAAACAGGATTAGGACTCCATGGGTGTTGAAAGTGGTAGTACTGCCCTAGAACTGAAATCTTTCTTTGAAATATGTCCTTAATGTTTATTCTTAACTGCAAACTTGACAATTGGGTCATGCAGTTTAATTATATATGTATGTATTTTTTGTTTTTATACATAGACATACTTATCATTTTACAATGTTGTTTTTTTATCTGAAATATTATTATAATTAATTTTATCTTAACTCATGTTTAATTAGGTTAAGGATCATGAAGTGTTGTCCAAACGTATTACTTTTAATTAAATTATGTTAAATATGTCTTTTAATAATTAAATTTCAAGTTTATTTATAGAATCCAATAATGAACAGTTATTTCGAACAGTCGCATCGCTTCACGTCGTAGTCGCGTAGCAATTTATATTACCTAAAAATATAATTAGTACATTTTTTTATTGTAGCTCGGCATGTGACAACACTCCGCCTGATGTAAAGCTAGAGTGCGGTCCATGAACGGAAACAACTGCTACTACACATTATTGTCTACACGCGCCTTCGCTATGCCGGCCTGAGAAGACGAATGTGCACCTTTCAGATAGACAGCTATTCTCAAAGTGTTCTTTTTTTCTGGTCCTCTGACACAGAATCAGAAGTGTCAGAAGATACGTACTATTATTGATCTAGATTCTATCTAGGATTAGATAACATCTAGAGCTTAAGAAAAACGATAGATGTTTGTGGCACTAATTAATGAGAGATCCAATTAAGCTGAGCTTTGCAAAAAACAATTTAATTAAAAATACTTCTCTTTGTCAGCGAAAATCAAGCATCATTTTCTGGTGTTAAAAGCTAGAGATAAAGTGTAAAAAGTAAAATTTTATGTGTAACTAACCGTATCACATTGTTACAAACGTGATATCGACTCGGAAGGGTATGCCCACGAAATGCTTGTTCATTTTGTTATTGAGTGTACAACAAACCATATTTTTTTATTTATTTAAATAAATTGTAGCTCGGCATGTGACAACACTCCGCCTGATGTAAAGCTAGAATGCGGTCCATGAATGGAAACAACGGCTCCTACAGAGAAACCTGTGTGGGCAGCAGTCGCCTCCGCTATGCCGGCTTGAAGAGACGAACGTGTACCATCCAGATTGACGGTTCACACTCCTCTCGTTATACCTGGCTACTTTCAAACTATTCCCGAAACGTGCAAATAATTTTGAAAACCTTAATTTCACCATATTTTTAATTGATACCAACGATTTACTTTTTTTTTGTGTATTGTAAGGTAAATAAGCATTTATTTTGACTATCTTTCTTTTTATTTTAATAATTGCCCGCAAATTCGCATGGTCGCACCTCGTATAACAATTTTTCTTAAATTAATAACAAAATATCCCAAATCTTTCTCAATAAGTGGTCTATTGATAATGGCTGAATAGAACCAGGCATTAGAAAAAGTAATTTTACATTAGCTGTCTTTCTGATGTCTGTATGTAGCTAGGTTACGGTGTTTACGTTACAATAAAATATAGTAAGAAGTCCCTCGTTATTATTTCCTATATGGTCTATCTAATAAAAAAAAAAGCAAATCGGTCTGATAGGTCCGGAAGACATACGAGACAAACAAACATTTATAAGTTGCAAATAATCTTTTCAGTAGTTTTTCACTATCTAAAATATACATCTTCCGACAACCTGTTATTTTTAGTTTTTTTTTTTACTTAATAACATTGTAATCTTTTAATTGTTTTATTTTAATTATTTATTTACATAAGTTCAGAATATGTGTCTATACAAGTATATACTCGGTATAATAAAGTAGGTGAGTTTGTATGTTTGAACGCTCTAATTTCAGGAAATACTGATCTAATTCGAAAAATTATTTTGATAACACGTCTATTGAGAATGATTTTACTTTTTTTTTGTAAATATGTAAAACCGCGCGTCATAGCTACATTATTACTAGAAAAAGCTCCATATGGAGAAACGTTAAAGACAACATTCCACCAGATGTTAAGATAGAGTGTGAAAAATAGAACAACTGCTTTACAGATAAATTTTCACGGGCAGCAGTCGCTTCTGCTATGCCGGCTATGACAATGCACACTGCTCTTGTGCTACGTTTGAAAGTGGCGGTACTACCCCAGGACGACAGACTAACCCAGTTGATCATTATCCAATCCCACTAGTCTGCCTCGTAAAATGTCTCGTTTGACGTTCGATTATTTAACCACTGTATGTAAGTATAATTTTATGGGATCACAGGATCGCTTTTTATTACTGAATACTTTATAACTATGTAATTTTATCTCTTTCTGATAAATTGTAATGTCTATAAGTTAGATAGAACAAGAAAAAGAGACGATAAAACGATTGATTGTTTGCGTAAGCAGAATAGGGTAATATTGTTGGTTCTCTGAGTGACACCAATTTGCAACCACCTTCTATCACCCCCTATTACACCATCACCCAAATAATAGCGCGTTGTAATATTATTTGATAACCGATCTTTTAATTAAATATCTCTAGTTGGTAAAAATGTATTTTTATTCTTTATTAATTTTATTTTGAAATGTATAGCTTTGGTTTAGCGTTTGACATTCAAAACCAAGGAATAGTTTCTAAGGGAAAGCGAAATTGTTGTTTTTACTATATTCCAAGCATTTTTTTCATATTTACTCACCTTTTAAACCTTCCCTGGACTTCCACAAATAATCCAAAACCAAAATTAGCCAAATTAGCCCAGCCGTTCTCGAGTATTAGCGAGACTAACGAACAGCGATGGATTTTTATGTATATAAATTATTTATAAATTAAAACTTTTGTGAATAATAATAAAATTCAGTTCTTAGACAATATGAACCTTACACACACTAGCGCCATTACCCCAGTTCCTTCTGGAGTAGCAGTGAGGTGAGGGAGGGCGATCGCGGGAGGGATAACAGCTGTGTGCTACTTGTTTCCCGCGCTGTCATTCCGTACTGAACACTCCTACGAAAATAACGCGGTGTTTGTTATACAAATATAATTTATTTTCGCGCGGTTTTCTTCTATAAAATATTCAAGTTGTAATAATGGTTTTGGCGGAATTTTTGGCTGAAACTCGGAAGCGGTGGTTAAAAGTAAGTATTATTTTTGCTGTTTTCTGTTAAAATACTCAACAATTATTATTTAGCTTTTTCAAATATAAAGTTACTAGCGTATTTTAGCGTATACTATTATAGTAAAATATTTGAATTAAAATTCACAATATACGCAGTTGAAGATGCAATAAAATTTGTTTGATACTATGATAGAATTAACAATTACGGTCTCGTGTGTTTTTGATGTCCTTTTGGTTTCTTTAAAATATTTTGGCGTAACAATTTTTTATTTTAATTTATAATTTAGTGAGCATATATTTTTGTTACTGTTTTCTCTTAAATAAAAATAACAAAAACTTATGTAGGAAATTTAAATTAATGTCGTATTTGTTCAGTTATGAGAATATTTACTAACTAAGCAAGCAACCTATGAATGTACATATGTATGTACATACTTTTCATATGTATTATGTAAATTATTTCGATGACTGATAACGTATGAACGGAAGCATCGTGTTGTGAATACAATTCTAAAAGTTATAAACTAAGAAATATAATTATGGTATAGTTTTTTTTATAATAAGCAAAATATTAAGTTATTTGTGTGTTTTAGATTAATTTGGAATAGGTTTTAAGTTATTCTTTTAGTTTCTTGATAATTTGAGTAAAATACTTTAGTTATGACGTCGCCGTCGTTACTTATAAATTAAGATAAACATAATAGAGATAATTCTTAATATTATTCGTTTTATTCAAACAAAAGGGCTTATGTCATATTGTTTTGTGTTTCCTTAATTATTTAAAAACATTAAATAATGAAGTAAACAATTGATTGATGAATTTCAAAGATGTTTCTCAAATATAATGCAAGATAAATATTTTTGTTTACGCAAGGCTAATATTATTTTTTACCTATAATTTAGCTAGTTCTGATATGTATGTATATTGTATATAAATATATATTAATAATATAAAAACAATACCTCTATTTTTTATCATAAACTTATCGTAATTTCCTGTAGCACGCAGAATGCAATTATTTATTGATAAATTAATGTAACCGGGGATGACTATCTGCTTGTTTATTGAGATTTTATTTGTGCCAATTATTCTGTGTCCACGGTTCAAGAGATATATTTGTGAATTACCCTCTCATACAATCGACATTGATTTATATATTATGCGAAGATACTTTGGTACCGGGCTGGATAAACAAATCAAAAAACCAGATCGCAATTGAGTTTTATTGACCGCACATCAGCAAGTCAGATACAACTGCTTGATTGATGAGTGTATACCGTCTACGTTGACAGGGTATCTCATTATATACTCTGAAATAATGCGAAGGAAAGGTTAAATATTTAATAAATGATTACGCGAAAGTACTTATAGATAAGAGTAATGTCTATAAATTGACGTTAGAAAGATATTGTGATCAGGGTTCGAACCTTGGAGCTGTCTGGATTCCTCTATCACGAATGAAGGTCAAATTATAGTAAGCTAACCAGAGGCCACCCCCTTTTTACATATTAATAGCTTAGTTACATTATGCTAAACGATCGTTAGAGTTACGGGTCATTAACTATAGTTAGGGTTTCTTTTTCAATACTTAGCTACATGTTACTCTAGGCATTTGTACTACACTATTATTTAGTTTATTTACTATTTCGCAGTTAATATTTCATTGTTTAAATATAGGTGATCTCCAAAATTACTGTATTCATTTCTTTAAATCGGACTGTTAGTTCCGGCACATATAGTATGGAACAAACAATGAAACATTGGTGTTTATAGGCATATAAAAATGAATTTGATGTTTGAAATATATTGTGATGTAAAAGAAAAAAAAGTAATAATATGTAGATTGCTTTGTAAATGTAAAGTTTTATTTTTACGTATATCTAAATATAAAACACTGATATTTGCCGCCATTTGCAAGTTCATATATTTCAGTGGTAGCCATGATAAACAAGAGCTTCAAACAAGAACTTTTTGCCACAAAAATGGCAAAAAGCTTTTAAACTTTTATTTACAAAACTGAATATCAATTTTCTTTTGAATAAAACTGTTTTTTTCAGTAGATATAATGCAAATAAGATACACAAAAAATATATAGAGAAATATACAAATATGTCTAGGATATAAACCAAGGATATATTTTTAAAAATAATATTTAATTTGTTTCGATCGGAAATCGAACCGGAGGCTAACCACGCCGACAGTTTTCATACAATAAATGGTGAATTTAAGTGGTAGTTGACCTGTAAAAGCAATTGGCAAATATTTTGACGGCCTTTCTTATAGCCCGATGAGAAATTTTCCCGCCATTTAAATCTCCAATGTTTAAACAGTTTGTTTTGCTTCCTTCATTCTTTAACCCAATTACCTACTATATTTTATTTAGTTTTCAATTCAGGATATATTCTAACTAGTCCGGCGTGTGAATGCCCTTTAAAGTGCTGAGGTGGCGGGGGATAGGTTGCAACGAATGATACGTGTTGTCTGTTTGAAATGTACTTTATTACTGACTTACCGCTACGATTATACACACTTAAACCACTTATAACTTATACACACACTACACCCCGGGGGTACTAAAAAATTTTTTTTTCTAAATAAAACTTACTACATGCTACACCACACTACAGTGCGGCTATATTGTCTTGTAGCAGTCACCTCCGCCATGCCGAAAACTAACTAATGATACCTCTTTATCAACAGGCGTTCAAGCTATTCAAAACCACAAAAGCTCGCAAAAACAAGAATCGAGTTTCACCATCAAAATGTGCTACCATCGACGCGTCCTCGGAAATCAACGTCCAGAAGTTCTGTACCTGCTCCTCGTTACCTCCGATGCCCCTGAGACCTGACTCCTCGTATGAGAACGCGTCGTTCTGCAGCAATTACTTCAGTTGCAGTACTACGAGTAATTCTGACGATGGGACTAGAGGATCGGACTCTGCGTTTGGAAGCTTACGCGGCAGTCCAGTCACGGAACGATTACCAGTTTGTTATGCTACGGTAATTCATTATATATATATTTTTTAATTATTAATTTAAATGCAAATAATTTTAAATCAATAAATAAATATTTGTTTTGTCCACCTCGTGATTTCTAATTGAAATCGCTTTCCGTTCGGTCGGATACGTGAATATTCGTTGTTTCGGAAGTTTGAATCGAGTGAAATGTATGCTGAATAATTAATAATTTTATATTTGATTAAATTAGAGATTTGAGATTTAAAACGGAGGCTTTGAGGTTAGAGCTTACCGTCTACAAAGCGAAGTACGTGGTTTGATTCCGCGGCGATTTCTGTTTTTTTTTTAATTGTAGCTCGACATATGACAACACTCCATCTGATGTAAAGCTAGAGTGCGGACCATGAACTGAAACTAATGCTAGGTACTACATATAAATTTCTACAGGCAGCAGTCGCCTTCGCTATGCCGACTTGAGGAGACGAATGTGTTATAATTTTATATTTATATTTATTTATTTATTTATCAGGATTTCTTTGTTTGTCAGGTTGATTTATTTTATTAATTATCTTTTAATTTTCAGGTAACTTACTTCAATGTAGACAGTGATGATTCGAGTAGCATACACACGGAGTACACCGTACTCGATTATGAGGAAGATGACGAGGTAGCTCAGAACGCAATCAATGAAACTATAGAAATAACAAGCAGTTTATAAAGGAGAATGCCCATTGGCCCACAAATTGTCATCTAATAGTTTGTTAACAAAACAATATTCTAAAATAATATCTTATTTTTTCATTAATTTATTTTAATTATATCAACACATCGTTTACCAATCAATAAACAATGTTTAATTACGTAAAAAAACAGATATCATCAATTATTAAAGCATTTAATATAATAATAACCTCAAATATTGCATCAGGAAAAGTCTAATTACGCAATAACTTGTATGAAAAAATTAAAATTGATTGGTAATAAAAAAAACGTAGATTTGTTTTCCTATGCACTAAAAATTATCGGCAAACTATAGAAAAAAAAATTGTGGGCCCATTTCTCTTATGCGATTGGACATTCTCCTTTTAATTTCACTATATTTAATACACCAAAGTATTTTGTGATAATATCTTATTAATATTAATAATTATAATTTTAAGTTTATAGATATTTGTAATGGGTAAAATTACACAATTATTAGTTTGTACCGTATACCCTGAACGGCATACACTTGTCTCGTCAAGCTGGCATAGCGGAGACGGTAGCTGTATTCCTCTGTAGTACGAGTGGCAATGTCTTCGCTTGTGTTGCCATCTAAAAACTAACTTACGAGTAGGCCGAGCTTTTAAAACAATTTAGTGTTTTTATTAAATTATAATGAAATTTCATAAGTTTTCATAATTTAATACACTAAATAAACACTAAATCGTTTTAAAGCATATATGCTAGTTTGTAGAATAATACGTTTTTTTAAAATTGTTATCAACAAACTCAGCATTACCTATATGCCGAAAAAATCTCATAAAAAAAAATACTTAAAAACTGTTTACCCTCTTAACTAATCCCTAAAGTATAACATTGTGCATTTAGTTTTTTTTCTATATATAAATGATGGTTTATAAGTGACAAGTGCAATTGCGATCCCCCCAAAAAATAAATCGAATCACACGTCACCCGCAGGAATATCTGTAATTGCATTAGGGTGATGTGTGTTGTAATTTTATTAAGTTTTTTTTAAATATATTTATTGGTAGACTAATAAGATTTACGTATTAAAAAGTGCATTTATTAATTTAACTTAAGTTTAAGTAGTATTTAAATTAGTGTTTTTATTAACTAAAGAGTGGTGGTTAGCCCAGTCTGCTGTCCTGGGGTAGTACCACCACTTTCAAGTGTAACTCGTGAAATGACTTTGTCGCGTTTCGAAATCAACTTGAAAGTAGCTAGGTATAGCGAGAGGAGTGTGCTCTATCAATCTGGATAGTACCACATTCGAGTCCTTAAGCCAGTATAGAGGTGGCAACTGCTGCCTAAAGAAGTCTCTATGTGGTAGCAGTTGTTTCCGCAAGAACTAAATATTTGTGAAGTAAAATTGGCTTGTTGATCTCGGTAATATGATTAATATTCTATCTTTGTAACAAATAATATGAAATTATTAATAAACAAGTATTTCATTATTTATAGGATATATAACATGATTTGTAAGTTAATAAAAGATAAACATTAATTATGTTTTATTTATGTCATTTATAAATAGCCTAAGTAAGGTCCTTCCGTCTCTCCTAATTTTTTTTATTGTAGCTCGGCATGTCACAACACTCCGCCTGATGTAAAGCTAGAGTGCGGCCCATGAATGGAAACAACTGCTACTACAGATAAACCTGTGCGGGCAGCAGCCGCCTCTATTATGGCGGCTTGGGGAGAAGAGCAATGTACCATTCAGATTAACAGTGCACACTCTTCTCGTTATACCTAAGGCTACTTGGCTACCTGGCTAAAAATGTAAAAGAAACTATTTCCACATTTTGGTCATACTTGTATAGAAAACCGCACGAAAACAATTGAATTCTTGAACGAATTTTCTCTCCAAAACTCCGTAGGAAGTTTTAGTAAAGATTCTACCACTTTAATGAAGCTGTTTTTGACGTGTTTAGTGTGATAAATGAATGATCCGTGATGCACACTTTACTTTGACATTAGCAATTTGGCAGATTGCCATTACAAAAAACAAAACCTAATGCATAGAAATGTTTCAGCGGTATCAAGTCTTAATTATTACCATCTATTTTTTTATTTTCAAATGTAAAAAAAAAATTGCAAAAAAATCTAGTTAATTTAAGTTAAAGTATGAATTTGTCGTATTGTTTTCATAACAACACAGGCAGCTTCAACTATGCCGGCTTATATGTGGACAAAAGCTCTCCGCAATTATAATATTTTTAGTAGTGCCATAGTGCTTTTGTACAATAGAATTGGAGCGTGTCATACAAACAAACAGGTTTAACTTGTTACCGAATGAATTAACTTCCGTTTTAATTTGTACAACGAGCTTTCCTAAAGCTCTATGGTCAAAATTATTAAGTAAAGATATTTTTTTTAAATCTATTTGTTAAATAGTTTAAATTGTCTTGAAAGCATTTGGTTTTTAGTTAGTAATATATGGAAAACGGTTTAAAATTAACCGCTGCACTGTTTAGTAAAGGATGCCTGAGTAGGCTGTAAAATTCATGAATTCGGGATCAGCTCGCCTTTGGAAGTGTCCGTGTATAGAGGAGATCGATGCTAGCTGATGTTTCTCCGTTATCTCCACTGATAGTTCCAATTCTAGCCTAATAATAGCGGAGGCGACTGCCGCTTGCCGACATTTGCCTGATAACAGTTGTTTCGGTTCATGCAACGTCCGCAAAAACTAACCCATGTTAAATCGAAAACCATTTCGAGATATCACTTCAATTAGATGTATTTTTTGATTCCCGTCTGAAAAAAACTTTAAAATCGCAGACTGATGATCCAGTCTGCCGTCCTGGGGCAGTACCGTCACTTTCGAATGTAACACCCGTGAAGTGACCTTATCGCGTTTCGGGAATAGTTTTAAAGTAGCCAGATAGAACTAGAGGAGTCAATCTGGATGGTGCATGCTCGTCTCTTCAAGCCGGCATAGTGGAGGTGACTGCTGCCTGTAGAGATTTCTCTGTAGTAGCAGTTGTTTCCGCACTCTAGCTTTACATCAGGCGGAGTGTTGTCACATGCCGAGCTACAATAAAAAAAAAGATATTTGAAAAATTGTAATGACATTCTTCGACCTTCGGACAGTTTGACAAGATACTCGTAGAATACAAAGTACCAACCTAATTAATTGTTGATATTTAAGTCTAGATTGCATTATAACTTACATTATCTTTTATTACCAAACGAAAGATTACAATGTGCACGGTCCAGATGCAGGTGAGATAAGATACATCTTATATAGGGGGCTATTCAAAACCGACTTGACAACTTTGCAATATTACGTGGACATTATTAAATACATTTGTCCAGTTCTACCCTCTTTGCAAAAACAAGTTTTTCCAGTTTACATTCAAAACAATTTTCTCTTAGTAATTAGATATTTTTGTATTGAAAACGCTTTTTGAGCGGAAATATGACAATATGTGCTGAAAACAATGTACGGCTTAACGGTGGAAGTTGTGGACAATTGACTAACCGGAGTCTCTACTTTTTTAGAGCCGGTATATCGATGGTGATAGAAGAAGAGTATTTCACTAAATAATTTTACGCTATTCAAATATTGAACAATTGGGGAGGTGTCTCTGGTGACAGCTATCTTTTTTACATATTTTTTAGATAATATAGATTAATTTAGTCGACACGTGTTTCTGGAAAACTTTTGTAATTGCTTTGTTCTTTTTTTATTAATTTTTAAAAATTGCGATCGTAATATTGGCAAACCTGAGGATTCGTTCGGAACTAAACCATTGCCAATGAACAAAAAAAAAATCGTTTGTCAAAAGTTCAAACAAAACTTTTGATTTTTAAAAGTTCCTGTTAATTAAAACATCATGTTTATAGTGTAGTTTTGTTTTAAAAATTACAATAGTTATTCGTATAAAACACTGTTATTGTTAGGAAACACAAACAAAAGATATTTGACAAACTTGTGAGGCGACAACCATAGACAACATAATAATCTACAAAACTGTTAGGTTGGTACTTTGTATTCTATCTTGTCAAACGGTACGAAAGTCGAAGTGAAAGGTCGAAGACGGTCATTACAGTTTTTCAAATATCTCCTCGATTTTTAAGTATTTTCAGACGAGAATCAAAAAATTCTTCTAATTGAAGTGATATCTCGAAATGGTTTTCGATTCACCATGGGTTAGTTTTTTTGGACCTTGCCCATTGTGTGACGGTCTCTGTGATCAGGATGCAATTTTGTTACGCGTGCCCTGGTTCGATTTCTAGTCGATACATGCAGTGTATTCATTACCTAAAATATGAGTAGATAGTTCGGTGTCAAAGTGTCAAATTTTAATAAACATAATTAAAAAATACTTATTTTTCAAAATAGTTTAACAAAAAACACTTGTCCACTAACAAACAAGTGACGAACAAAACAATTTTTTTAATCAAACATTTCATTACACGTGAACAAAAAAAAAGCACCGTCACACATCCCTAACTTAATCCAAACACACACGAACATGTAAAAAGTCATAGGCATTTTTTTGCACCCTTCCTATACAGTTCCTACGGAAGTAGTAGAACGAGACGACCCTATAGGGTAGAGTGGAATAGCATGCGAACGTGGGAAACATAGGGGTGGCCGAGTCCCATACACCCATTCGAGTGGTTCAAAATAAAGTATAGCATTTATTTGCGGAATACCTCGTAATAATAATTGAGGTACTTCATGCGTATTGTCCATCTGGCAAAATTGACTTTTAAAGTAAACACCTGCGGTTATCATTGCGATGTTATCACTTGTGTTATTTGTAATAAATTATTTTTATATTAGTAAGTAGGTACTTAGGTAATTAAAACTTTGCGTGAATTTTATCATATTTATACTTTTTAATTGTTTACAAAGTTTTCTTTGCCCACATCTGTTGTTGAACTTGAAACGTGTTAAGAAAAACTATTAATTTTTATTATTAAATTATAATGGAAAAAATATACTTTAAAAAAAATTAAAATAACTCATAGAACTTTACTCGGTTATGGTGATGAGTGAAATTCCCCGTAAGTGCAGAGTTAACTTCTACAAGTACCTAGGTATTACGATAAAAAGGAAAAATTAAAACAACATTGATTATATAAAATATAAAAAATAATTTATTTTCTCTGTGATATTTCTTTTCGCACACTCTATTTATTGTTTTTCTTTTTTAAAAAACATTTCTATGTTTATGTACTTAATTATAATATATTTTTATAATAAATCACAACCATAATCGTCTGGTCGAACTTCCTATTATCTAGGAACCCTAACTTTAAAATAAAATATTTTTGATTCCTAACAACATCCCATTTATTATACAAAATAAAATTATGTAAACAATTAATTCAAATATTTAAAAAAATGCTAGCAACTTATAAAGAGAAATATTAAATGAAAAAAAGTAGAATAAAATATTTTTTCAGTACAGGGTTGCTATATGAAAAAAAAGCGCGGTTAAATTAAAAGTCTATATGAGACTTTACTCATGAACATTGTAAATGGGATAATATTTTTTATTATTTATAAGATATGTTTTTAATAATTTAGCTATGTTAATAATCTACGGTAAATAACACCCACTATATTGCGTGTACTAGAGGCATTATAGATTCTCTTGAGCAAATCTATTATTGAAAATGTTACTGTTTATTACTACGTCGATGGCCCTCAAACAAATTATTATTATTAACATAGCTAATAATATAAGTACATATAAAAATAGCTTATTAATTATAGACTAGTTTCTTATTGTCATAATAATGGCATCACACGACATAATTATAGTTAAAGCTTTTCGTTTGGTTTTTTGCAGTCTTTATACATATTTATTTATTTACATATTTACTTATGTATATATTACGATACTTTTAACAACAAATTGCTACCGATTTGGTAAAGCTTTTGTTGCTTGACTCTTTTATTTTAAAAGTGTGATCTTGACTTGAAATGTTTACTGATTTATTTTTACTGATTACTTATAGTTGTTTTCAAAGTCTAGACCACACTATTAACTAATAAACCTAATACGCTAACTCAGCACCCCAAGGTCTATAAGGTTTGCTACTACTATTCTGCGAGTACTGATGATGAGGTGGATGGTGAGGATAAGGAGTGGGGTAATGAGGAGCGGGGGGTCCCGGAGGTCCGGGCGGGGCGGGCGGAACACCGGGATAGTACGCCGGAGGAGCCGGTGGGATCACCGGCGCGGGAGGCACCGGAGCAACAGGAGGAGAGGTAACGGTGGTAGAGTCATGTCGAGGATGATCATATCCGTGTTGAGTTTGTGCTGGGTACTGCGGGCCATAAGTCCAATTTGTGCTCTTAGAAGCTAGCTCCCTCTGTGCGGCGAAACATTGTAAATGACTCATTAATCTCAGTCTGAGTGGGTCCTGTATATCGAGTCCCTCGCAACTGACGAGGTACCTCGCAACCTCCGCCGCGCATTCCCGGAATCCTATGCTGTGGTAATCCATTGCGTATCTTTGGGGATCATAGGCGAATGTGTCTACACCTGGAACAAGAGAAAATATATGTTACAACAAACAGAATGAATAAGGGTCGTTTGCACCAGAAGGCCGGTTAAAGTAACTTTAACTATTACTTTTACTTCAACCGTTACGTTTACATTATGGTGTATATTTACTCAACACGAGTTCCACCATCTCGTCGCGCCTGTCCTTTTTGACGGTTAAAGTTAAAGTAATCGTCAAACCAATGTTGCTAACATCAAATGTATGAAAAGTAGCCAAATATGTTTTTCTACTATATTTCGAGATCAGCCACCCTTTTAACGATAACAATATGAATTTGCACGATATTGCAACGCGTGTGGAGTAAATGTAAACGTTTAACGGTCGTCGTCGCCGCAAAAGTAATAGTTAAAGTTACTTTAACCGGCCTTCTGGTGCAAACCACCCTAAGGTTTAGTAAACGCCGCAAAAACTACTTAGTTTTGCCATTCGCGGATGCGTACAGCATACGATCCCGCTAGCAATTGTAAGACATTTGTAATTCAAGTCATTCATAGTTCCCCCTATTGAAGACACCCCTCATTGTGCAACAAGTTGTAATTAGAGCAGGATACCTACATAAGTGCAATTACGTGTGAGAGTGAGAGGGCGATATGCGTAACGGGAGCTGTTTCCGGGAAGTTTCAGTAGTAGGCCACCGGGCCATACATACCCTTAAAGAAAGGGTTAACACAATTGATTTTCTTATGCAATAAAAAGCATTACGCAAGGGTGAATTAATAAATACGTGGCCACAAGACACAAACTGACAAAGTAGTCAGTGATCATGGTGGAGACGACTGCTATAATGTCCGTCGTCCAGATTGATTTACAGGGCACACACATGACGAAACGTTTCATTTGAAAGTGGTGATCCCGTCATCAGTCTACTTACTACACTTTTATTTAAAAACCAAAGTATATAATTAACAATCACTCGGCCACGACCGCTCTTATTCTAATATCTAGATTTTTATAATACCTTATTTTATTCATCATAAAATCGAACATTATAAACGCTGTGATCTACAAAATAAGTCAACCGGTATCAATATATACCAAATAATGTAGATAAAGTTTAAAATAAACCACACACATCAAAAAAAGTATGCGATTACTTAGAAAAGTTGATATATTTTTTAATAGCATAGAATTCGTTTTATTATTTTTATTTTAAGAGTGGTAGGCAGACTGATGATAGCTATTTGCCCAGTCTGCCGTCCTGGGGCAGTACCACCACTTTCGAATGTAACACCCGTGAAGTGACTTTGTCGCGTTTTGGGATCAGTTTGAAAGTAGCCAGGTATAACGAGAGGAGTGTGCACTGTCAATCTAGATGGTGCATACTCGTCTCCTCAGGCCAGCATAGCGATGGCGACGTTTCCGTTCATGGGCCGCACTTTAGCTTTACATCAAGCGGAGTGTTGTCATATGTCGAGCTACAATAAAAAAACAAGAATATGCCTTTTTTTAATTTAGAATAAATAGATACTATATTTGTTAATAATAGTTTAAAAAATATCTCTATTTTGTGTCACAGTGGTCTATCTAAGTGGGCACAGACTTTTTTTATATGTGTATGTTAATTAATGAATGTAGTTTTTCTTTTATATGTGATGATATAGGAAACGCATTCATATGTGATCATTCTTTGTAGTTTAATTTCCTTCCGGCACGGACAATGAGTCGTTTTTTATAATTCAGGTGTGTAGACACCCTTAAACCCTTTGCCTAATATTATACAATGACAAGCAAGATTCTATTCTATTATTAGAGGCATATGTGCTATTTTATGTTGACAGGAAGAAGAGACGTCCGTGATGTTTTTATGTGAATATGGATTTAATTATTTGAAAGGATAACAATATTAAATAATGGGTAGATAGAACTCTATTTTAAATACCGTTTTTACTTCGTCAAAAGTACTTGGCTACAAAATTTTTGAAACAAGCAACCTTAGTTACCGCCTCACTCGTGGTTTTTATATGGTACCCAAAAACCACCTTCCTGAATAATTGGGCTATCTAAGGCAAGAAGAATTTTTCAAATCGGACTAGTATGGGAATGGGGACTACAAATGGAACGAATGCAGGACAAAGTAATAAAACATGAATAAATACAAAAAGGTATTTCTCTTTTTTTCACTAACATATTTTTACTAATTAAAACATTTTATGCCACTTATATTATTAAAATTAACGATAATAATAATTAACGCGATAGTAAACTATATAAAACATTTTAATTAAAAAAAAAATTAATCAATTTTAAAATCGTATTTACGAAACTGGTTAACATTAATGCAAATATTAAATTCAATATGTACGGAATAATTGAGGTCAAACTACCCGCAATGGGAATTAAAAAAATTAGCAATATCGCAGAGGGGATGGTCAGAGAGGGGTTGGAGTGAGACTCACTCTGCTCCTGACTTCCCACGAGGGGTGACGAGAGATAATCTTCTATAAATATGTCACTTAATATGCGTGGAACTGTTTACCGTCTATTGTTTTGTTAACATGTTTTGGGGTGAGCAGGGAAATATATTTCAATTATTTTTTAAATTTTCATTTGAAATTACTGTAATTGTTTATGCCTAACTGAAATAATCGGCCGTGTCTCGATTTCTCTGACCGGTACCGATGTAATTTTGTAGTTTGGTCCCTCAGTGCCTATAATACAAGCGCATTTTGGCAATTATAATAGTACTTATTTATTCCATCAAATTGTGGAACGACCTTCCCAGCCAGGTCTTTCCCCCTTCCTATAACATGGGATCCTTCAAGCGCAGTGTGAAGAGGCATCTCATTAAGCCGGCATAGCGGACGCGACTGCTGTCTGCAGATCCCCTTCTCTGACAGCAGTCGCCTCCGTTCATGGATCGCACTCTAGCTTAACATCAGGCGGTCATATGACGTGCTAAAATAAAAAAAATAAAAAAACACGAATATCGAGCTGAATTAAATCAGAAATATATTAAACAAACAAAGACGCGTAATATTTTAATTTTATTTATTGTATCGTAGGTGAAAAAAATGTAGATTATATTTAAAATAATTAACTAAAATTATGAATGAAATGTTAATACAAGAATGAAATCGTGTTTATAACGTGTAAACTACACACAAAGCGATTGTGACTTCTTCAAAATTCCATTAATCTTATCTTTGTATGATCATTACAATACAGCGGTCCATGAGATGATAGCCCCTACACCTGGCCACTAACAACAACAAAACTACAACAGGAAACCATAATGAATTGTGAGTAGAAAAAATGTTCTTGTCGAGTTCTAGCGCCGCCACCGAGAGTATCATATTATTGAAAGCTATGCTAATCTATTAAATAAAAGATTTAATCAATCATGATATTAAATTATACAATATAATTAAAAATATATTGATTTTACATACTTATAATCTGTAATTATAGTTATTATCATAATATATATATATTTTTTTAAATAATTTAAATAAATATTAGAATGAAAATTGAATAGAAATAATAAAGTAACATTTAAAATGAGAAAAAATAATAAAACTAACTTAAAATAAATATGTATTTATTTCTAAAAAGTTTTCGCGTAATTTTATTTTATTTTTAAAATAAATAAGAAAAATTTCTCTTTTCTCGGCTATTTCACTAACGCGTTTTATAATTTTTTTTTTATTTTTTTTTAAATTATTTTAATTCGTTTAGGAAGTGAAAATGACTATAAATTCTTTACTTTTTGCCTTAATATTAAACTTCCTTTCCCAGTTTCACTCTCGACTGAAAGCAAAATTGACCTTTTCAAGCGAATCCACAGGACGTCTGCGGTTTCTTATTCACCAACCATGACTTTCAACAGTATCATCACAACATATTTTGCTCACAGGAAATATTCAATTCGTAAATTATATTCCTAACGGTCTAACCGCACGTGAATTATAAAATTAACTTTATATAATTTTTAATAACATTGTCAGTTAGTAATTATGATAGAGGTAAAGTAAAATAAGGCTGGATTATTTGAGTTTTTTCATGTGACCGTGCTCCGCTTGACCTCTGTGTTGGACAGAGGTCTATAAAGATGCACCAGGAACCCCCATGGAGGGTCTGCGTGCGGTAACCAGCCCGGAAAGACGAGAACGAGAGGGTTATAAAAGGAAACAACTGCTACTACAGAAAATATTTGTGTCGCTTCCTCCGCCATTGGCAGTACACTTCGCTCGTTATAATCGGCTATTTCCAAGCTGATTCGAAACGCGACTAGGTCACTTCACCTAGCAAAGAAATCACTTTTTTAAATTGAAACATGTCCGTAATGAGATTCAAACACGGGCATACTCCGTTGCGGTCGCTGTTTATTTTCAGAAATATACGCTTTAAAAAATTCGATATACAAACTTTACCTCATATTGTAAAAGTAATTTATTTAAATGGTTATTTTGCAAAGAAACGTGTCAAATAGTATAATGTAAGAAACCGCAAGTATTATAGTTCCCACGATAACAGGTGGTGTTCCCTTCCGGCTTCCCTGACAACAGGTGTCGCTTACACTGGATACCACTATACAATAACATAACTAATGAATTTAAGGTCATAATAAACACTTATTTAAAAAAAAAACAATTAAGTGAAATCAAATATTAAAACTTTTAAACTCTTTCAAATTCAAGAGTCAATTTAATCAAAAATTAAGTTTATTTTGGTTTAGTTTAAACCGCGACCACGATGGCTGTAAAGCTTTTAAAACGCCTTTCGTAAACCGCATTTATTAGTTTTTGTTTCAATTAATTAATAACTTAAAACGTGCTCGCGTAAAATCTAAGAAATTTACGTTTTTATTTGTAAAGTTAAATAAAAAAAAATAACGTTACTATTTTTATATTATTTATCTGGAAAATATACAGATGCAGAGTGGTAACTACTATAAATAATTAAAATAAAAAAACCAAAAAGAAAAAAAACATCTAATGCCTGAAAGTATTTTTTTTTTAAACACAAATCAAAAATATTTGTGATATACCTAAAAAACTATTATGCACCAATAAATTTTTTTTTTAAATTTTTTTTATTGATTTTATATAAATAACTTTTTTTTAAATAAAACTCTATAGGGTCTTCTCGTCTTTTATCAATATTTTAGCTTTTTAACTAAAAAATTAATTTCAATTTTTTTTTATATTATATTATAAATTTTTTATACAAAAAAGTGTACTTATCAAATTGCAGCATGAATAAGTGCAAGTAAAAAGAAACTGTAACAGTTAACCTTACTTTCATTGTAAATTAGCGGAAATAACAAAAAAATGCAAGAACGGAACTTTTGTTTTTTTATTGAAAAAAGTTTATTTGAACCGTTATGTATGAAAAGCACTTTATAAACAACTACAGAAAAAATATATGCAAGCAGCAGTCGCCTCCGCTATGCTGACTTCAGGAGATGAATGTGCACCACGAGAGGATCGTTGAGTAGTCACTCCAAGACGGCAGACTGAGCTATATTAATTATCATCTGTCTGCCTACCACTTTTAAAAAATAGTATTTCTTTATCAGGAAATAAGGAAGCGGAAGTGATTTGTGAGATTCGCTGACAGTTGTATGATGTTGCCGGGGTTTGAATTGAAAACGTTTAGATGGAGATGGCAAAATAATAGTTTACTTCCCGGATCTTTTTTGGTCTTTTAATTGACGTGTGGTCTAATTATAATACATACTATTTTGAGAAAACTGTTCTATATTTCTTTAATTTTAGAAACATTTCAATTTTAATCACATAAAGGTTAAATAATTAAATTATTTAATATAATTTGGTTGTTTAATTTTAGTATAATCCAGTTTTGTTGTTGTTGCCCAATATGTAGTGTTTTTAACGATTTTACCCGAACATAAAATTAATTTAAATAAGAAAATATTATAGCAACATTAAGGATGCAAAAAAAATATGTTGTTTAGAGTTTTTTTTGCGTTTATTTGCGCGATATTAAACCGCACAAAATTATTAATTTAGTTTATATTTTAATTAATTTAGCATACCGATTTTTTTAGTAATTGTTTTAAAGAGTAAATTAAATATAACTAAGTTTTAATACTGACCTTTAGCATGTAACATTTTCAAATGATCAACAGTTAATTGTAATATTTCAGCCTTTTCTAATTTAGCACTGCCTTGTTTTTCGCACGCGGCCGGCACTAGCCTCTTTAACTCGCATAGAGATGTATTTATGCGATCACGTCTCTTCTTCTCAATGACACCGCGACGACGTTTACGTGTTAGGAGTTGGCAGGAGTCGTTGCCGTTCGGTGATCTGAAAATTTTGAAAAAATGTATTAGGCACCAGTTGTTAATATTGACTATGAATATGAACGCTTGTAAGCTTTTTTTTTAGATAAAATTACACAATTTAATAAATTATACAAAAAAAAAAGGAAGAAAAATATATTTTATTCCAAGATGAATTTCATGAAAATCAAACCAAATACGTAAACATAATCTACTTACTGCGCATCTTTACTCGATTCCTCTGAGAACGTATCATCTTCACTATCCGAATGAGCTCTCTTACTCCTCGTAACGGGCCCAGGAGCGGGAGCCGGCGGAGCCCAACCACCGCCGTAGTTCCAATGAGACGCCGGCTGAGACCCCGAAGGCTGAAGACCACTGCCGACTTCCATATTATGTCTATGTTGATACTCCATTTTCACTTCAAAGTCCACGTCATTTGCACTAGTATAATTGCAGTTAACACACGTGTGTCCGGGGAGACGATCGCGCGCGGAGTGTGGGCGACGCGTGGCTGACGGCCGGCATGACGTGCATGGGGTAACCCTTATTATCGCATCGCACACGCCGATCTGCACCCTAATGTTACCGCTCTAGAGATGTGAGTCGTGCGTAGTCATAGTAGTAAACATTAGTTCATGAATTAATGGGAGAATAGTGCGAGCGCCCTTCAGGAAAGCGTGCGAAACGACGAGCGCGTGTTGGGCGGACGACTCTGGAGCAATTGTTCGTCGAGCCCGCAATTATCGGTGGACACTTTGATTAGATTTTTCAATTAAAAATTATATTTCAATTGTTTGTTTTAGTTAGGATTATCTTATAACATATCTACTTAAAGTGAACTACAAATATATGTAAAAGAAAATATAATAATTTTCCAAAATATTTTAAACAAACTTTATTTAATTAACTTTTAAAAATTTAGTATTTTCGTATAAAATAATTTCTAAATATACCCACAATATTCTCAAATACCCACATATACTATATATTCACGGCGCTGCGCAACAAGTGTTGGCAGTTAGCCTGACACGTGGACGTGTGCATGGTGCAAGGAGTCACGTGACTGTCACGTTTACCGGAAAGTCGACAACCACGACCTAACGACCTTGGCCTCCGCAGGCCTTCAATTAGGTCAGTGTTATTATATTTACATACTATTTTGTTGCAAGTTTATTGAGGCCGGCATAGTGATGGTGACTTTAACTATGGTGATTTAAAAAAATATATATTTTAGCCGTCTTTCGATCTTGCCGAAAATCCTTTAATACTTAAAGTATAAAAACTGTGTCTGTGTTACTGAAGCTCTGCTTACCCCATAACAATCGGAATTACATGCATGAGTATAAAGATACACAGATAATCGAATTTAAAAGTGAAAATGTTAGCGGACATGAACACTTGAAGAACTTTCAATTAAAAAAGTTCGCATACATTTTTTGCAAGAAGACCCTTGAATTTTTTTAATCGGCTTAAAACACAATACGAGTCAATATTTATAAAGAAAAGGATTCAAGAACCTTTTTTGTAAGATATTTTTTGGGATAAAATTACAAAAACGAAATACACACAAAGTATGACACTCGAATTTACAAACCTTTTTTTATACATGAATTTAGATCACGTGTATTATTATACCTGCATACCAACTGTATTATACCTACTGTGTTACAACAAACCGGCATAGAGGTGGCGATATTTCTTCGTGATAAGAGTCGGTTCCAGGGTAAGACGCGTGAACTCACGATCGATGAGACCCGTGTTCGAACCTCGCTAATTCTGACCGGTACCAATGTAACTATGTTATATGTTATACTTTGGTCGCCTATAGGCACTATTAAAGAGTGGTAGGCAGACTGATGATGGTCATTTGTCCAGTCTGCCGTCCTGGGTAGTACCACCATTTTCAAATGTAACACCCGTGAAGTGACCTTGTTGCGTTTCGGAAGCAGTTTGAAATTAGCCAGGTATAGTGAGACGAGTGTGCACTATTGGTGCATACTCGTCTCCTCAGGCCGGCATAGCGGAGGCGATTGCCGCTCATAAGGATAGTTGTTTAGTAGTGTTAAGTAGTAGTTGTTTCCGTTCATGGACCGCACTCTAGTTTTGCATCAGGCGGAGTGTTGTCATATGCCAAGCTACAATAAAAAAATGTAATTCATGTATATCTACTGTGTTACAACAAACCGGCATAGAGGAGGCGACATTTCTTCGTGATAGGAGTCCTCTCCAGTTATGGACTGCACACTGACTTAATATCAGATGGAGGACATTAAATAGCATAACCCTGGCGGCCGTGGTCTAGCGTGAACTCACGATCGAGGAGACCCGTGTTCGAACCTCGCTAATTGTGCACCAATGTAACTTTGTCACTCAATGCCTATATTCACTATTAAAGAGTGGTAGGCAGACTGATGATGGTTATTAGCCCAGTCTGCCGGGATAAATAGTACCACCACTTTCAAATGTAACATCCGTGAAGTGACCTTGTCGCGTATCGGAATTAGTTTGGAAGTAGTCAGGTATAGCGAGAGCAGTATGCACTATCAATCTGGAAAGTGCACATTTTTCTCCTCAAGCGGGCAAAGCGAAGGCAATTTCGTTTAAAATTAGTTAAAAAAGCAAGTGTAATATTTCAAAATGCATAACCCGTTGTTTTCATATTTTCTTTCAAGAATACAACCTCGATTGTTGTCGTGGGAAGTTATAGATGGGACACATTGACAGGTGGGAATCCTTTGTTACTATTGTGGTACTAACAGTAAGTACAATCGAGGTAGACAGAGAGACTGTGTACGCTATAAGATCTATAGTAGGTTGAGTTGTTTAATTTTTATATTTTGATAGTGGCTTGTTATTGTTTGTCTAGGATTTTGTGGTGAATAAAATATGGTTTTATTGTACTTTTATTTTTGTTTGTTTTCGTGTCTTTGTGGTGAATTCTCTCACAAATATTGGGCAATTGAATTTGATGGCGTTACGTAAAAAAAACTGAAAATTAATTAAAAACTAAAAACGAATTAATATGTGCAAGATAGCGGCCGTGGTGTAACGGTAGATGACATGAACTTATGATCGATGGAACCCGGGTTCTAATCTTGCTGACCGGTACCATTATAACTATGTTGCGACTGCTGTCTGCAGAAAGGAGAATGCCCATTTTTGGGCCCACTTAATACCTTTGGTAACAAAACGATATTCTAAAATAATATGTTATTTTTTATTAATTCATTTTAATTATATCAACACATCATTTACTAATCAATAGACAATGTTTAATTACATAAAAAAACAAATATCTTCAATTATTAAACCATTTAATACAATAATAACCTCAAATATTGCATCAAAATAAAGTCTAATTACTTAATAACCCGGGTGAAAAAATTAAAACTGATTGGTAATAAGGAAGTAGATTTATTTTTCTACAAAATTAACTAAGATTCATCGACAAACTCGACAAAAAAATTGTGGGCCCATTTTTCTTAGGTGAATGGGCATTCTTCTTTATATGTAGTAACAGTTGTTTCCGTTCATGGACCGCACTCTAGCTTAGCATCTGACAGAGTGATACAATAAAAAAAAAAATATTCGGCATAATTTAAAATATCTTAAAAACAAATATTTCGACCGGGAATCGAACACGGAACTTCTATGCAAAGAAGATAAAGTTGTAAGCAATAACATTGACTACTGGTTCATATTACACCCCCACAAAAGAGCCGCCCCTTGCCCGTGGGAAACCAAAATCAAATATTAGCAATTGATAAACCGAATAAAATCACTTTCTCACTTCCTAGTAGGGATGTTGCGAATATTCGCATCCGCATCCGCATATGCGGAGCATCCGCATCGATTTAGACATCCGCATCCGCATCCGCATCCGTATAAATCGATGCGGAGTTAATGCGGATGCGGATGTGTAACAGGTCGCGACAAGAAAGAAAGGAGCGGGACCGGCTTGTGGTGCGAGTCGACTAGTAAGAGAGTAATAAGCTCACTCAAGCAGCACACATACAATCGCGTCAGCGTTGCCAGACCTCCCGATTTTTAAATCAAAATTCAATGTCCCGTGCGGGACAGGTTCAGTCCCGCTTCTCTGACTTGTGTGTGTATTGTGACGTCGGATAAGTATAAAGCTTACTGTAAACTGTGTATAAAGAGTACAAATTGTAACTCACTCTTCAGATTATTATTTTGATATAACTACCATACATTTTGATATAACTATCGTTTACGATCTGTCAAATTTGTATTACTCATATAGAATTAGCAGAAATTTAAAAAAAGTACAGAAAATTGCTATTGGACGATTTTTTTTTTGTATAGATTAAAGTGTCAGGAATTGATACCAATAAAATTTATAAGTGAATATTGGGCGCTAAGGTGCCAAAAAAAGGTAAAAATGGTAAAAACCAGTTTTTCGCTTCTAGAGGAAAAACTACAGCTCGGACAAAAAAAAGTTAAATGCAACAAATGCGCGCAATAAAAAAACAAAGAGAATGAGCCCCGGTAGAGCAAAATCGGTCCAGAAATTAAATAATAAAAGAAAGTTCAATAATTCGCGTTCTGAAAGTGATGGAGAGTTGAAATTTGAATATGCTGTCAGTTTTGTGGTCCTCTAACTACAGTTAAATTTTCAGATGAAAATGTTGTAAACTTTTTGCAAACCGTCGACTTTTGCAAAAAGTAACTTTTTTTTAAATCGACTGGAAGGGTATTTTAATTTTCGAAAAACGTTATAATTTCGGTTCCTATGCATTAAGGAGGAGTTGAACTACAAATTTCCAAATAACTTGACAAAGAATAAAGTTGTTTAAATAATCTATGAAGTTCAGGTACTTTTTACGCGCGAGGTGGCGCCGCGGCGCCTTTGGACCGATTTTGCTCTACCGAGGCTCATTCTCTTTGTTTTTTTATTGCGCGCATTTGTTACATTTAACTTTTTTTTGTCCGAGCTGTAGTTTTTCCTCTAGAAGCGAAAAACTGGTTTTTACCACTTTTACCATGTTTTTGGCACCTTAGCGCCCAATATTCACTTATAAATTTTATTGGTATCAATTCTTGAGACTTTGATCTATACAAAAAAAAAAAATCCCGTCCAATAGGAATTTCTGGGCCAGAAAGCTAATTCTATCTGAGTATATGGTTATAACGGTTTGTTATGCAAACCGAAGATTTCGGAAACAAATAAGAAGACTCAACTACCTAACGATAGGGTAAATCTGATTTAAAATATCATATTTTTATTAAAGTACATTTTCTATGGCTATTTTTGCTATCTATTGTCACGTAAACGTTATTTAAAACTTAAATAAAATATACATATTTTAACACTTCTGATTATACAGGGCGGAATTTTTCAAGTGGGCTTTCATGGGCAAATCCTAAACTATGAGAGATATCGAAGAATGCTGAAAGGAGTCTCGATGCCGATTTTGATGAAAATTAAAACTGCATTATTAGATTTTTGATAAATCCATTTTCCCGGCCAGGAATCGAACCTGTTGATTTTGAAAAAAACAAACACTGTATTATTGCACCATCTGATAGTGTTCCTGATAAAGATCAAATTCTGGGAAGTAATGATATACGGCAAACCAAAGAAAAGTGTTGATTTTTAACAAATTGTCTCTTATTTACATGTATTTATACATTACCGGTACATTGATTGAAAATCATCATAATGATTTAAAATCTCGCGCTCTTCGAGGTTAAAAGCCATGATTAAAAAATAAAACAATTGAAACGTAGGAAAAACAATAAATTAATTTTTAAGGTCCTGTGTCGTGGCCGGCTAGGTCGCCAAATCTAACACCTTTAGATCATTTGCTCTGGGGGCATGTCGAAAACGAAATTTACAAATGTACGTACAATGAAATTGATGACTTAAAACTAGCGTTAGGGAATATTCTGAACGGAATCAATAACCTTGTGTGTACACTCCTTGAGGCGTCGAGTTCAGCTATGTATTGAAAATAATGGCTATCATTTTGAACAATTGATTAATTAAGATTTAATTACTTCATGTTAAAAAAAAACATTATTTTCCAAAAATCAAGACTTTTCTTTCATTTAACCTCGAAGAGCGCGAGATTTTAAATCAATATGATGATTTTCAATAATAAATGTTGTCAATGTACCGGTAATGTATAAATACATGGAAATAAGAGACAATTTGTTTAAAATCAACACTTTTCTTTGGTTTGCCGTATATCATTACTTCCCAGAATTTGATCCTTATCAGTAACACTATCGGATGGTGCAATAATACAGTGTTTTTTTTTCTAAATCAACAGGTTCGATTCCTGGCCGGGAAAATGGATTTATTAAAAATCTAATAATACAGTTTTAATTTTCATCAAAATCGGCATCGAGACTCCTTTCAGCGTTTTTCGATATCTCTTATAGTTTAGGATTTCGCCATGAAAGCCCACTTGAAAAATTCACCCTTATATGTTTTTTACTACATCCCGCTTTCGAAGAAAGAATACCGCTTTGTTTCACTCAAAAAGATTCGAAATCCCGACTTGGCAAAAAAAATCTGGCAACGCTGAATCGCGTACATGTAACTGTGTTGTGTATGTAAGTACTATTAAGTACTACTAAATCCCGAGACATACTTTATCAAACGAAAAGAATCATCAAAATTGGTTCACAAACGGCGGAGATGAGGAAACATCGCCACAAAAAAATACACGACGAATTGATAACCTCCTCCTTTTGAAGTTGGTTAATAATAATAATTCACTCACTACTTTTAAATAAAGAAAGGATAGTTCTTACTGTCTTTTAATTTTTTTACCCACACAGTTTTTTGTACAGATCCGCATCCGCATCCGCATCCGCGGATGTGAGCCTCTTAAAATCCGCATCCGCATCCGCATCCGCGGATGTTTAAAAATCTGCATCCGCAACATCCCTACTTCCTAGTACGCAAATATAATCCTTATAACAAGTATCATAACGTTTAAATTACCCTACGTTATGACTTAACATCGTAATTTACAACTACATGCGAATGTGTACTTAATGCAGTGGACACAGAGTATATATTGGTCTGGCATTAATTCCCACCCTGTGTATGTTTTTGATCTATTGTTATAAAGATTACAGTTTTTATAACAATACTATGACATTGTTATTCGTGGGAGTAAATAACGTGAAGAATTGCTGAAAAGGTCGAAAAGGTTAAATATTCAGGAACTTGGACGGACCCCTGCTATTAAGTTGTTATCTCTTTGATAATTACATTCGTCCAATAGGTACTTGTGTTATCCCAATTTTATTGCAAAAATAAAGATTAATTGTCGTTATTAATACCTTATTTGTTCAGTTGACGCAATTTGTTTTAATTTTTTTTTTTTTTTTTTTTTTATTGTAGCTCGACATGTGACAACACTCCGCCTGATGTAAAGCTAAAGTGCAGTCCATGAATGGAAACAACTGCTACCACAGAGATATCTCTACGGGCTGCAGTCGCCTCCACTATGCCGGCTTGAGGAGACGAGCATGTACCATCTAGATTGACAGTGCACACTCCTCTCTTATACCTGGCTACTTTCAAACTATTCCCGAAACGCGACAAGGTCACTTCACGGGTGTTACATTCGAAAGTGGTGGTACTGCCCCAGGACGACAGACTGGACAAATAACCATCATCAGTCCGCCTACCACTCTTTAATAGTGCCTATAGGCACTGAGCGACCAAAGTACATATAACAAAGTTAAATTGGTACCGGTCTTTAGCGAGGTTCGAACACGGGTCTCATCGATCGTGAGTTCACGCGTCTTACCGCTAGACCACGGCCGCTCTAAAATAATTACCAATATTCACGCCTTTTTCCAGCATAGGGAGGGGTAATAGAAGGCTACTTGTCACAACTCACAACAAACTCTCGAACAGAACGGTTCAACGCGTCTGTGGTTTCCCCTTGGATCCTTCAAGCGGAGCGTGAAAAAGCACCCTCTCAGGCCGGCATAGTAGTGGCATGTGACAACACTCCGCCTGATGTAAAGCTAGAGTGCGGTCCATGAACGGAAACAACTGCTACTACAGGCCGCAGTCGCCTTCACTATGCCGGCTTGAGACGAGCATGTACCATTCAGATTGACAGTGCACACTCTCGCTCTGCCCGACTACTTTCAAACTGCCTCCGAAACGAGACAGTCACTTCACGGGTGTTACATTCGAAAGTGGTGGTACTAGCCCAGGACGGCAGACTGGACAAATAACTATCATCAGTCTCCCTAACACTCTTTAATAGCGACCAAAGTACATATATTAAAGTTACATTGGTACCGGTCAGAATTAGCGAGATTCGAACACGAGTCTCATCGATCGTGAGTTCACGCGTCTTACCGCCAGACCACGGCCGCTCTAATGCTGGTAAATATGTAAATGAAAGATTTAATTGGTATATCAATTTTAATAATTAGGTGTACCTAAATATCTAAGATTCATATGAATAATACGTTCTTTATTAGGAATTACAATTTGGAGTAAAATCTCATAAAACACAAATTCTCCTTTATCTTGGATCATGACTAGATCTAGAATCACGATCAGAACTTGCATCGATTCTTGTCTCCCCATCCATTTCTAACTCATCCATCGACACGGGCGTATCTGTAATAAACAATTACTTGTTAATTATCATAATAATTAGTTGAAAGCATTTTTTTTGTAGCTCGGAAACTCTCCGCCTGATGTAAAGCTAGAGTGCGGTCCATGAATGGATACAACTGCTACTACAAAGAAATCACTACAGGCCGCAGTCGCCTCCATTGCCGGCTTGAAGAGACCGAGAGCATGTACCATCCAAGTTGACCGTCCACACTTCCTCTCGTTATACAAGCTCACTTCACGGGTGTTACATTCGAAAGTGGTGGTACTACCCCAGCACGGCAGACTGGGCTAACAAACATCATCAGTCTGCTTACCACGCTTTAAGAGCGACCAAAGTACATATAACAAAGTTACATTGGTACCGGTCAGATTTAGCGAGGTTCGAACACGGGTCTCATCTAGAAATTGATCTGTAGTAGCAGTTGTTACATCAGGCGGAGTGTTATCATATGCAGAGCTACCATTCATTTTGTTTTTGCGGCATTTGAGGTGTTCTCGAGTCTGAGTGGAGGCGTATTCGAGGCGATATTTACCTAAATGTTCTAACGTAACTCCCATTGCAGCTCTAAGCGTATTAACTGATATCAATGATCCGGGATTCACAGCACGGCACATGGCACTAAGAGACGATACTACTTGTCTGCCGCTTTCCCTTTCAGCGGCATTTGCGCGGGCACATAGAGACAGGTGCCATGGCGGAGTGCACGAGAGACTGAAACAATGTTATTATATGAGAGTTTGAATATTCAATAACTTGATAATAATATAAACAAATTATCTTAAAATAACACAAACGATTTGACATGAAAAGTTTGAAGATGGAACAAACAAATTCACGAGCAACTTGCAACAACCACTCATGAGCAACTTGCAACAATTCATGAGCAACTTGCAACAACAACTCATGAAATGAAATGAAATTTATTTATTTGCGGGAGCATTAAGTGCTCTGTCTCTCGACATGCAAAATTATCTTAAAAATATACACACAATTTATAAAATGAATAAATTATACAAATAGAATCAAATTATTAAACAATCATTAGCAAAAAATTAGTATTTTTATTTATAAAATAAGATAATATTAAAAATTTTATTTCAAAAATGCAAAAGAGCAACTAACAACAGCCACTCATGAGCAACTAGCAACAACAACCCGTGAGCAACTAACAACAACCACTCACGAGCAACTTGCAACAACCACTCATGAGCAACTAATCGACAACAACTTACCGTTCTCGTTGTTCCTTTTCCAATTTCTGTATCAATTGCACAGTGTTCTGTAATCCAATGCCAATGCCATAATCGTGTTGTGATGTTATTATATCGTCCTCTATATTGTCGAGGAAGTCCATATCGATACCCAAATTTGATAATGTACGTAACTCGTCCACGTCCACTTTCATTGTTGCTATATTCTGTTCAAATTGATTACAATACAATATATTAGTATACATATTTACTAATACATACAAAAATATATTCAAACCAGCACATAAAATAAAATTTCCATGTTTAAAGTATTTCTTTAAATATTAGCTGCCTACACATGACGGCAGTCCCCTCCACTATGCCGGCTTGAGGAGACGAACCTGCACCATCCAGGTTCAGCACAGTCTTATCGCTATACCTGACTACACTACTTCCAAGCTCATTCCGAAACGCCACTCGGGTGTTATTTGCAGACTGGGCTAACATTATCAGTCTCCCTACAACTCTTAGATGCGAATAGATATTATGGGATTAACTCACGGCTTCCTCAGCAGCAATTTCAGATTCGGTTTGAGGTTTTTTAGTAGGAAATAATGTTTCCATATCATAAAGAAGTGACCACGGTGAATCGGGTGCGAACCTTAGTACCTCTTCACTCAGTTGACCCGTTTCATATGCTGTCAATAAAAAAATTATGAGAAAACCAATAAATTTTTTTTGTTAAGTTTTAAATAAGTGCTGAACAAGTTGGTTATGAAGCTAGTAATTACTTTTCTGCTTGCGGAAACCAGCCTGGAGCCACAATTGATAGATTTGCGCATGCGTAAACCCAACAAAATTAAAACTTCTAGCAATCTTTTTTCTAGTCTAGCATACGACAACACTCCACCTGATGTTAAGCTAGAGTGGAGTCCAAATCTTTGCAGGCAGCAGTCACCTCCGCTATACCTGCTCGAGGAGACGAATGTGCATCATCTAGGCTGACAGTGTATACTCCTTTTGTTATACCCAACATGACAAGGTCAGTCTGCATACCACTCTTAACAACTGTACAAAATTAAACCTTAGACCAGTGATTCTCAACCACTGTGCCGCGGCACTTTTGTGTGCCGCAAAATTCTAAAAGTGTGCCGCCAAATTTTAGATAATATATTTATATTAATATTATTAAATAATATGATTTAAAGAAAAAAAAATTGCATTACAAGTATTCTTATTATTAACTTGTAATTAATCCCTTAATAAACGTACTGTTATTTTTGTAGTACATATTATTTTATTTCGCACATTTAAAATTATTACCATAAACAATTTTACCTATAACACAAGGTAAGTAAATAATTTTTAAACTTATCTTTTTCTTTGTGTGCCGCCAAATTTTTAAATCGTAAAAAGTGTGCCGCATTAAAAAAAGGTTGAGAACCACTGCCTTAGACACTGACTAAATATACTTTAAACAGATACATACATAATGTGTGATATAGTAGATGCGATTGTTCCTTGGTTAACGTTGCAAATGTTCCGTCATATGATGGGGCGTGTGAACTAAACGGACCATAGTTCAGTGGTTTTACACCTTTCACTAAGTTGCGACGATCTTCACGACTCACTGAAATATATACCAAGAGGTTTTATTAATGTACTTTGAAGGCTTTTTTGCACCAGGTCTGTTAAAGCAACTTTAACTATTACTTTTACGACGACGATGACAGTTAAACGTTTACATTTACTCCACACGTGTTGCAATATCGTGTAAATTCATATTGTTATCGTTACAAGGGTGGCTGATCTCGAAAAAATAATAGAAAAACATATTTGGCTTCTTTTCATACATTTCACGTTAGTAACATTAGTTTGACGATTACTTTAACTTTAACCAACCAAGATTCGCTGGTTACGGTTAAGGTTAAAGTAACCATCAAAAATGACAGACGCGACGATGGTGCAACTTGTGTGGAGTAAATGTAATAATGTAAACGTAACGGTTAAAGCCTTCTGGTGCAAACGGCCCTTAGGAGATAATTCAAATCGATGTAATTCAAATCTTGGTGGGTACTAATTTTATTTGTTTGCTTTTATGGAGGTGGAGGAGTGCGGTACAGGGACAGAAAAAACTGCTACTACAGAGAAATTTTCACCTCTCGTTATACCTGGCTATTTTCAAGCTGATCCTAAAACATAATGTTACACTTGATAATCACTGTACCAAGACTCGGAGACGGCAGACTTGACTATACAGACATCAGTCTGCCTACACCATATATTTATTCTAAAGTAACTAACCATGTAAAGAACCGGTACCGTGTGTCAATTTAGGTACCAATGTCTTCAATGTAGGCGGTTTGGTATGTCTATCCTCAGTTACTTCAGCACCAAGTATGCATAGAGTAGTTTTGCCATTGCTGTCCATACGAGGGAATGCTGTGAACAGAAAACATAAACTTAATAGAGTTGCCGTGGTCTAGAGACCCACTGACTGGTACTTTAAACACTATTTTGTGACTTATTTCCACTAATCAATGTTTAGTGAGGGTAGGTACACAGTCACAGCAGCTGTCAATGTTAGACCCTTCACCAACATGCAAATAACTCTCGACGCGTTTCACCACTCCACGTGGCATCCTCAAGAGACGTGGTCGCTTTGACTTCGATCCGACGACTCAGAAATCAGTTGCAAAGTAATGTATAAAAAATAATTTTGGTTATGGATTTCCGCAAATGACTAATAATATTAAACATACAAATCAATTTAACCATATTATATGTATTTTGGTCTCTCAGTACTTTTGATACAAGCACTTGAAACAAGTTTACTAAAGTCATTCAAACATGTAGTAGGTTCAACAAGAAATAGGTTTTGTAAGTAATTTAAATAATAAAACCTCACACCAGAGTAAAGTTACCTAGTTGGACATATAGTATATTAAAACTACATGATACATCTGTGGTTTCAGGTTTGACTTTTAGCTAAACAAATATTATAAAAATAAACCAGGACTTGTTTCAGATTTTATGTTTGTGTTGTTCTTGTCCTGATACCTAGCATAGGGTATCCTCGTTTGAAGAGTCAATATCAAATTGGGACATAGTAGTAGTTAATTATACCTTTCTTAGCCAATCGTCTCCTATGCAACACTCTTTCAGCTTCCATTTCCATCTTAATATCATCCTGCCTCATCATTGTTTCAGTCTCCTCACCGCTCTTTACAGGAGAGTTGCCACGTCTCATATTCTGAAAGCAATACATAAATATATCTTTAATAACTACAATATAAAGTTCATTTTAACTCGCTAATGCTGTTAATCTTTTGTTTATTTAAACGTTTTATAGTATATGACAAAACTCCGCCTGATGTTAAGCTAGAGTGCGGTTCATGAACGGAAACAACTGCTACTACAAAGAAATCTGTACAGGCGGCAGTGGCCTCTGCTATGCTGGCTTAAGAAGACGAATGTGCACAATACAGGTTAACAATACACACTCCTCTCTTTTATGCGGTTATTTTCAAGCTGATTCTTGAATGAGAATAGGCCTGGTATCACTCGAATTTTAAGCCTTAAAAAAAGTAACTAATTTATTTATTAAACTTTTTAAAATAGAATTAATTTAATATTAGATATTTATATTTATTAAATCTGTCTACTACATAAATAAAAAATCTAATTTCTATATAATAAAATCCATATAAAAGCATACCTTTGCTTTTCCGTATGTCCTAAGGGGCTGCATTGAAACAAAATATTATAACATCTATATAAATACTATTGAAGGTAACATTAAGTAGTTAAATCTCTGCCTAACCTAATTTATCATTATTAACTTAATACACAGACTACATTCAATACATTTATGCAGTAGACAGAGCGTTCAATATAACTACCTAATATCAAAATCAATAACATTTTTTTATTGTAGCTCGGCATGTGACAACACTCCGCTTGATGTAAAGATAGAGTGCGGTCCATGAACGGAAACAACTGCTACTACAGAGAAATCTCTATAGGGTTGTCACCTTCTAGTTGCTATGTACCTAATTCCATTTATAAGGTTCATTATTTATTTATATTTTATTCATTGTTACAATTTTAACTTTGTTTATTATTAAATTATGATTAAAATTGTTTGTAATGTAATTTCCACCTTGGCTCATTGATTGATGTGTTGATTTTTTCTATTCTATTTTAACTTTACAGTATTTAATAAATTCTTACCAAATCCATCTTTCCAATATCAAATCCAAGTTCTCTGATGGGTATTTCGTACATGTATGTGAGTATTGCACCGAGTGGTCTCAGTTTAGCTGGTGTCAGTTGTTTCAGACCGGCGTGTAACAATCTCCGAGCTGCTTTATGATACACTGTACCTGTCTTATTATATTTCATTGCATTGTTACACATCAACTTGAAGTCATTCTGTAATAAAATTGGATACACAAATTTTTAAAACCTACAATTTTATTTTACGCTTTTCTGATCATGCATGCATCTCTGTGGAAAGTTTTTTTTATTGTAGCTCGGCATATGACAAGAATCCAACTGGTGTAATGCTTGAGTGCGTCCATGAACGGAAACAATTGCTACTACAGATAAATTTCTTTAGGCAGCAGCCGCCTCTACTATGCTGGTTTGATGAGATGAATGTGTATCATCTGGATTGACAGTGCACATTGCTCTCGTTATACCTTGAAACGTGACAAGGTCGCTTCACGGGTGTCACATTCCAAATTGGTGGTATTACCACGGGATCAAACCCGACTAATAATAATCTTCAATGGCTTTTAGTTACAACTTACAATAAAACAATTAAGTGATTTGTATTCATTATCATCAATTTTTTGTTTCATAGTTGAGAAATCCATTGGTTTACGTATTATATTTGAGTAATTTGGTGCAAAGTTATCATTAACGGGCCACGCAAAGAACTGATGTGGATCTTTCTTCTCTAAATTACGTAATAGTTGTTCTAGTAGACGAATTAGCGGACGACGCTTTTGACTCGCCTGTAAATTGTAAAAAAATTTTATATTAAAATCATGACTGGCTGACCCAGCATATATTATGCTTTAGAGCCAATGATATTTACCTTAAGTACACAAGTCCTAGGTTCTCTGTGTGATGCTGGCGAATTAGGACCGGGACTGAATCTCCGACATTTCTTATTACCACTCTCATCATCTGTATCATCATCGTCTGATATTCTTATCTGAAAATAATAATGTAGTATTTGATAAAAATATTATTAAGTAATGTAGAAACGCGGCAAACTTGTTTTTGTGTTAACACAGGTCTGTGAGAAGAATTAAAAACTAACCATGTCAATCTCGCGTCGCCTCTTCCGTTTCTTGGGTATTTCATCAATATCTCTATGTTCATCATTTGTCGAGTTATCAACATCGCTTATATCCAATGTCTCCTCTTCTAAAACAAGAAATTGTTAACAAAAATACGACATAAGAATCGAGAGTGAAACCATAATTAAAACTTACTGCAACACAGTTTATCGATGTCGTCCATGGTGGAAATTTATATGTTTTCAAAACATTAATTCAACATATAAAACTACGTGGTTAAAACTTCATTCAACATATTATGTTCATATTTGCAATTTACGTTAATGAAACTACCGCTTAGTTTCGAACAACGCGAAACAAGTTGGGCCGCAAGTTGGGTTCGCTAGACTAGCTTGACGTTCGTTGACGTTTACTTACGCAGCGGCGTGTCTGAATCGCCAATTTAAAAATTCAAACCAACTACCTAATACAATTATTTTTTTATATGTATATAAAATGTTTGTCTTTATTTAATTAAAGTAGAGATTATACGTAAAATTATGGATAATTTTAAGCTAAAACATAGATAAATTAGTAAATTCTTAAAATGAATGCATCTTAAAGAATTTGGCGCCATTTTATACGAAATATCTTGGCGACTTTTATTCACTAGATATAATTAACAATTTTGCTTAATGAGTCAACCGGCTACAAAAGTATGCGTAGTAAATTGGAATAATGTAATAAATTATGCGTACTTTTCATACTTTTGTAGGCGGGGACACGTTCGGGAAAGTGATACGGCAGCAATGCAATGCGGAGAAACATACAATAATTTAATATGAATGAATGTCGTTTGAATTAGGCGTTACGCGTCGCTGCACGTGATAAGTATACATCTTATTATTTTATATATTCTTACTACTAAAGGAAAGTTACAAAATTAAGTGTTTTGTCAAAATTAAATACTAAAAATACTTTATTTAATGGCGCATTTTGTTAACCATAATTGAGGTCATAAAGTTGATTATAATTCAGCTAGACAGTATGCTCCACACCAATTTTTCGGTAGTAGTTTGAGCCCCACACCTCCAGCTGTGATCTTCATTAGGTAAAATATTGGTGCAAACACAATTACTTATTTTCAGAGTAGAAGTTTCCGTCATGTGGATAATTATAATAGATCAAGGGTGAATTTAATAAAGTGAATGTGCTCTTGTCGGAACAATGTCAAGTTAGGAGTATATTCAACAGAGGCACGTACCTACGTTCGATGAAAAGAGTTGTTGAGATGTTGCTGATGGCATGATACTCGTAGGCCCTTTAGTTTTTGCTTGCCTTACATACATTTATAAGCTGTGTTAATAATTAAGATTCGGAATCGAAGGTATTCCAACTACTACTAGTTGGAACGAAGGAATATTTCACGAGTATTATTTAACATTGCATGTTTTATAATAATTAAGGTCATGGCTTCTATTAAATTAAATAGCTGTAAAATGTATCGATTATTTTAATAAAATTGTCATAAAAGGTACCTTCAAAATATTCAAGGTTCTACATATAATATCGGGTTCGATTTTGTGTTCCAAAGAAATATATATATATTTTTTTTTTGACACGACATGTGACCTCGACTGGCCTCGAGAACCGCTAACATGGTGGCTCCAGTCGCCATTACTATGCCGGCCTGAGAAGGTGCTTTTTCACACTCCGCTTGAAGGATCCAAGGTAAAAGGACTGGGAGAACACATGTTTATTCGATATATTGTAAATAAAATAAAATCAATATTATATACGTTTATGTTTTCCTTGGGTAAGGTATTGTATTTAGGTGTATATTGTTTTATATTATTAAGTAATTATTTATTAATTTGCTTTATTTAATTATAATTACAAGAAAGGCGATGCAATAGAATGTTTTTAGGTATTTTTCATGTAGCCTCCCTACAGCATAATAAAATGCGTAGAAGCAAACCTGCATTAATTTACGAGTAACTCGTGTACAATAAGTCATCATCTAAACAATGGTTTTCACGCCTCGACCGGCCCTCGGGGTGTCTTCCGGTAACATTATTACCACAGAATGAAGAAACACATGGGTGGTGAAATTATATGTAGTTCACACAGATTATTGGCTATATGGTAATATGTGATAATATCAATCAGCTGGCAGGTGGGGTAGACTGAACGTTTGGAAATATATTCTGTAATGAATAAGATTTTATTTGGTTTCGTCAACCACAATTCGCCTGATGATAAGCTAGTTTTTTTTTTCTTTTTTGTTTTATATGACATTATAACAATTTGCCAGTATCAAAGTAAATATTTTTGCATCAAGTTATTAATATTGTGCATTACGAGTCATTCATTCATCACACTAAACAGTCAGATTAAGTCAGAATCTTTACTGAAACTTCTTAGGGAGTTTTGGAGGGAAAATGATGAATTGAAAAACTCACGCACGTTCACGAACACCTAATGGTTAATAATCCACCATTATTACACATTAACACTCGAAGAAACACAAGTTTAGGAAAATAATTCAAAACAGATAACCTGACGTCTCAAGATGGACGCCAAAACTCCTAAGCTAGAGTTCGGCCCATGAGAGAAATGTCAGCAGGTAGCGGACACCTCTGTTATGCCGCTTTGAGGAAGGTGTACCGTCTAATTATACAATATTTTTTTTTAAATTGTAGCTCGGCATGTGACAACACTCCGCCTGATGTAAAGCTAGAGTGCGGTCCATGAATGGAAACAACTGCTACTACAGAGAAATCTCTACGGGCTGCAGTCGCCTCCACTATGCCGACTCGAGGAGACGAGCGTGTACCATCTAGATTGACAGTGCACACTCCTCTCTTATACCTGGCTACTTTCAAACTATCCCCGAAACGCGACAAGGTCACTTCACGGGTGTTACATTCAAAATAAACAACAGTAAGCAGCATAAAATCTTGTAATTTAATTCAAATTGTTAAGAAAGAAGTTGTTTTCCAAATGAGACGTATAAAGGAAGAAAGAAAGCCCGCCAAATATTTATCGGGACGAGTGATCTACCCTTATTAAAATATAATAAGTATAAAGGTAGGCAGGTAAAAATAACATCCAATTAGTTAAGATGCTGCGGTGTGCTATAGAAAAATCCTCGATATAACTGTAAGATAAACAGCTTCATTCTAAAGATCACTAGATAATAATCATATAATAGGTGCCTATGTAAACACCATAACTTGCACATTTTATGCATTCCACACTCGCTTATTCTTGTACTGCGAAGGATTACAACGAATTCACTGATCCATGAACGGAGGCGATTGCTGTGAGAGAAGGGGATCTGCAGACAGCAGTCGCGTCCGCTATGCCGGCTTAATGAGATGCCTCTTCACACTGCGCTTGAAGGATCCCATGTTATAGGACTTTTACTAGAAATTTACTTAAAGAATTGTAGGTAGACAACTCGCCTTCCTGGGTTGTACTAACACTTTCAACCAAGGTTCGTGAAACAGCTTGGAACTGAGGTAGGCAGATTGATGATATATATACAGCAGCTGACTGTACGACAAGCGCCAAATCGGGGCGTATTTAAAAGACTGCTTTATGAACATTTCTTGAAGTAGCAATAATTTTGTATATAGTTTGAAAGTAGCCAGGTATAGCGAGAGGAGTGTGCACTGTCAATATATTGTACAGGCTCGTCTCCTCAAGCCGGCATAGTGGAGGCGACTGCTGCCTGCACAGGTTTCTCTGTAGTAGCACCGCAGTTTAGCTTTACATCAGGCGGAGTGTTGTCACATGCCGCGCTACAATAAAAAAAAACTAATTGTATTTAATATTGTCTTATTATGTATATATTAATTAGTTTATGTATATTATCAGTATTGTGTGTATGTGTGTGTAAGTATCTGAATATTGTTGGTAAAGTATTTCTAAGTTTACATATATAAATCGTTTTTTTTACTACACATGGCTATCACGTTCGTGAAGTGACCTTGTCGCGTTTCGGGATCTTTTTGTAAGTAGCCAGATGCACATTCGTCCCCTCAAGTCAGCATAGCGGAGGCCGACTGAAGTAGCAGTGGTTCATGGACCGTAGCTTTATCATCAGGCAGAGCTACAATAAAAAAGTAGCCTGGTACTCCGCGTCATACGAGTATATAGGCGTATTTCGTTTACGTGGCGTATAATTAAGTTAGGTTGATCATGCTCGTCAAGAATCAGTCTCCATGTGCACGCATGTTGTTCGTCAAAAGCATTCTTGCAATTCCATCCACCTCTAATATTTAATTCGGGCTAGAAGAATGTTCGCTCGCAAAACAGAAAGGTGATTATCTGGAGGGGCTTTTGTTTTAACGAGCAAGAATTATTATATTATTAAAAGCATGGAGGTAAATAGATGTCGTTTTGCATCTTCATTATGTGCACTTATGAGCTCTATCTTCGTCCACTTTTACTATAAAAAATATCCAATGTCGTTATTATTTTTAAGAAAATGCCTTGTATTGTAGTCTGCGTGTAAAGTGACGATGCACACTAACCAGCATAGCGGAGGCGATTGCTGCCTGTAAATCTATATTAACTCTAGTTTAACGACATGCGGAGTTCGAGAGAATGTCGAATGACTAAACATAGAGATATATACTAGAGTTGCAAACTTCATACATCTGACATAAAAAAGCGTAGGGCGCTTCAAACGATTTGACAATGTTGTCGTCAAGTCAAATACTAACTGACAGAGAACCTAAACGTGGCTGTGGTCATCTTTTCTCTTGCCTCACATTGGGAGTGTGACTAAAAATCTAAGAAAATACTAAATAGAGTATGTGTGGTGAGAATGATGGGTTTAATAAAAGCAAAAGAGCTGTTAACTCGTGGGAGGCAATGCTACAGTGTCCCTGTCTATCCCTGTAGAAATTGAAGTGTGTATATAATATAATCACGTTATAAAATCTCTGCCAACTTCTTCTAAAAATAAAAAATAAACATAGATAAACATTTGTATGGAAATGTTTTCACGTATAAAATCAATATAATTTAAACTAAATAGTTTACCTTCACAAACCCATATAAAGTAAAATGGCGACTTGTTTCGTGTGGGCTTTTAATACTCGTGATCTCGATTTAAAATTGTGACGTAACTTAGCTCCTCTATGGCTGTCGTAGGCAGAGATTGTTGTTATAACTGGAATTAATAAAAAATACCTTAAACACAGAACATCTATTAGCTAATAAACAAATAACTTAAGTAAACGACGATGTCCAGCCATTCTAACCGTCAATGGACCGACCACTCGCCGCTCGAGTTTCCAAAATCCCGCATGGTCCAGTGGTCGTGACTAATATTTTGAATTTAAAAAATAAAATCGCGAGTTGTACTTTGGCAAATCAGTATAAGACTTATTTAAAGTAGCAATACAATACAATACAATTGTCACGCCTCTTTCCCACAGGGATAGGCAGAGACAACGGAACGCCACTTACCACGATCGTGACACAACACCATCGCTTCCTTCACATCCACAATTCTCTTCATGCACGCCCGACGGTTATGGGCACTAGGCAGCCCAGCCCAAAGTAGCTCGGCACTTAAACATGCTCTACTTAAGTGCGGACTGCAGTCAACGAAAGCAACTGCTACTACAGAGAAATGTCGGCAAGCAGCTGTCTTGAGGATGCTGAATTGAGGAGACGAAAGCCCATCCATCCATTGCCAGACTTTTTTCGTTAGTCTATTTCCAAGTTGATCCCGAAACGACATTACGTTACTTCAATGGTGGTTGTACCCAGGATAGCAGTTTATTACTATCCACTATTCTGGTGGTAAGGGCTTGTGGGCGGACTACGGCCTAGGCAACCTAGGCACGTGCCTAGGGCCCGTAATTTTAATTATGTTTATTGAATTTTTGTACATGCATTTTTTCCCCTTTTTTTTTTCTTGGATTCCGATAATTAAATAGAACTACATACTATATGTTTTAGAACCACTGAAAAATAGGCCCGGAATTACAAAACCCAAGGCCCGCTTTAGCTTTGTCTGCTACTTACAGTAGAGCAGAGTTTGTCATAAAAATGAATTAAACTGTGAATGTAATAAGAAGTCATCTTCATTGATAAGCCGGATCACTGATGCTGCATAGAGTAATGTAATGTAGAATCGACATTAGGTATTAAAGTAACATGTCGAGGCTTATTCACGAATTTTCTCTTTAGTCTTTGGTCTCTTCAATTTTAACGCTACTATCAGGTCATGCATATAGGTCAGTGGTAAGCAGAGCTTTGGTGATTATTAAATTATGATGGAAATTGAACTGAATAATCCCTACCCTAAAAACCCAGCTTAGACTATTGTATGGTTTTTTCTGATCTATTTTCATAATAATTAATTATACCAAAGCATTTTAATATGCCAAAAATTCATATCAAGAAAAAAATATTATCTTTATACGAGTACAAGAATTTGTTCCGAGGTGTAAATCTAGATAAATTTCATCATATCTGTATAGTAAGATAATCTTTGTAGTGCTTTCTTCGTTGAACGCGCAAGCAGTACGAATAACGGGCCGTGAGTGTAATCAAAACGGACCCGCGCTCTGTCGGTTGCGCACGCGTCTCTCGTTCGCGCGCTACGTTCAAAAACCGCGCGAAACTATCGATTATCGAAATATTTAATCGATTTACATATAAACTTTCGTGTTTACTTTGTGCTTGAGTGTGTGGAGTGTTGATTAAACTTACTTTTGTTGCTTATTTTGTGTTTCAATCGTGACTTTTAATAGAGATCGAGTGGTAAGTAATGATTACTTTTTCCGCTACGGATTTACGTTTAATTGAATCTCTTGAAGTTGTGTTACCACATGACCGACTTTCCGTCTTATTATTATAATAATTTTAATTTATTGAGTTTTAGCAAATTTTGGTTTAACACAAACATTTTAGTGTCACGTTTTTAATATTATATGCATTGCAATATGATTATATTTGTCTAAGATAAGTTTTAAATAAACAAATAAAATATGAATCAGTTTTATTTATAAATCTATTGTTTGCAAATAATTTCAATATTATTTAAGATAACAGATCTACCCGTTAGACTTTTTAATACAATAGTTACTATAGAGAAATGTGTTCAGGCTGCAGTCGCCTCCGCTACTTGAGCAGTTCTCTTTAAAATATAAATTGTATAAGTATTGTTGATTTTTTTCAAATGTTGCGTTTGTTTGTTATAACACATTTTATCATGCATTGTCAGACGTATCACTTTCACAATTTAAATGAAATAGCTAATATTGGTTATGTATTTATGTAACTGCGGTTTTATTGATAGAAATACGACAATACGCGGATATAAATCCAACTATTTGGATAGGCAGACATATATAAAACTCTGCTCAAGAGCGGCCGTGGTCTAGCGGTAAGACGCGTCAACTCACGATTGATGACTCGTTTCCTCAAGCCGGCATAGTGGAGGCGACTGCTGCCCGCACAGGTTTCTCTGTAGCAGCAGTTGTTTCCATTCATGGACCGCACTCTAGCTTTACATCAGGCAGAGTGTTGTCACATTCCGAACTACAATAAAAAAAAAGTGTTCGAACCTCGTTAAATTCTGACCGGTACCAATGTAACTTTGTTTGCTCGGTGCCTATAGGCACTATTAAAGAGTGGTAAGCAGACTGATGATGGTTATTAGTCCAGTCTGCCGTCCTGGGGTAGTACCAACACTTTGGAATGTAACACCCGTGAAGTAACCTTGGGAATAGTTTAAAGGTAGCCAGGTATAACGAGAGGAGTGTGCACTGTCAATCTGGATGGTACATGCTCGTCTCTTTAAGCCGAGATAGTGGAGGCGACTGCAGCCCGTAGAGATTTCTCTGTGGTAGCAGTTGTTTCCATTCATGGACCGCACTCTAGCTTTACATCAGGCGGAGTGTTGTCACATGCCGAGCTACAATAATAAAAAAAAAAACCTGGATTGCACATTAGTCTCCTCAAACCGGCATAGTGGAGGTGTCTGCTATACATTTCTCTGTAGTGGCAATTGTTTCCATTCTTGCAGTAGGTGGAGTGTTGTCATTTGTCGAGCTACAATAAAATTATTATTTTGGGCCTTTTGGACGAGTTAGTCCTCACTATATTTTCCTCACAAAGTACATAAAATATTATATATTACTGAAATAATTGTAAATAAATGCGAACGTGACTGAAACATACATCAAAACACCTGTTGCAATAACAATTGTTTATTTTAAAGAGGTTTTTATTCTAATTACGAGTATGTAATATTTAATCAATGAATTGATAATGTCACTACGAAGTTAGCTACATATAAAGCATCACTTGAAGTCCTGAAAAGTCGAAATAGGGGTCTAGTATATCTCTTATAAATTGGCCGGATAAAATCTCTTAAATATTAGCATTGATATACATATATACAACTAGAGTGGTAGGCAGACTGATGATGGTTATTTGTCCAGTCTGTCGTCCTGGGGCAGTACCACCACTTTCGAATGTAACACCCGTGAAGTGACCTTGTCGCGTTTCGGAGATAGTTTGAAAGTAGCCAGGTATAAGAGAGGAGTGTGCACTGTCAATCTAAATGATACATGCTCGTCTCCTCGAGCCGGCATAGTGGAGGCGACTGCAGCCCGTAGAGATTTCTCTGTGGTAGCAGTTGTTTCCATTCATGGACCGCACTCTAGCTTTACATCAGGCGGAGTGTTGTCACATGTCGAGCTACAATAAAAAAAGAAAAAAAAAAGAGGGGCAATGACGCTCCCAATGTGAGGCGAGTGAAGATATGGCCACAGCCACATTTAGGTTCTCTGTCAGTTGGTATTTGACTTGACGTAAGCCGAGATTGACATATTCAAATGGTTTGAAACGGCCTACGCCTTTTTCATGTCAAATGTATGGGGTTTGCTCCTCTAATCCTCCTGTAATAGTGTTATATTTTCATTAGAATAGCGTAGCCCAATGCATTCTAAATAGCTCACGCCGTTTTTTTTTCTACTAGGGTAGGCAGAAACTATGGAGCGCCATTGACTCCCTTCTCTACACTCATGAAGCTTGATTTCTTTTCTTATCGTAGCTCGGCATATGACAACACTCCGCCTGATGTAAAGCTAGAGCGCCGGCCATGAATGGAAACACCTGCTACTACAGAGAAATCTCTACGCTACGGGCCTGAGGAGACGAATGTGCACCAACAGTGCACACTCCTCTCGAGTTTAGGTACACTACCTGGATGGTGCAAATTCATCTACTTAAGCCAGCATAGCGGAGGCGATTGCTAAATTTCTTTGTGGTAGTAGTTTTCTGCTCTCATAGTCTACTCGTAATTTAGCTTAATAAAAAAAAATGAAATGTAAATTTTTGGGTAACCTACCCCAATACCCAAAAGTATGTGCTTAGTAGTAAAATATGTTTAAATATGTATTTATTTTATTAGTGGGTAAGAAGATAATAAGATACGTGAACGAATTAATGATTTATATTTAAAATCAATTATGTAAATACTTCCGTTAAAATTTCAAGACATGAATTTAAATTACTACTTAAATTGTTTATTCAAATTAAAGTTTTTGTTATTGAAATATAATATATAGTATAGTTATATTGTATAGTATATTATATATATTATAGTATAGTATATATATCGCTTTATAATATTCATTTATTTATTAACACATTTGTATTTTTAGAAAGTTGCATAAAATCTTTTAAAATTATAATTTATTCGATTTCTTTCAGTCGAATATCAGAGACCGGAAAAGTGTCCGATGTTTTAACGGCTTCGCATCTTTTCCAGCTCTGTGAAGTTAAAAAATTTTAATGCCTAAATTAATCCAAAGGAAATCTCATTCGCCTAAGAAAAGTGGGCCCACAATTTTTTTCTCGAGTTTATCGATGATTTTTAGTTAATTTTGTAGAAAAATAAATCTACTTCCTTATTACCAATCAGATTTAATGTTTTCATGCGGGTTTTTGAGTAATTAGATGTTTTCTGATGCAATATTTGAGGTTATTATTATTTTAAATACTTTAATAATTTAGAAGATATATGCTTTTTTATGTAATTAAACATTGTCTAGTGATTGGCAAACGATGTGTTGATATAATTAAAATGAATTAATAAAATAATAAGATAAAAATAAAATTGTTTAAACTAATATATTTTTATAGATGAATCAATCTATATCTATCTAATATTAGAAATATGTATGAAAGAATGGTAGGCAGACTGGTTATGGTTATTAGCCCAGTCTGCCTATGTCTATGAAATAGTACCACCACCCAGCGCCGGATTTAGACTTCGGCGGCCCATAGGCAGAGCATGTTGTGGAGGCCCTCAAATCGTTTGTGGTTAACTGTTGAAAGTTTCTATTAAGGTCAAGGTAAAGAAGAGAGCAACTAAATAAGTTGGCTAACACAAAATTTAAAACAAAACTCGGTATGTTTTTGTTTCTACTGAGCCTTTATCGATTTAATTTAATTTTTTTGTGGTGTGGTGGCGGCCCCCTTGTGGTGGCTTGCCTATGCTTAAATCCGGCATTGGTACTGACTACTTTCGTACGATCAGTTTGGAAGTAGCCAGGTATAACGAGCGCAGCGTGCGTTGTCAACCTGGATTTATATGTAGTAGCAGTTGTTACCTGTAGACTAGAATAGGGTCTAGTCAAATACCATTCCAAACGTGAGGAAAACACATAAAGTAATGATAAAAAAGTATTATATGAAACTTGCGAATAACTAAATTAGAATTACGAAAGTTAATAGAAATCTATGACATCTGTTTACCCCAATAGCGTGTTAATACAATGAGTAAAATGAGAGAAAATGCCAATTAAAACTAAAACGACGATGAAAATATTCAATTATAAAATGTTCTATTGTAGTTCACAATCGCATCCATAAACCCACTTCACTCGTTCCATATAACACCGATCGCTCATTTATTACTAATGAGATTAAATTAGGTGTTACACTTGTAGAGATTGAGTTGCCAGATGTACGGTGTCTACGGATAGTCCGCGTTTCGGTCCGGTCAGAAAAATCGCAATAAACTGTACAATAGCATGCAATTGTGTTAATTTTCGAGGTTATGTTACTGGGGTTTTCTTTTCTTAACACTACTATATCTATGTAGAGATACCAGCATGGTCGGCTTTCGAGTAATACAGGGTATCTTAGCTAGCATAAGGACTACAAAACCTTTAACCATTCCACCTTCTCAGCCATGTCTTTCCTCCTATTAAATTGGATCCTTCAAGCGTGTGAAGAGGCATCTCACAAAGCGGACGCAACTGTTGCCGGCACTTCTCCTTCTCTGACAGCAATCAGCATGACGCAGCCTGGGGTAGTGTGAAGTCTTTTATAGATCAGCTTGGAAGTAGACGAGTATAACGAGTAGGACTCTGATCCGGAGTAGACTTGGTCTATCTAATACAGACGTTAACATGGTTACAAACAAAACTGTGTTTATTAAATACATAATTTTGTTATAATTAAAAATGCACTGCTAATAATTGCTTTAAAAAATATAAGTAAATTTCATTAATGTTGAACAAAAAGTGTGTAATCCACGGTTCGTGGAATTGAGCGCTGTTTTGTGGCGAAACAATACTAGTGATAGAAACTAAGATATGCCATTCTCGCAATCTTTATGTACTATAGGGCTTACCTAACACACACACATTAAACACCCGCTACATTTTAGAACCTAATTTTTTTTTTTTTTTTTTAATTTATTGTAGCTCGACATGTGACAACACTCCGCCTGATGTAAAGCTAGAGTGCGGTCCATGAATGGAAACAACTGCTACCACAGAGAAACCTGTGCGGGCAGCAGTCGCCTCCACTATGCCGGCTTGAGAAGACGAGCGTGTACCATCTAGATTGACAGTGCACACTCCTCTTTTATACCTGGCTACATTCAAACTATCCCCGAAACGCGACAAGGTCGCTTCACGGGTGTTACATTCTTACATACATACATACAATTGTAGTGTTTTTAAAAGAAAAACAACTTTTCTCTTTTTTTTTTAATTATAACGAATTTTTTTTTCTTTTTTTCTTTTTTATTTGGAACTTTTTAGTGTGCACGTTTTATAATAATAAAAAAATCTAATAAATTAAAAAACAAGTACCTAAATATAATATTTGAGGTAACAATAAAACATGTTTAAATTTTTTCAAATGTTGGAAAATGGAGTTAGTCGCCGCGTTTTGGTATTAGCTTGATGCCACAGACAAAAGGTTGTATTGTCTGTGCTTGATGCATATTCGTCTCCTAAAATTGGCATAGCTGTGGCGACTATTGCTGATATTTATCTCTGGTAGCAATAGTTTCCGTTCATGGATCGCACTTTAGACGGGATGCGGTCATATATATATTTTTTTAATTGTAGCTAGGCATGTGACAACACTCCGCCTGATGTAAAGCTAGAGTGCGGGCCATGAATGGAAACAACTGCTACTACAGAGAAACCTGTGCGACAATCGCCTCCATTATGTCGGCTTGAGGAGACGAACATGTACCATCTAGATTGACAGTGCACACTCCTCTCGTTATACCTGGCTACTGTTCACGGTTCACGGGTGTTACATTCGAAAGTGGTGGTACTATTTACCCCAGGACGGCAGACTGGACAAATGACGATCATCAGTCTGCCTACCACTCTTTAATAGTGCCTATAGGTACTGAGCGACCAAAGTACATATAACAAAGTTACATTGGTACCAGTCAGAAATATGTTGAACTACTGAAAAAAAAAATTTTTTTCTTCAATAACTTGTTTTTTTTTTTGCGGGAAAAGCCTCCGATTTTTTTTTAAACTCGTGAGCGAGGTTAAGGTTATAAGTTTATTAAAGCGGAACAAATCTTTTAAACAAGATATTTTGTTATAATCATAAGAGGTAGGTAGACCTCCAGCTTAAAAGTTTAATTACCTAACCTAATGTAATTTGTAGCTCGGCCCATGACAATAGTCTGCCAGTTAAACTAGAGAACCAAAACAACTGCTACCGTAGAGAAATTTCTGCAGCAGTCACCTCCGCTATGCCGGCTAGGGGGAGACCATACTTGGCTACTTTGAAAGTGATTCCGAACCGCGACATGTTCACTTGAAGTTTCCAACACCTATATTTATTTTGTTCAGTTCTCAAAAATATAAATATAGCGTAGTAGCAATTTCTAAATATAATAAATAACATAATTAATTGCTATTATACTTTTATTGTAGCTCGGCATGTGACAACACTCCGCCTGATGCAAAGCTAGAGTGCGGTCCATGAATGGAAACAACTGCTACTACAGAGAAACCTGTACGGGTAGCAGTCGCCTCCACTATGCAGGCGGAGACGAGCATGTACCATCTTAGATTGACAGTGCACACTCCTCTCGTTATACCTGGCTACTTTCAAACTATTCCCGAAACGCGACAAGGTCACTTCGCGGGTGTTACATTCGAAAGTGGTGGTACTATCCCAGGTCGGCAGACTGGATAAATAACCATCATCAGTCTGCCTACCACTTTTTAATAGTGCTTATAGGCACTGAGTGACCAAAGTAGATATAACATAGTTACATTGGTCAGAATTAGCGAGACTCGAACCGGGGTCTTATCGATCGTGAGTTCACGCGTCTTACCGCTAGACCACGGCCGCTATACTTTAGCCAATTAAAAAGTTTTAAATAAAAACAGATCCTTACGTATGAAGAAAGTTGCTAATTATACAATAATTTCCTTGATTTGGTTACATTAATTGATTTGAATAAAAACCTAAACATATTTTGATTACGCAAATGTTATCCATGCGAACCGATCAAATTAACTATCTCACACGCGAACACGGCTTAGTTTCGGTTCGCCCGCCCAGAATTCGCCCTAATCGGTGCGAATATATATTTGTTATTTTTAAATTAAATTACGTTTTATTAGTAATTGTTCTATTACGTTTTTACGTATTAAATTATGATGAAAACTGAACAGAAAAATCCTAGTCGATTTGTTTAATTTTTCTAAAACTGTTTCAATTAAATAACTAAAATAAACTCTTAAAAACGTATTTTGAATGACATTGGATCCAATACGGGGTCTGCAGTAATCATTAGCGAAAAGTAAATGCAAAAATTACTATAGTTCAAAGAAGGTTAGGTTTAGCAGGTCGAATAAGAACCAAACCTTCACCATAGAGTGATGAAACTATAATAAAAATGGGAAGTAGAGTAACATGATATAATGTGTGAAACCATTGTGCAATAGCAATGTCAGGCTGTCGTTTAAGTAGAATGTTGTGTAATATATCTCTAAAATATTGAACGATTCATTCAAAGGTTATTCAAAAGGTTCAGTTTAAGAAATGCCAAATACTGGTATAGCGGAGGCAACTGGTGCCTGTAAGGATTTTTGTGTAGTAACAGTCGTTTCTGTTCATGGACCGCACCGCAAGCAGCGTGTTGTCATATGCCGAGCCACAATAATAATTTAAAAAAACTAACTAAGTGACAAAGTACCTATTATTATATTTATGTATGTTGTATGTATTTATGTATCATATGTATTTATAATATTTATATCTATACTAATATTATAAAGCTGAAGAGTTTGTTTGTTTGTTTGTTTGTTAACGCGCTAATCTCAGGAACTACTGGGTCGATTTGAAAAATTCTTTTTGTGTTAGATAGATCATTTATCGAGGAAGGTTATAGGCTATATAACATCATGTTGCGACTAATAGGAGCGAAGAAACAGTCGAAAATGTGGGAAAAACGGGGAATATTGTTCATCTTTGAGGACTTCCGTTGCGTGCACTGCGAAAACCGTTCGAGATACCCAAAAAATATGTATGAAAGAATTATTCCCCTTTAAATTATCTAAAAAAATGTCCACGACAGTATATGTCTATCTTTTAAAATGAACTCACAATAACCGTTTTTATGATAATCAAATCAAAATTGTTCATCTTTGAGGGCTTCCGTTGCGTGCGCTGCGAAAACCGTTCGAGATACCCAAAAAATTTGTATGAAAGAATTATTCCTCTTTAAATTATCTAAAAAAATGTCCACGACAGTATATGTCTATCTTTTAAGATTAACTCACAATAACCGTTTTTATGATAATCAAATTTGGTCGAAACATAATAATATTAATCTTTATCCAAATAAATGTGTTATTAATTAAGAGTATTTAACTGTTGACACAATTGTCTTTGACATCACCTAATTCCAATAAACATCTTATAAGATAATACAATTTTAAAATAACTCTAAAACAAAATTCACACGCGGCGTATGATGACGAGGCGGGGAGAGGCGGGCGGAGGGGGGTGTAGCTCTACGAGGTACCATGCAGCTTTAAAAAATATATTCTTTTTAAAACTACTTTAAAATATATTCTATTAATTATGTAACTAAATCCTCTAAAATAAGTTGTGGGTAACAGCTATAGGTAATTTATAATAAAGCATTATCTTTATCTTATGTGTAACAATAACTTGAAAAAACCCGGGCAGCGCCGGGCACTGTCAGCTAGTTGTTCATATTTTATTGCTCCTGTCTCCGCTTCCATCTCCCAATGGTTAGCTGGGAGAAAATGCCTAATGGCAATAAGCTCTCCATTGTGCAACATATTAATTGTGCATTAAAGTATTATTATATATTTATTTATGTATTTATTATCATATACTACTGTTTTACTTTCCACTTTATTTGGCTGTTTTCGTAGACTTTTCCTGGTTAGCTGGTAGAAAAAGCCTTAAGGTTGCATTTTTAGGTAGTTAGGTTAGTATTTTGTGCAATAAATAATTTTATTAATATTATTATAACATATTTATTTACATTGGTACTGGCCATAATTCAGCGAGGTTTAAACACGGGTCGGTCTCCACGGCCACGGCCGCTCATAGGCTCAAATAATGTCTATAAAAAAAAACACAAACTGCCTACCTCAAATTATTCTAACGTAGACACTTAGGCGTCATTGAAGCGTCACGATTAATATTAAGTACATAATAAAAGTGTGTCAGGTATGATAAATAATATGCTATAATTTGTTTAAAAGAGCAATTCGTAGGGTCGTGTTTCATAATAGAAACGATTGTGATCCGATGACGCGTTTCGACCTTAATCGCGTGCTCGAATTGAACAATAACGGAATGGAATCGATCATAGAACTCTAACCTGTCATTAGTGAAGGTGTCAACGACCGACACAAGTGACAAAACACTATCATCAACACAACAAAACGACCAATTGGATTATTTACAGGTTAATATAAGGTATTGTTTTGGGTGATGTATAAATAGTAATAATAAATATTAGAAAACGATTTTCAACGGCCGTGGTGTAGCGGTAAGACTGGTGAACTCACTGTCGATGAGACCCGTGTTCAAACCTCGCTAAATTATGACCAATGTAAACTATGTTATGTGTACTTTGGTAGGCAGAGTGATGATGGTTATTTACCCAGTCTGCCGTCCTGGGGTAGTACTACTAGTTTTGAATGTAACACCCGTGAATTGACTTTGTCGGGAGCAGTTTGGTATGCACTGTCTATCTCGATGGTGCACACACATTAGGCGAAGTGTTGGCTGTCATATACCGAGCTACAGTAAAAAAAACTTTCAAGTGTAACGTCCGTCAAGTACCCAGTCACGTTAAAATAAAAAGGCCGACAGAAGCGAACAAATTTTTCGGTAGAAGTAAAAAAAAAAAGATAAAAAATATTTGCGATACGACGTTTTTTACAATGACATAGATTCCGTATTTTATAAGTACGCCTAGACATCTATGACGATACGCCTCAGTAGATAATTACGCTTAGACTATTGTATAATCTTAACTACTATCTAAGTTCTAGTAGACAGAGCATAGTAAATTAAGAGGCAGTCAATATTGTATACAGTCGTCCGAAGTTGATATAAGCAGTTGTAAATGTTACGGCAGAGTGAATGACGGAGGTCACTCCATCCATTGTGCCTCCTCGGTGTCTTGCTACAATGCACCTCTTCGAAGGCTTTTCCTACTGTCTAATAACATTATTACCTACAATGTTTTTTCGTTGTTATAATAAATAATGCTTCATTTATCATTAAAGAGTGGTAGACAGACTGATGATGGTTAATTAGCCCAGTCTGACGTCCTGGGGTGGTATCACCTCTTCACTAACAAATAAACGGTATAGTGGAGGCGGATGCTGGATGCAGACATGTCTTTGAGGTAAAAGTTGTCTTGACTCATAGACCACACTCTAGAGCTAGTCTAACATCAGGTTACCAAACCACAGAGCTAGCTATGTCAAGCTATAGTGCGGTCCATGAACGGAAGCAATTGTTATTACAGAGAAATCTCTGCAGACACTCGCCTTCGCTATGGTCGGCTTAAGAAGCATATGTTACCGAGAACACCGGGTGTGTAATTCGAAAGTGGTGGTACTACCCCAGGACGGCAGACAGGACAAATAACCATCACCATTCTACCGCCACTCGTTAGTAAAACTTGAGAAAACATTAAACTATATTTAATTGTCGTATGCAGTGAGGAGTGAGGGGGGATTGTCCAGTACGAAAGTGAAAGACGTTTTCCCGTCATGTGAAATTAAGTAGTATTGTGGCCCAACTTTAATTGTTCATATAATTACCTATTTAACATTACGTCAGACTATTGTTTACCAGATTTTATGGGGGTATAAACATGCGATTTCATGGAAAATATGTCTGCATAAATACCTGTTTTAATGTTATTTAGGTTCTAGGTAACCAAACTTAATTAACTGGAGTCGTTGCGTAACACACTGAGGAAACGGTTAAAAATTATTCGGCAATATACAACCAAGACTTAGTCAAAATGTGCAATACAGCTTTGTCAATATTAAACAAGTAATGTGCGTTAATCAAGTTGGTTTGTTTAATTGTAACTGTTTATTCCATTATGTTAAGGTTTCTTTTTTAGTTTTAAAATATAATTACCCTTAAATACCTACAACATGGTTAATTACACATAAACATATTTTAAGCTATTATAATTTCGGCGGGAAAATTTTAGGACAATAGACTTACATTATGAATGAAAATGGCATAAAATAGGTGTAATTATTATGCAATTAGATGATGTTTATAATTACAAATGGTTTTAATTCCGGATGTCATAACCATTTTTGGAGTAGACAAATTCTCAGCCGGAGTTAAAGGGTTGGGATATTTCAGGATAGTTTTCTATCGAGATAGTGAACGGGAGTGTTTTAAATAGTGCTATTGGGCTTTTGAAAACACTCTATTAGCTTCGATGGTTTAGGCACTTGGAAAGGGTGAATAAAAGGAGATTGACGAAAGGAATATATAAATCTGATGTGAATGGATGCGTTAAACAAGGCAGACCCAGAAGGGTGTTTTCCGATCAAATAGGAGACATCCTCACGAAAGCTGGGCTGCCTAGTGCCCATAACCGTCGAGCGTGCATGAAGAGAATTGTGGATGTGAAGGAAGCGAGGGTGTTGTGTCAGGATCGTGGTAAGTGGCGTTCCGTTGTCTCTGCCTATCCCTGCGTGACAATTGTAATTGTATTGTATTTATTTAACGCTATACAATGGCACGCAGACCCAAGATATAGTGCAATACTATACTCGTATTATAGTGTACGGTGAGCAACCCTAGATTTAGGCAAAACTTAATTAGAGTTGAGTCTATCTAGTATACGACCTTAAGGTATGTAGTCAGCCGTTGTTTATTAAATTATATTATAAGAAGTACATACAGGTTTATTGAGATAGTACCCGTGGCTTTTACTACGAGGTCACGAATCTTCATAGTGCGTATACTTTATTGTATGATAAAATATTTTTTTGTCTATTGTCGTTGATGTAATGCGAGTAAGTATGTTATAAGTGACTTTCAATAAGTTAAATAATTCTTTTGGTTATATAAAATGTCACATAGTTCAAAATACCATAGCCTAGCCATGTCGGAAGTTGTCTACTTTCTCTGTAGAAGATCTCGGTAACTCGCGAGTAACACACATATTTTTGATCTATGTATTGGTTCTATATATTACACAATATAAGTACATCTTATTGTCTGTGGCTGAGCGGTAAGAGCGCCCGTGGTCTAGTGGTAAAAGGCGTGAACTCACTATCGATAAGACCCGTGTTCAAATCTAGCGAAATTCTGATCAGTACCAAAGTCTATCTATATTGGGATAGGGGGCGATTCGCACGAATTGAATTCGCCCGAAGTGTGCGAATCGACTACTTTTAAAAATAATAAAATTTTAGTAGGCGATTCGCACGAAAACAATTAATTTGCGTGCGAATTGACACATTAAAAAATACTTAGTAGACGATTCGCACACGATCTATTTTAAAGGAGAAAAAAATTAAAGTACAGTAGTTGACATAAATTAATAATTCATTATTTAAATTATTTACTAGAATTTAGCATTTAAAAAATGTATTATAGCTCATCATATGTCAACACAGTAACTCATAGTCCGTATATTGAGGAATCTTTTGAAAATATTTATATAAACATAGAAACAAATACTGATAATAAAAATTAAGCTCTAGGTCAGAAAAAAACTATTAACCCCCAATAAAAAAACCTATTAAAATTACAAACAATAAGTAGTAAAATAATTACGGTCACATAATAATTGCTAAAAGCCGTGGTTCAATAACAAATTTAAATATATCTGTGTAATATAATAGGTTGTTTGGCGTGTATACCGACATTATTGTGTAATATTACATTGATTGGTATAAATCATGAGCGTTAGCATAAGCGCAGCGGGAGAACTATAAAACCAAACGATGTATTCATAAATACGTATTATGTATAACGAGAGGAGTATGCACTGTCAATCTAAGATGGTACTTGCGCGTCTCCTCAAGCCGGCATAGTGGAGGCGACTGCTACCCGCACAGGTTTCTCTGTAGTAGCAGTTGTTTCCATTCATGGACCGCACTCTAGCTTTACATCAGGCGGAATGTTGTCACATGCCGAGCTACAATAAAAAAAATGTTTTTGTTTTATATACCTATAGGTATTAAAATTATTCTAAAATCACAATCACAGCACAATATCGGTTCATTGACAAAGTAGTCTTTTAAAATGTTGCTTACAAAAATCGCTTTAAAACAAAAGCGTTTACTTTCCGCTCCGTTTATAAATTAGACTCGTTTACTCTCCCACGATCCTTTCGACAGCATGTTCGGACCGCAGCAGCCTTCCTCAAGTCGCCTTGATACAATACCATTGTTACGACATACTATGTTGATGCTGATTATATATATCACGTATGGATAGGCAGCTGTAGGCTGTTCAGGTGCAAGTAGCCGTAAAGTCTGGAGTGGTATGTTGACTGATGGTGGTTATTAGCCCAGTCTGCAGTCCTGGGGTAGTACCACCACTACCCGTAAAGTGACCTTGTCGCGTTTCAGTATCAGTTTGGAAGTAGCATAGCGGAGACGCCTGCTGCTTGTGGAAATTTATCTATAGTAGTAGTTGCTTTCGTTCATGGACCGCACTCTGGTTTAAGATTGTCATATACCGAGCTATAAAAAAAATTTGACTAAGTCACGCTGATTCAGATTGGTATTAGTGTAACGAACGAAGACTGCCCTCATCAAGCCGGTATAGGGGAGGTGATTGATGCCTACAAACATTTATATGTGGTAGAAATAGTCTCAGTTCATGAATCGCACTCTAGCTTAAATTCAGGGTGAGTAAGGTCTCATGCTGGAATACTACAAAATCACTTGATCCTCATTTTTTATGCTTAATAGGCAAGCGTTTGGCTGCACTCTGCCTAATGTTAAGCAGTGATGCGGTCTAAGGTGGAGCACGCTTGCCTATGAGGTACCTATTCACCTTCGATTTGAAGAGACCCGTGTTTTACGTGTCGGGAAACACAGACACCGGGAGGGAGTCAGTCCCACAGTTCCGCAGTACACATGTCTCATTTCTGATTAATCTAGGGTATCCATATAGATATATTTCTGACTATATTTTTATTAATTTCAAATATTATTTAGACAAATTGAAGATATAATTCTCTTTTACTAGTAGGTCCATTTAAATCCTCTTTCACACGCCCACGCCTGCGCACTGACTCACAAGTCACAGCACTATCATCGATAAAGCGTCTTATGCTAATTGAATACTATTTAGAGTATTTGATAATAATTTTAAAAGTATATTTCTTCATTCTACTCGAAATCGAGCGACCGCGGTCTAGGAGTGAACTTACAATCGATGAGACCCGTGTTCGATAAATTCTGACCAAAGTCAGTACCTATGGTATAATTTAGACACTGATAAAAGAGTGGTAGGCAGACTGATGATGGTTATTAGCCTAGACTGGCGTCCTGGGGATTGCCACCACTTTTGAGTGTAATGTAACACCCATGAAGTGACCTTGCCACGTTTCAGGATGGAGGTTAGAAGTTTTTTTTTCATATCTGTACTAAATTGCACTGAGCAAAGTATGTACATAGTTACATTGGTTCCGGTGAGAATTTAGCGAGGTTTGATCGAGGGCTCATCGATCGTGAGGTCCGACCTCTACCACTAGACCGCGGACGCTGAATACACTAAAGTTTTAGTGTTATTAAATAAAAAATTGCCCCTAGAATTTCATGAGATTTGAAGACGAATCTCTTGACCGCTGGACCACAGTTGCTCTCAAATATAGTGTGAAAACAATTAGTATTATGCCTGTTGTTTACGTGTATCCGTAACGGTGTAGCTCTGATGGTATCTGAGCACTAAGTTTATTTATTCCCTTGCAGAAGCCATTTAGCTGCGACCACCAGACATGCTATCATATATATTTAATTGGCCGCACTGACTCCGAGAACACAGATTAAATAACAATAGAAACACAACGTTACTTTTACAAAGTCTACCTACCGAGCAGACTGATGGCAGGAGAAGTGTGCACTGTCAACCTGAAGGTGCTCATTTGTCTCCTTAAGTCGGCATAGCGGAGGCGAGTTGTAGCATTATATTTTTAAAATTTAAATATTAGAGGTAAGCAGAATTTATGAGAGAAGAGTCCAACTCATTTTAATCATAAAATGAAAACCTTAAAAAATATATTTAATATTGTGTGTCGTATCTGGTCGTTGTTTAGTGTATGAGTGTTGCTGGTTGTCGGTCATCGAGTACCATTTCTTCCTGTTCACTATCTGATTTGTAATAGTAACTCTTTATACTACTTCAACACTATCTATTTTATAACATTCTAACTGGATTGGCCTTTTTGTATTTCTTTGAGAATACACGCGCCGCAATACACAACAGGGATAGGCAGGAGTAATGGAAATTTTATTGTACTAATTGCCCGTTGACATTATCCATATGATTAAAATAATATAAAGTTTATTTCTTATTCTTATTACACAAATTTTCTTCAAAAATTTAAGTTAATATAATTTGGTACAGTAAATGGTAGTCTGGCAGACATCCTGGTTACGTCCAGACAGTGGCAGACAGCGCGGGGGTGTCATCACGTACACATTCCTCGTTACCAGTTCCCACGATGCAATCCTATTTAAGGTTTATTACCAATCTGGAATAAACACTCGCACTATTCCATATTCGTCTTATCTCACAATTTATACGATTACAAATATTACCATTTATAGCTAATTTGAAAATAACTTAATAATAATGTAATTAAAATCTTCTAAAAATCCCAATTAGTGGTAATGTAACTTTTAATATTTACTTAGGGTATACGCAAAAAATGTTTTAATTAAATAAATATATTTTTGATTAATTTTATCGAGCCATTTTGAAAGCTTTGCAGCCGTCGAGCTATTTAAAAATCTCTATTTAACTTTGTTATGGTAAACTTTGCTCTCTCAATACTTCTAATTTCTAGTAAAATGTACAATTCTCGCACGTTTCATGCGAGTGTAAGTTGTACGAGTTGAGAGCAAACCTCATCTGGAGAGACCGATTTTCTTATTGCACTTAGATTACGCTTTTTACATCTATCAAAGTGAATTAAAGAATCAATTTAAAGAGTTTTCGTGTGAAATAAACATTTAATATTTATTGTGTGGTTGCTTGTTACTATATTTATTAAGTTATATAATATAACGACTACTTATGTGCCTGTAGTTTTTTTTAAGAAAAATAAAATAAACGTTCTTCTTGTCCTATTGAAATATTATGCTTCAGACGTAATACGTGAATTATTATACTCTATAGAGCAGTGATTCTCAACCACTGTGCCGCGGCACTTTTGTGTGCCGCAAAATTCTAAAAGTGTGCCGCCAAATTTTAGATAATATAATTATGTTACTATTATTAAATAATATGATTTAAAGAAAAAAAAAATGCATTACAAGTATTCTTATTATTAACTTGTAATTAATCCCTTAATAAACGTACTGTTATTTTTGTAGTACATATTATTTTATTTCGCACATTTAAAATTATTACCATAAACTATTTTACGCAGTGTGTTATAGGTAAGTAAATAATTTTTAAAATTATCTTTTTCATTGTGTGCCGCCAAATTTTTAAATCGTGAAAAGTGTGCCGCATTAAAAAAAAGGTTCAGAACCACTGCTATAGAGTCTATAGGGCAGTGGTTTGGACTGGCGTCTATTTCGTAGCGGTTTCGGGTTCGATGTTATATAAAGAAAAAAATAATTAGATATTTGGTTTGTTGATTTTTCATTATTAACAGACAAGCGTTTGACCGCACCTTGCCTGTTAAGCAGTGATACGGTTTAATTTGGAGCCAGCTTGTCTATAGTAAAGTGAGGTACAAATTCGTCTCCTCAATCCAGCATAGGAGGTGACTGACTGTACATATTAATATGTAACTGTAATAGCAGTCTCCTTCGTTCGCTCAGCTTAACAACATGTCGTACTACTATGAAGTGTAAATGTAACACAATGCACATTGTTCCTGTATGACCGATTGCACCACTTATTCAAGAGTGCATCGAACAGATCTTATGCACTGATACATATTATCTACAGCTCGCTTAACATACTGTGTTTTTATGTAAAATATTAATTTATTCATTGTTAACTGTTTATTAATATTTGCATTTGATATACGTTTTATTAAGTGTTTCAATTTACAACTTTTTTTTTTAATGTCTATAGTCTATACTACGCTAGTCAGTGGCGGCGCTAGGTGACGATCTCACACCCGAACAATCAATTAAATCAATCAAAAAATTAAGTCGTTCAGAAATCAAATTTTTTTTTTTTGTTTTGGATGTCAAACGTTTGATGTTTGTCCCGTCGTTCAGAAATCAAATTAATTTTAAAAGAATACATTTTTTTTTATTGGTTCTGAGGCGGTACGAAGTTTGCCGGATCAGCTAGTAATGTATAAAATTGCGAATTTTATCGATAAAATTAGGAAAAAAATTGAGCTTATGCGGCCTTATTAGGACCGTACGAATAACTCAAAACCACCATAAAAATACTTATGCTCTTATTACTCTGGGGGTGCGATATGCTAACGTTTTTATATAATTTTTTTAGTCAATATATTTTTTATACGATCGGGCATCGAACCCGGATCTTGCCCAGTAATAAGAGCTCGACGAAAAATACTCAATTGCTATAATGTGGTTGCAAGAATGCGCGGCGTAACGTTATAAAGATAGTTGTCATCGGCAGCATGTGCAGGTGTGAAGAAGCACTCTGTTTTGATTTAATTTATGATAAAACTAGAAACTGGATGAGGAATGTAGTTGCCGACTTCAACATAAGTACAACAACAAAAAAATAACAAAATTACTTCACCGTAATTTAAGATAAAGTGACAGGTTCAGATTTTATGTGAAGCGCATTGCTTCTATGAAATTTGGAGACAATAGTAGCCTCCTCTATGCCGACTTCAGGGGAGGAATGTCCACCGTTTTGATTAACAATACGCATTCCTCTCCTTCCAAGCATATTCTGAAAGGCGGCTATATCACTTCGCAATCTAATTATAATCAGACGTCTCATCCTACTAGGCGTATCGTCTTACGCACGTACAATTAGCGGCATAATAGAGCCAAGTCTCGTTATAGGTTTAGTGTTAAAGATATTATTGTCTTTAATATTGTAAATAAAATGTTGGGGTAATAATAAAAGAATAACAAAAACAAGAGAATAGTGGAGGTGATTTCTGTCTGTTGATATCTTTTTTAAATGAGGAGCTCGACATACGACTACACTCCGTTCGATTCCTGGCCGGGAAAATGGATTTATCAAAAATCTGTATATATATCCTGTATATATCTTTGAGCGGAGACATCTGTTACCACCATCCCATCCGCCATGCCGGTTTCTGTCGCATAGGCTACTTAGAAAATTAATAAAAATAACATTTCAGTTCATTATAATGTGTAGACGAGTTATGCGTCGAGAACAGTACAGAGAGCTGCATCCGTCACGCACTATTTATTACAACATACACTACATAACAACACACGATGTTTCATACAATAAAAGCATTTTAGCACTACATCATAGGCAGACTGATGATGGTTATTAGCCCAGTCTGCCTTCCTTTCTTTATTGTAGCTCGGCATGTAACAACACTCCGCCTGATGTAAAGCTAGAGTGCGGGCTATGAATGGAAACAACTGCTACTACACAGAAATCTCTGCGGGCAGCAGTCGCCTCCGCTACGCCGGCTTGAGGAGACGAGAATGCACTATCTAGAGCGACAGTACACACTCCTCTCGTTATGCCTGGCTACTTCCAAACTGCTCCCAAAACGCGACAAGGTCACTCCACGTGTGTTACATTCGAAAGTGGTGGTACTACCCCAGGACGACACACTGGGGCTGGTAGAAATTTATCTGTAGTGGCAGTTGTTTCCGTTCATGATCGCACCCTAGCTTTAACATCAGGCGGAGTGTTATCACATGCCGTGCAACAATAAAAAAAGATGTGCAACAAGATTTTACCACTCAGCAAAATAATTTAATGAGATAGAAAATCGGGATGAGATAACCTATATATATAATTGGGTGGGAATCGAACTCATGTCCTCCGCATTGCGCACGAATGCTTTATCCACTAAGCTACGCAGTGCTTATTTATTTTTGCTCAATTTTCAGCATAATAAAATGTGTATGTAATTAAAAGATCATAGTTCAACCGTGGATCGAGCACGAACCGCCGACGCTTTCATATAATTAAATGAGCTAGTACCTAGTAAGGTAACATACAAAGTGAGTCAGTAACACTCGCTCCATTAATAAAGGTCCAGTCGTCCAGTTGTTGAGAAAGCCCGCGTCGTCTTTGCAATGAAAGTGAGCTTTTCACTTTTCTGTCCGCACCCACTTGCAAACAAGGCATGCCCTTCAAAGGGTCGACCGCTAAAAGCGAAATTCATCATTTTCAACTCTTACGATATTGCTGCGATAAGTTGTAATAATTGAGATGAATTGAGTTTCAGCCGATGATTTTTTTTGTAGCTCGGCATGTGACAACATTCCAACATTCTGATGTGAAGCTCGAGTGCGGTCCATGAATGGAAACAACTGCTACTACAGATAAACCTGTGCGGGCAACAGTCGCTTCCACTATGCCGGCTTGAGGAGACGAGCATGTACCATCCAAATTGACAGTGCACACTCCTCTCGTTATACCTGGCTACATTTATTTGACCTTGACAGCGCTATTATTTTCATATTTTGTCTAACATTAAATTTAAATATTCTAAATCATGATTTTGCATATAATTCGCTAAGTTTTCACGAAAAAAACTGCATCAAAAATTTATATAAAGATACTTTACAATTTTTTTTCTTATATTTTTCAGACATAATTACGAAAAAGAAATAAACCAGGCAAAACTTTATATTCTATAATTTATATATTTTTTTTAGACACGTAAGTGTTTTAGTTAGTGAATAAAACATTTTCAAACATATATATAGCACAACAATATCGCGACGGGGCGGTCATATGTCGAGTTACTATAAAAATTAAAGTTGGTAAGAACCGTGACCCATTTGCTTTGACCGGTAGTGTTATATAAAATTGATTAAAGTTATATTAGTAGTTTAACTAGATAGATTAACTGTTAGATTTAGTGACTCGTCTAGGATCAAACCCGAAACCTTATCTAATAGGTAGCATAATCACTTTCCAATCTACTTAATAACTTTCAGTTTTAATGTTAACTGGAGACTTGTTTAACGTGTTTGGGGGACTTAATTAATATGTACGAGTGCTTGTAATTAGAATGTCAAAAAATCTATTAATATATTGAATTACAAAATTTAAAAAAAAAATTGCTGTACTCGCTAATACCAGGCGAGTTCGAGCAGGACAACAGATGTTTTGAGTTTGTCTTAAATTTTTAAAATTTTTTTTTATGCTTAATAAGCAAACGTTTGACCGCACCCTGCTTGATGTTAAGCAGTGATGCGGTCTAAGATGGAGCACGCCTGCCTATGAGGTACCTATTTACCCTTAATTTGAAGATGCCCATATTGTACTTCTCGGGCAACACAAACACCGGGAGAGAGTTCCACAATTTCGCAGTACGCACGAGGAACGTGTTGTCAAATTAAATACTGTTAAACTAAGATCCTAGGCACTGATCGACCAATGTACATAAAATATATACACATTTACTCGTACATTGGTACCGATCAGCATTAGCATTACAAATACGCTTTTTATCGCCAGATCATTGCTGCTCTAATAAAATCTTAAATAAAGTCGTTTATACATAATAATGACAATTCTCCGGAGTGTTGTCATTATACAGGGTGTATCAGGCATCGTGTAAAAAAATTAAGGTAAATATTAAGTGAGCGGTGAACACCCCTCAAAAAATAAATTTACTAAATAAAAGTTCTCGTGTATGGTGTTATCACAGAAACAAAATGTCTATAAATGGACCGGCCGACGTGGACATCGAGCGCTACGAAACTACGAAAGTACAGCGGTCATAAAAAATAATTTATTGAGAAAGTAGTAGAACAAAAGTGTTTTAGTATAATTGACTTATTAACACAATGATTAGGTAGTTTACCTTCAATCCGCCTACGAAGTTCACCGCGGTCGTTGACCTCACCGTCTGTCAGAATACACGCGCCGCTTTATGTCTCCCCATAATTAAATATCACAGGGCGTCTGGGGAGCGAGATGGCCACTCGCAAAATGTAATGCGAGCTTATACGGGTGTAGGTCTTTCCCACGTAATAACCTCCACGCAAGATTTTGAACAATTCTTAATACGCGTCGTACGGAATCGTGTAGGATACCGTTCTCTCCACAAACATAAGGTAGCACTTAAACCACCACTTTCTCCACACAAAAGAACGATCACAAAGTTCAATGTTCGAAAGTGACATTGTCGCATTAGTGTTATTTCGCATTCACCGCAAATCTTACGAATACGGAAACGTTCTTACGAATACGCGCACGTGTACACAGTTACGCGGCCATTCGGCAACTGACAGAATAGTCGTTGCAGGTGGGCCGGCACCTGGTTAGTCGGCGCGAGATCAAAGGCGAGGCGGCAAAGGTTGTCGGCGTCGATCAAAGGCAAGGTCATTCGTTTGATGCACCGCCGGCCGACACAATGATTACACGTGTTTGTAGCAAATTACTCGTATGTATGTTTCTACAAGGAAAAGGTGGACATTTGGATAAAAAAAAAGTATTTATTTTGTAAATTAATCTCTGCTCAGAATCACTTACTGAGTCATCGCTTGAAATTTTTTACACGTTGCCCGATACACCCTGTATAAAAGCCATATAGGAGTTTTGGCGGCCATCTTGAGACGTCAGGTTGTCTGTTTTGAATTATTTTCCTAAACTTGTGTTTCTTCGAGTGTTAATGTGTAATAATGGTGGATTATTAACCATTAAGTGTTCGTGAACGTGCGTGAGTGTGGGCGAACAATTCAAAAGATGAGAACCTGTGTTTCCATTTTCCCTCCAAAACTCCGTAGGAAGATTCAGTAAAGATTCTACCACTTTACTGGAACAATTTTTGACTTGACTGAGACTTGACCTGACTGTTTGGTGTGATGAATGAATGACTCGTGATGCACAATGTTATTAACTTGATGCAAAAATATTTACTTTGACACTGGCAAATTGTTATACGCCATATAAAAAAAAAAAAAGCAATAAAATATTTTATTAGCATAGGCATGAGCTTAGCATACACTTGCTCCTCGTCAGACTCTACCGTAAAACCACAAAAAACACTCGTCATTATAGTCTATGCATATAATAATTAACAATAAAACAGTGTATCATGAATTCTTTATTTAGAGGCACACGTGTCTACATATTAAGTAATCGAGACGATTCATTAAGTAATCGAGTAAACATTTAATATTGTTATTTGTTTCAGATTACATCATAAAAGGAGGTCACCTCTTCAATTGTAAGTAAACAGATCCACTTTACATTCAATAACAACGTATAACTTGTTTTATTTAATGAGTTTTCGAATAAACATACAAAATTTATACGACGGCGCATGGAGAAAGTAATCAATTATTCGAGTACTACACAATGATTTCAATAATATTCATCTCGCTAATTAAATGTAACTTTGGAAGCTGGATATGGATCGGAATTGTAGTAGCAACTGTCTTCTCTCATTGATCCCGCTCTAGGTTATGTACTTTACTATTTTAATAGAACATAAAAATATTACTATAAAGTACAAATAGAATTACGAATTGTTACAAAAAGGATGTGAAAATCGAAATCTCGAAAACGATATTAAAAATAATTTATTGAAATATTCATTAGGTGAAAATTATACGAATAAAAAGCATAGACAAACAATATAATTAACCGAATTAATTAATTACATAACCCAAAGAAATGACAAACATTTGATTAGCATAGAAAATATAACAAAAAAGAGCATCATAACTTAAGATATTACATGATTATTATTCACACGTGGAATAACTTTCATCCGATCCCACGCCATTACCAAAAATATAGCTAAACAAATAAGAAATGAAATAGAAAGTTTATTTTTATAGCGTTGATTCTAATTTGAGATATGACTAACTTTTATTGACTAATGCTTTCCCCCGAACATGTTTGACTGCACTTTTTATATTAGATTAGCATTTTATTATTTACGTAATTTATACATACAATAATCGAAACTTGTTTTTTTTTTTTGCGAAATGTAAGCGCAGGTTATGCAGGCTTTATGAGATGTCTCTACATACTGCGAGGAAGATGCGGTTGGGAAGGTCGTGCAACGAAAGAAAAGGAAAAAATTATCAATAATTTGCTTCTAAACATTATTTATTTGTTCGTATAACAAACTAAGCTGATAAGAAAATATACTCAGGCTTTTATGACGAAACACAACCTTTTTTTACAATGCTATTTTATCGGAACATAGTCCACGGTCGTTGGTCCTAAAGATTAAGGAAACCGAATAAAGATTTATTTAAAATATGCTTAGTTAAACTTAGGTAATTGTAAGATCACGCCCGGGGTAGGCGGAGACTATGGAAAGTCTCTTCTTCTCCTCTACATATTACCCCCTTCGCCTAGACCTCTCCAATTACGCTACTTTGATGGCGGTTGATGATGCTTCTACTTTCTGACCTTCTTTCGACACTGCCATCCACTTTTACACGATTATTCTGTTTCGTTAATTTCCTTGTATAGTATTTATTCGTTCCAATTATGACATAATCTTTAAGGAAACCGTAAAAATATTATTTAAAAGTTGTCAGTGCGCAGATAAGCGGCGAGTCGTGATATGCCATATTATAGACCTTCACATTATAACAAAAACCCTTTTTATTAAAAACCCTAATTTTAATTACGATCACGAATTTTAAACTTTTAGGTAGGGGCTTTTTTTTAAATAGTATTCGTTCCGCGGACCACATTCCGTCTAATGTTAAGTTACAGTTCAGTATATGAGTCTCCACTATACCGGCTTTAGCTGACGAATGTGCACTCTCCTTTGGTTATACCTGCCTAACTAACAAGGTGATCCTAGGTTTCTTGACAGACTATCTTTTAAAATAAGCCGACAAATTGTCAATGAGGTGTGTAAACAGCCGAATAAAAAAAGCGGTTTACGTATCATTTATTCGTTGTAATCGATTACAACTGTTTTCGTAATGAGATTCGGTATTTTAACATTGTTTAGCATACATTGCTTGTTTATATTAGAATTTATTACATTTATTAATTATCGTTATCTTGCATTACCTTCCGTATGAGCGCGGTAATCTTGCGGACCACTGAATTAATTTGCATGCGGTTTTCACTTTGTGTGACTTAAAAATTAACTGGCTCTTGTAGGAGCTGAACATTAACGCTATTATTAGGGAATTAGTAGAGAAAAAGTTTATCGCCAACGCTGTCTGCTATTTTGAGCAACAATAAATGTGCAATTTATACAATACAATTAAATTTGACTAACTTCTGCTGCTCCGATTTTTTTCTTCCGATACAATGAAATGATCCTTATATGAAACTGAGTCGAACTGCATTAAAAAATGTTTTCATCAAATTGACTCATTTCCATGGACAACTCAAGCTTGACCAGAAAATTACTATGTCAAATTAGTTTTCATAAAAAAAGGGCAAATGGTTCCTAAGACAGTTTTCCTGTATCTCCTGTGGTTTAGGATTTCCCCATACTGTCCCAGTTAAAAAAATATCCTGTATATAAAAAAGTACGTTCGTCTGTTTCTCTTGTATGTGTATTCCGGAATGATCAGTCCGATTTGTAAAAATATGTATGTGTTGTAGCTCGTTTTGTAAGCTTTTAGTTTTAAAAGATTAAAACAGCAATGGATATTAAAGAAATTAATATTTTTGTTAAAGTCCACATCAAACAAAGGGCATGCCTGTTGACCTCTCTGTGTCAAATGATGTTTAATAAAAAACACAACGTTACAAATTACAACTATTACATCAAGGTAAATAATTAACTGATTTATTTTGTAATTGTTTTTTTTTTTAATTTTAACTACAGATTTACATATAAAGTAACTTTAAATTATGTATTATTGGTAATTTTTTATTATTTGGCATTATAAAATGCTGAATTTGTTATTAATGAAAGATTGAAAGAATGAAAATTGCTTTAAAAAAATGTCTTTTGAAACGAAACAGACCCAGCTGTAGGAAGGACTGCCGGTAAAAACACAGACGAATTTCGACACGACCATGTGAGATACCAATGGCAGAATAGTTTAGTGGTCAGATCATCAGTGCTCATAGCGGAAGAAGTGGGTTCGATCCCGTCCTCAGTTTGTGGTGTATGTATGTATAACTGACTTTCCAATTTTACTAAATGAAAATACTAGTGATGCCACGAATATTCGGCAAGTATTCGGCTATTCGGCCACATTTTTTCACTATTCGGTATTCGGCCGAATATTGCAAACTATTCGGCCGAATACCGGATAGCAAATCATGTAAAACTCAAAACATTACTCACAAAGATGTTTATTTAACCAACAAATTAACATATTAATATTTAAAATCTACCAGTGGTAAGTTATGATGGATGGAAACAATTTTCAGCATTTGTCGATAACAGACGATTGCTTTTTTCCTCATAAATTATACCTGCTTCCAAAAACAGCCGCTAACTATATACACTGCTACGGGGAGATGATAAATAAATCTTAGCTAATTGTGAAAGGGTTGGATATTGTTTTGCGTTTGCTGACCACCACTTGTAGGGTCTGCTGTCCGAAAACTGCCCGCGCCTACGAGTTCTGACTTGTGACCCGCGGAAAGTACTAAGTGTTACTTCGGCCACGAACCTTGGCAAATATTCGGTATTCGGCCAAATAACTATTCGTAGCATCTCTAGAAAATACATCAATACAAAAAAAAATTATAAATAAATATGTATCAAATTTTTTTTCATAACTTTGTGTAGAAACTGACTTTCTGAGTCATCTGCTCTGAATCCCTAGATATTATAAAAATACTTGTTGTAAACTCTAGGTTTTGTTTTTGTCCAACACCTGTCTAATGTCTAATCGGCACGCTCTAGATTTCTAACGCAACTGCTTATTCTTGTCTTAATCCAAATTTAATTAATTACGATTTACAAGAATTCGATGCGATCACTCGTCATGCGAATATTTGACTTACTAGGAATGACAATTCAATGAGATTCGTTTACAATGGATGCACATTGCACATGGAAGAAATTAAATTGGATTCTTCTGTAACCGGCCATGGTCTTGCGGTAAGACGCGTGAACTTACGATCGATGAGACCCGTGTTCGAATCTCGCTAATTCTGACCGGTACCAATGTAACTTTGTTATATGTACTTTAGTCGTTCAGTGCCTATAGGCACTATTAAAGAATGGTAGGTAGACTGATGATGATTATTTGTTCAGTCTGCCGTCTGGGGTAGTACCACCACTTTCGAATGTAACACCCGTGAAGTGACCTTGTCGCGTTTCGGAAATAGTTTGAAAGTAGCCAAAGAGGAGTGTACACTGTCAATCTAGATGGTACATACTCGTCTCCTCAGGTCGGCTTAGCGGAGGCGACTGCTGCCCCTAATATATCTCTGTAGTAGTAGTTGTTTTATAGCAGGCGGATTATTGTCATATGTCGAGTTACAATAAATAAAAAATTTAATTACTTTATAATTACGTATGAGTGCTTTGGTCTTAGTATCTGTGAGTCCAGTACCAGTTTTTGGCATATATTGAAATTAAATATTATAATAAAACTGAGAACGTTTTCAAATCGAATTGTTATCTCAAGAATAAGGTCTCAGGTCGTTATCCTCTATAGTAATATTACTGCATAGTTTTGCAATCGCACGTTGTTTATTTATTACCATTATTGATCGATGGAATTTACTAAGTGACAAATTGTCTTAGGTAGCTTAATTAAAGAGTAACACAGATATGAGTCGTGGACCATAGTGGAGGCCACCTTTATTAAATAAAGAAACTCTGTCAACGTGGAATGTGAAAACGTGGAAATGATGACGAAGGAATAACCTTTACTTCACACCTCGAGTGGGTGGAATTTGAGTGGAGGAGTTTTGGAGGAATACCCGAGTACTAAAGCTGTATGCATGTTACATAATATATGATTATTTCAGTCAGAACCTGCTCCCATTGATCGGTGCCTTTCTCTCAGCACACTTTTAGACGCTACGAGTCCATACACTGTTACCGCACTGTTTTTTTTTATTGTGACGACATTCCGCCTGATGTCAAGCTAGAGTGCGGTCCCAGCTACCACAGATAAATTTCCGCAGGTAGCAGTCGCCTCCGCTATGCCGGTTTAAAGGGCTAATAAGCATCATCAGTTTAGTTTACAAATTCAAACAAGATATAAATATAGGTAAGTAAAATAGGTGAAATGGAAAAATGTGTTCAGAGAGCAAGTATGTGTTCACATTTACGCAGTCACGGCGTAAAGTGAGATCGGATCTCTTCATTTGAAACTTTCAAATGTAACACCCGTGAAGTGACCTCGTCGCGTTTCAGGAGCAGTTTAAAAATAGCCAGCTATAGCGAGAGGAGTGTGCACTGTCAATCTAGATTGTGCATACCCGTCTTCTCATAGCGAAGGCGACCGCTGCCTGTATAGATTTATCTGTAGTAGCAGTTGTTCTCATTCATGGACCGCACTCTAGCTTTACATCAGAAGGAGTGTTGTCATATGCCGAGCAATTAATATTATCTCGGCCGTCAAAGTAATATTGTCTGAGCTTCGTCCTCAGATATTTAAGTCAAGTTATAAAATTAAAAAATTTGAAAAAAAAAAAAAAAAAAAGGTTCGTCTTTCCATTCCCGTAACACCCGCACTGGGAGGGGGAAGCATCCACATTTTGTCGACCGAATCGGTGGCCGAACGGTTCGGCGCGTCCTTTTTGTGTCGCACAATTGACAAGTGGAATGCTTTGCCCTCCCATGTGTTCTCCCAATCCTTTCACCTCGGATCCTTCAAGCGGAGTGTGAAAAAGCACCTTCTTAGGCCGGCATAGTAGTGGCGACTGGAGCCACCGTGTTAGCGGTTCCCCAGTCGTCAGTGCTCATGGACCTCCACTGCGCTTACCATTAGGCCAGTCTAGGTCACATGTCGTGTCAAAATAAAAAAAAAAGTTTATATCTTTCGTAGAAAATAACCACTAATTATTGAATTACAAAAATATGAAATAATTTAGTATTAGTACAAACCACAGAGAAATAAAAATAATTTTCTAGAAATTACATCGATTGAGTAACTATCGTAAAAGAATCATTTCTGTTCATAGCTCATTGGGTTGAATATTATTGTTCAGTCATTAACAATATAGTCGAGGAATAATACTCTCTATTTTAATAAAGGATAAGGTTCATTGTTGTAAAACAATTGTTAACAACAAATGGACAATGAGATCGATGCAATATCGAGACGAGACTCGATCAGTGAAAGTTTTTTTTTTGTGTGCGTCCGATGACCACACACACACACGCGCGCGTTCACATATGCACACATTCACGATGGTATTTTAATAACAATAATAGTGAAGAATATACGAATATACATACATACATAAATACAGCTTGCAGTGGTCGGAATCGAACTCACGTCCACTAAGCTACATACGATACTTTTAATGATTGTTTTTCTGTTAAATCTTCATCATAATTTCATCAAATCAATTCCGGTATTTGAATATTTAAAAAAACAGCTGTTTATTGTAACCCATTGGGAGATGAAAGCGAAAATAGGGGGCGAAAATATCTACATTAAGCAGTCGCCTCCACTATGCACCCTATTTAAAAGCTGAACCCGAAACTCGACAACAACCTACACTCAAAAAGTGCAATACAGCTTTGTCAATATTAAGCGAGCAGTACGTCAACAAAGTTAACTTGTTTAATTTTAACAATAAACTCCTTCCGAATTGCAAATACCGATAACTTGTTCATTTGCAGCCGTTAATAAGATAAGTACTCGATAGTGTGTTCGGCTCTCCATGCCAGAATAGCGGAGGCGACTAACGTAGCTACGACTTAAAAAGTTTTTTTAAGGTAGGGTTGAAAGTGGTGGTCTTCGTTGTCAACAAGGTCATAAACCTTCTTCCAATAAATTACATGACAATGAACCAACGCATTAATCGACATGTTGCAACATTAATTATCAAGTACGTGATGTTTTTACTGTTATTACTCGTAAATGTTGCTAAACACAATCCGGTACACATTTTTTTTATCTTATTATTTATTACACACATTCAAGTTATTTTTTTAGTGAATTAATTATTTATTAATTGAGGATTTTAAAGAACGCACCGAATGTTCAATTTTCGTTATCTACACTAATATTATAAAGCTGAAGAGTTTGTTTGTTTGTTTGTACGCGCTAATATCAGGAACTACTGGGTCGATTTGAAAAATTCTTTTTGTGTTGGATAGATCATTTATCGAGGAAGGTTATAGGCTATATAACATCACGTTGCGACTATGATGTACGATGTATGATGACGAGGCGGGGAGAGGCGGGCGGAGGGGGGTGTAGCTCTACGAGGTACCATGCCGCATTAAAAAATATATTCTTTTTAAAACTACTTTAAAATATATTCTATTAATTATGTAACTAAATCGTCTAAAATAAGTTGTGGGTAACAGCTATAGGTAATATAATAAATCTATATAATAAAAAATCAATTGCTGTTCGTAGTCTCGCTAAAACTCGAGAACGGCTGGACTGATTTTGCTAATTTGTGGAAATTCCAGGGAAGGTTTAAAAGGTGAGTAAATATGAAAAAAAATATACTTGGAATATAGTAAAAACAACAATTTCCCTTAGAAACTATTCCTTAGGTTTTGAATGTCAAACATTTGATGTTCGTCGCTTCGTTTAGAAATCAATTAAATTTAAAAGTCGTTCAGAAATGCTTTTTTATTTATTGATTCTGAGGCGGTACGAAGTTTGCCGGGTCAGCTAGTAATTTAATTATAATAATATATATTATAATTTAATTATTTACCTCTCGTGTGTTTAATGTAATGTTTTCAGTAATAAATATGTTTGTTTTATTTTTTACAAATAAATACTTATTTTCTAATAGGAATGGCAGTTGAAGTGTCGTGTTTGTAATTAATGTAAATTGTTATTGTAATGGTTGAATAGTTCACGAATATAACAATCACTTATTATGTACTTATTTAGATATAGATTTTATAGAGCGGCCGTGGTTTAGCGGTAAGACGCGTGAACTCACGATCGATGAGACCCCCGCGTTCGAACCTCGATAATTCTGACCGGTACCGATATAACTTTGTTATACTCTCGTCGCTCGGTGCCTATGGGCACTATTAAAGAGTGGTAAGCAGACTGATGATGGTTATTTGTCCTGTCTGCCGTCCTGGGGTAGTATCACCACTTTCGAATGTAACACCCGTGAAGTGGTCTTGTCGCGTTTCGGGAGCAGTTTGAAAGGGATTCCCTGATTCGATGTCGTCATAGTGGAGGCGACTGCTGCCCGCACAGGTTTCTCTGTAGTAGCAGTTGTGTTGTCACATGCCGTGCTACAATAAAAAATAATTTAAAAAAAATTTCAATCATTGGTAATCTGGAAATATTTAATATAAGAATGGGAATCGAACCCGCGTCCTTTGATGGATGCTTTGACCACTAAACTCTGGTGACCATTCCTCTATTCAATCATGTAGGACAGTAGTTCCCTGCTCATGTATCGCATTCAAGCTTAGCATCAAGCGGAGAAAACGCAACGGCTACAAAATAAACAAGCTATTGCTATTTGCAATCGAGTGATTTTGTTCGAAGGGAGCTTACAAAGTTTGTTGTTAAAATTAAACAAGTATACTTAGTTAACGTATTATAAATACACAACGCCCGTGAAGTGACTTTGTCGCGTTTCGGGAATAGATTGAAAGTAGCCAGGTATAGCGAGAGGAGTGTGCACTGTCAATCTAGACGGTACATGCTCGTCTCCTCAAGCCAGCATAGTGGAGGCGACTGCTGCCCGCACAGGTTTCTCTGTAGTAGCAGTTGTTTCTATTCATGGACCGCACTCTAGCTTTATATCAGGCGGGGTGTTGCCGAGCTACAATAAAAAAAAACATTGTTTGCTTAATATTGACAAAACTGTATTACACGTTTTTAATAAGTCTTGGTTGTATGTTGCCGGATAAATTTGCTAAGAAATTACCAAGCCAAATTGATACTTTGGTAGAGCTTCGTTTTCTCCGTGTATTAAAAAAATGCCAGCCAGTTTACTTTGCGCTACATTTTCACTTGAAAGCCACTAGTTTTTCTCAAAATTAAAATGTAAACTATACATAATTAAAAAAAAAAATCGTTGTGAAAGTAAAGTTTTTTTTAATGCTTAATAGGCAGGCGTTTGACCACACCCTGCCTGGTGTTAAGCAGTGATGTGGTCTAAGGTGGAGCACGCCTGCCTATGAGGTACCTGTTCACCTTCGATTTGAAGAGACCTGAGGGAAACACAGACACCGGGAGGGAGTTCCACAGTTTCGCAGTACGCACGAGGAACGTGTTGTCAAAACTTGTTGAATGAAATGAACAGCAGTTGTAATATGTAAATAAATAACCCAGCATTGACCTACGTGATATTTTCTAATTATGATTTTATAATAATTTCGTGAGGTCAATGAACTGTTGCCGCGTGAATTTCACTTTCGTTCAGTTTTCTGTGATAAATCATTGAGGATGCAAATTATTTCAAAAGGAATTAGAAAGTCTTTGATTTGCGATCGAATCTACACAAAATAGTAATTAAAAATAAATGTAAAATATATTTATATAAAATGCAAGTTTACAGCGGTGTTTTTGGGGTGGGCAAATGACACCTCGCCTGATGTAAAACTAGAGTGCGGTTCATGACCGGAAATTTAGTAACACAGTCATTTTAGGCTTTTGTATTGATTAGATAAACAACGATACTTGTCTAGTGAGAGGTGCTTGTGCGTGAACTGAAGTTGTTCGAGAACAATGAGCCGGCATAGTGGACAGTGAGGCTTGTAAAGAAACTATAACAGTGCACTAGTTCTTTCATCAATCACTTCCCACTATAGGCAAATAAAAGGTTGCGGTAGGTCTTGACGCAACATACAAAGAAGGATTGCAGAAAGTGAAAACATTAAGGAATTTTGCAGTTATTTCATAACCGGTATTCTCTTTTTTTTTTGAGGAGCAAAAGAAAACGTGTGATTGCAACTTGTAATTATGTAAGTGACATATAACGTGTAACATTGAACCCAAAATTAGTCTGAATTAACCGAAGTTCGCTGCTGATTTCGCGCACCTTTCAATCTGTAGCATTTTCTTCCATTTTTAGCCGGTTCTATGCCTGATGCAGTACACTTAGAACGAACGGGAATTTCATCTACATTCAGGTGGTATTCTTGTTTTAATTGGTGCATTGAATTTTTTTTTTATTGTAGCTCGGCATGTGACAACACTCCGCCTGATGTAAAGCTAGAGTGCGGTCCATGAATGAAAACAACTGCTACTACAGAGAAACCTGTGCGGGTAGCAGTCGCCTCCACTATGCCGGCTTGAGGAGACGAGCATGTACATATAGGTCCCAATTTACATTTTTAGTGTTAAAATTGCGCGTTGTTCTCTGAATGGACGTGCCTTTGCTTTTGTTAGCCGTAGGTTGAATGTTATTCCGTTGTGGTCCGAACTCGTAACGTCGTCTCTGACCTCCCAATCATCAATCAGCTGCAGCATATCCGCGGAACAGGTCGTCATGTCCACGTGGCTCGTTAGAACAAATAGACGTTCATTCCAATTTTGTGTCAATTTGTATTACGTTTTATTATTAAATTGCAATTTAAATTCCGAAAAATTAATAAATATAATAGATAATTGTATTGTATTCGTTTTTAATTATATATATTTATAGATATACATAGCGGAGTACTGTCTGTAGAAAATTTTCTGTAGTAGCAGTTATTCATGGACGGCACTCTAGCTTTATATCAGGCGGAGTGTTGTCACATATCGAACTTCAATAATAAAAGAAGAAATGTAGAAGTAAAAAAGTAGATATCATTAAAAGCAAAATTATAATACATGTACAAATTCTGATTTTATAAAATCGCGCCATTGAAATAAATTGAAAGTGACACTTTGTAGGCGTCTCGTCACGATGGCCGCAAAGCATTCTGAATAAATAAAAAAAGTAAACACAATGGTAGGCCGCTAATATATTTTAATTTAGGTGACAGTTTACTTACATCACGTTAAAAACGGAATACATGAATGAAAATCAGTTAGACACAAGAAAAATTGTTACAATTGCAAAACAATAGTACATAACAATTGACACGCGGCTAAATATAATCAATTCGTTAGAAACACTCAAAAGAAGTCAGTTTGCGAAAACAGCCGCCGCGCCGCCTTCAGGACAATGAACAGAAATAATAAAAAATAAACTATTCGTATACAATGAGTCGTATTCTCAGTACGAAAGTTCACACGGTATTGTTTGTAAGTTTTAAAAGATGGCGTAACCTCGTTATGATTTAGTTTTGTTACGTTAAATTCAATTAATTAGTCAATTGAATGATTTAGATTTTAATTGTTATTCAATTCAATTCAATTAATCCGTTCACTAAAAAGTGACTAGTTAAAAACTATATTAAGATAACTCCTGATAGACGAAACATGGGATTAGTCTGAACTCCAAAGAAAAGTCGCAAAAAGCAAAAAAAGCAATAAATATACTAACCTATACACACACATTGAGTGGTAGGCAGACTGATGATGGTTATTTGTCCAGTCTGCCGTCCTGGGGTAGTACCACCACTTTCGAATGTAACACCCGTGAAGTGACTTGTTGCGTTTCGGGAATAGTTTGAAAGTAGCCAGGTATAACGAGAGGAGTGTACGCTGTCAATCTAAGATGGTACATGCTCGTCTCCTCAAGCCGGCATAGTGGAGGCGACTGCTACCCGCTCAGGTTTCTCTGCAGTAGCAGTTGTTTCCATTCATGGACCGCACTCTAGCTTTACATCAGGCGGAGTGTTGTCAAATGCTGAGCTACAATAAAAAAAAAACACACACACATGTGTAATATCAGACGAACAGATTGTTAATATAATTTTAGTAACTAAGAAAAATAAACTCTGTCCTAATGATTCAAGGTATGTTTTAGAATGAAAATTGAACACGACAAATGTCATTTTGGCGAGAATTTTGAGATAAGGTTTAATATGTTTAGGGATGTCCAATGTCCATCTACATTGTAAAAATAAATTTCATATGGGTGCATACGAAGTCGCTGTTACAAAGGTTCCCATCGAACAATACAATGCGTATCAATAACAACAGAAAGCCTTGAACTCTCAACAATAACTAAATTGCCTCAGGACATGGGAATAGGGGTTGGCAACTCTGCCTAAAAGAAACGTCTATTAATCTCTGTTTTACGTAATCAAAATGGCCCTCACAATAAACTTACAATACTTCAGGATCTTCGCTTTTATTTTATTTTATTAAATTACGGCTAAAAATACGTTTATTTCTATTTCGAAAGCTTTGAGTTACAGCTGTGTAGGCTTTGTAAAATATTTTAATATAATATAACACCGATGTTGTTTTCTTCTCTTTTTCTAGTACAATGTTATTGATTTAAAATTTAGATTAAACTAAATTAATTATTAGAATGAAAGTTATGTCATAAGTGGAACAATATTAAAAAATAATAAACATAGTACTTATTACATGGAACGTAACATTCCTCTCTCCAAAAAAGTTGTTGTTAAATAGCCCCAGCATGCCGGCTTCATCGTTTCATAGACAATGCTAAAGATTCTAGATTGCGTAGCTATTGTTTTGACAGCACGTGTAGCCGCGGGCTCGCAGCTTTTGCCTCGTTGTTGGAGAAAAAAATTAAGACCACACGTATGGACCACCGCCGGCTGAAAATAACACAAAAAAGTAAATTATGTAACAAATTTTTTTTAAATTCTACTATAGCGCGACCGTGGACGTGGCGGTTGAAGGCGGAACTCACGATCAATGAGACCAGTGTTCGAATCCGGCTTAATTCTGACCGGTAGCAATGTTACATGTATTTTAGTCTCTCAATGCCTATGATGCAAGCACTAGCTATGTAAAAAAAACTATAACAAAAGTAACACTAATTTGATTATAAAGTAACTTCCTACTTATATTATTTAGCCAAAGTAAGATCATTTCAAATTACAGCGCACATACAAAAGCAAAACAAATTAAATTACTTTTAAGATTTATCAAGGAATTAGTGCAGAAAAGATCACTACCATCTCTACGCAACACGGCTACTAGTGTGATGCGCACGCGCACATCTCATGTATAGCCATGCCAGAACAATTGTTTATAAAACTTATAAACACAATACGAGTATCAGGACAACACAAACAGAAAACACCCATTTAATTTGACCTTGTTGCATTTCAGGATTAGTTTGGAAGCCAGGTATAATGAGAGGACCAGGATCTAGTAGCATTTGTTTCCGTTCTTGGACCGCACTCTAGCTTTACATCAGGCGGAGTGTTGTCATATGTCAAGCTACAATAATAAAAAAGTATTATACTACATAAATTTATTATAAATTTGTTATAAATACATATAACTTTCTGTATATGGTCAAAGTGTGTAATCCGTGGTTCTGTAATCTGGCGTAGTTATGTTGTAATCGCGTGCCATCTGTAGTTGTCCTCGATAATTGATCGGGCGCACCTGTACACATCGTTTGATCGAGCGAGGTATTAAAATCATTCGCCGAGTTCATTTTTCTGTAACTTTATATCTAATACTTATAAATAAGTACCTTTGCTTCTTCAAATAGAATTTATTTGAAATAAAGCCTTTAATCGACGACAGTCACGGTCTGTTATGCGGACGTCCCGGGTTTGGATCTCGAAATATTCGTCAATATGATATTATTGGCATAGGACAACACTCCGCCTGATGTAAAGCTAGAGTGCGGTACATGAAGGCAAGGCAGGGCAAGGTGGTGGTCTAGCGGTAGAGAACGGAACTCACTGAGTTGAGACCCGTGATCAAACCTCGCTTTTGGACCAGTACCAATGTATTCATATGTATTTTGGTTGCTCAGTGCCTGTGATATAAGCAGACATTAAAAAAATTGCAATAGTTCGTTGTAATATGTACAAGTTAAAATGAAACTTAATGTTATGAATTCTTGTAAATCATAAACTGCAATGAATATTCATAAATAATGTGGAATTTTCTTACAACTGAAGGTAGCAATTTAAATCACTTCTCATTAATTATTTTGTACAATATTTTAAGAGCGTACAGCTTGAGGGCGTTCGTACGGTTCGTGGAATTTGGCATCATGCATTTGCTTGCTTGCAATTTGTCGATATCTCACTTACCGTTCAGATAAACCTACTTTGTTCGGCTAAGGTAGCAAGCGTGAACTCACTCTCGTGAAATCACGTTAAATTCATAGTTGCTCAGTGCTCATGGTGCAATTTGGGCATTATTTAAAGAGGGTAGGCATACTGATAAGGGTAATTAGGCCGGTCTGCCGTGCTGGGCAACATAGGCAGTTGCTTATGGGCCGCTACCACACCACAAAAAAATTAAATTAAATCGATAAAGGCTCAGCAGAAACGAAAAAATACTGAGTTTTGTTTTAAATTTTATGTTAGCCAACTTATTTAGTTACTCTCTTCTTTACCTTGACTTTAATAGAAACTTTTAACAGTTAACCACAAACGATTTGAGGGGCCTCCACAACATGCTCTACCTATGGGCCGCCGAAGTCTAAATCCGGCGCTGAGTACCACCACATTCCAGTGTAACACCCGTGTATCTAGCTTATAAGTAAGAAGTTTAAAGTTATAATGCATGTTTTCTTTGTAAATATAAAGTGATACATTGTTGCAAATAGTTTGTGTTTTAATTCGTTTATTAGACGCGAGTTATGGCGACAGATACGCCGCGCTATACTCAAATTGCTGTTTTTATCCACACGCTCATATATTTTATTTGCAAAGGTTTAGGGTTATTTTCTATTCAACTAGATGCATTTTATCTTCTGTTTAAGAATTTAAGAATTAATAAATTGGTTATTGTTTTTAAATGTAAAATATTGTTTCTTTTTGTAAACAGACTACTGTACAGACTGTAGGCAGACTGATGATGGCAATTTGTCCAGTCTGCCGTCCTGGGGTAGTACCACCACTTTCGAATGTAACACCTTGTCGTGTTTCGGGAATAGTTTGAAAGTAGCCAGGTATAGCGAGAGGAGTGTCTACTGTCAATCTAAGATGGTACATGTTCGTCTCCTCAAGCCGGCATATAGAGGCGACTACTGCCCGCACATGTTTCTCTGTAGTAGCAGTTGTTTCCATTCATGGACCGCACTCTAGCTTTACATCAGGCGGGGTGTTGTCACATGCCGAGCTACAATTAAAAAAAATGCTTATGTGTTTTATGTAATTTATGTGTTATAATATATTGTTTACTTATTTATTTATTTATTTTTGATTTTCCTTTTCTTGTTCATTGCACTGCAGATCTCCGTTCACACACTGGTAGACAATGCCAAACGCATTAAGCTCGACTATGTACCACTTATATGTGCAATAAAGTGTTTTTATTTAGATATAAACAATAATGTAGTTTTGTTTGTTTATCCCGTAAGCGCTTGCCTGTCCAATTTGAAAAAAAAAAGGTTAGCACTAGAAGGTTTTTGGGCTTTCGTAAGTAAAAGCTCCACAAGCAACGTTAATATACTAAATTAAAAAATATATTGTACATATATCTTGTGCCTCGACCTAGCTTCTTTATTATATTATGTATTATAGTATTGTGACGAGTTCTGTGGTCGAATGCGTAAGAGCCCCGAGTCGAGCGAACGCGAATTATCGTCGAGTCGTAGTAAGTGTTTACCTCCACTTTGTTGTGAATTTATTTGTAATAATGATCTACTTATTGATGTTATTTGTTGTACTTCATTGTAATTGCAATTTATTTTGTTTATACCGATCGTTACTATGTGTACTTTTTTGTTAAATAATCTCTATTGGAATTGAAATAGTTTTAGTTTAAGGAAAAACTTTAATAATTTTCAGGAACTATTTTAATATAATAATTGTAGGAGGGATCTACTCCTAGAAGTGAGGTCGTCTTACTGATAGCACCTGTGTCGTACTGTCTGAAGTAATGTAATATATGACGACCTAAAAAATCGACTTTTTGAGTCAAGAATTGATGAGAAAAATTAGGAAAAGGAATGATTAGATTCCCCTAGTCTTTCTTCGAGTAAAGAACATTAATAAAAATACAAAACCGACCGTACCGATCGGTACCAATGTAACTTTGTTATATGTACTTTGGTCACTCAGTGCCTATAAGCACTATTAAAGAGTGGTAGAGACTGATGATGGTTATTTGTCCAGTCTGTCGTCCTGGGGTAGTACCACCACTTTCGAATGTAACACCCGTGAAGTGACCTTGTCGTGACTACCCCAAGACTATCACTCTTTAATAGTGCCTATAGGCACTGATCGACCAAAGTACATATAATTAAAAATGTGATGGCTTCGAAATCGAGCCAAGATAGAATTAGATTATGATTGCTCTTGTAATCCACATTAATTAACTTATATAATAATTTTCCTAATTAAATTGTCTGTGAGACGTAACAATTGATGGACACCGACATTTTGTATTTGACCAATCATTGGCTATTGTTCAGTTAGACGTGAGCTTTTATACAATGCATATTATACTTTTATGAAATTAATTTCATATGTTATATAGTCTTTTAATATATATCTTATTTATTGGTCATAAACCAAAGTTAATTCAAGTTCAATACGTTTTTCATTTTAATTAATTTTTGATATATTAATATTTAATTATATTACTTTGTTTATTGTTCAATACTTTACCAAGATATATAAATATCGTTGCTAGATATTGAATTGGGTTGAATTTTTTTTGTCAGATTTACTTAATTTTTAGTATATTTGCTCTACACACAACATAAATAACGAAACGTGTATTTCAGCTTTTCTCGAAATTTAATCCGAAATGGGGTGAAATTGTACGAGTTTCTTTTTGCTAGATAAATTTCATTTGAACTACGATTAGTATTTGTACGTTTAATAGGGAGTTTTTGCTCTTTTTGGTCCGCTACCCTAAAAATGGAAAAATAAAAAACCTTTTCAAAAAAAAGTTGAACCGACTTCAATAAACACTAAAAGCACTCAAAAGTGAAAAATACTTTTTAACAAGAGTATCTACACACAAATAATAAACATAAACACTAATAGGTGTTTATTATGTACAAATTAATCGTGTACATACCTACCACATTTTTGGAGTAGGTACCAAGCTATACCAATTCAAAATTTCAGGATAGGAACACTTGGATATCTTCCTAGATATCAAGTATATCTATAAACGTTTGCTTGGCACCTACTCCAAAAATATAGTAGGTATGTAGACAGTTAATTTGTACATAATAAACACCTATTAGTGTTTATGTTTATTACTTTGTGTGTAGATACTCTTGGGAAAAAATTATTTTTCACTTTTGAGTGCTTTTAGTGTTTATTGAAGTCGGTTCAACTTTTTTTTTGGAAAAGGTTTTTTATTAAATATTTCTTTCAACAGAGAATCGAACCTGCAACCTTACAAATCCGCTATAGAACTCGTAAAATATTATTTTATTATTAAAGTAATTTTTGGTACACTCTGCAATCTCTTTAAAACTCATCTTTTAAAGTTAATAATAAAAATAAAAATAGCAGATAATTGCGCGTTCAATTTGAGAGTTTTGCAAAGTCACTCACTTTATTATCGAGATCCATTGTCGAGTTTTGATGAGATATGAGTAGGCATAGTGGGGCCCTTTGTAGTAAACGTGTGAGAACTTAATTGATCATCGCGTGAGGTATTTTTAAGGGAAGATATTCAAACCTTTAATCTTAACTGTTAAGGGATAGGCACTTCTCTGACAACTGTCGTCTCCGTTCTAGGACCGCACTCTAGCTTGACATCAGGCGCAGTGCGGTCATATGACGTGCTAAAATAAAATAATTATGTTAACAAATATTTATTTCGATTAGGAATCAAACCCGTTTATGTGTAACAGACAGACACGCTAGCCACTGCGCCGCAGAAGAAAAACTTGTCAAATTATTTTTATTTATGTATTAAAAATAGTATTTTGCAAAGCTTTGTCTATTTCAGGATTATACTTGGTAAAGTTTCTTTGTTTCAAAATAATAAAATGTTTTAAAAAATAATTCTCACATGCGTAAAACAAAGGCAACTTTATTTAAACATTGTTAGTAATCACTGTTTTAGTAATACAAAAAACCTAACCTCACCCTTATTTATAAAGACATAAAGTCGATATTTTATTTCATAACAAACCGTGACATTTTACAAATAATTACCTAGTTGTTTTTACAGAAATTACGACTATTGTCTTTTTGCATAAATAACTAATTATAATAAGATGGTATGAGAAAATAATAATGTTTGTTTTTGTATAAGGTCGATATTACACTACTCCTCTACTAGACGCGGCCCTTTGTTGCCAGTGACAATTTTTTTATTTGGCACAATAACATTAAACTTAAAAGTTATTATATTTTAGGATCATATAAGTGTTTGCAATCAAATAACAATTGTGCACAACATTTATACAAAACAGTACAAGAAAACTAGTGTTGTACTACATAAATTATTTTCTAAGATTCAATTTAAATGTTTTTAAGCTAGTGTTACTAGCTGACCCGGCAAACTTCGTACCGCCTCAGAATCAATAAATAAAAAAGCATTTCTGAACGACTTTTAATTTAATTGATTTCTAAACGAAGCGACGAACATCAAATGTTTGACATTCAAAATCAAAGGAATAGTTTCTAAGGGAAAGCGAAATTGTTGTTTTTACTATATTCCAAGCATTTTTTCATATTTACTCACCTTTTAAACCTTCTCTGGACTTCTACAAATAATTCAAAACCAAAATTAGCCAAATCAGTCCAGCCGTTCTCGAGTTTTAACGAAACAAACGAACAGCAATTCATTTTTATTATATAGATATGAACGGCTTACTCTATGGAATGGATTATTATGTGAAATGTTATTATTTGCCCTCTGTACACTAATATATATAAACATAACTTGAGTAAAATAGATTTTAAAGAAATTTCCAATTAAGGGCGGCTGGCCGCTAGACCATGGCGGTAGAATGCGTGCGCTAATGATCGATGAGCACCGCATTCAAATCTCCCTATATTCTGACCAATGTTATATGGGATTTTGATAGCTCAGGACTTTAGGCATTATTAAAGAGTGGTAGGTAGCCTGATGATGGTTAATATTCCAGTCTGTCGTCCTGAGATAGTAATACCACTTTCAACTGAAATAACTCAGTCTCGTTTTCAGATTAGCTTGGAAGTAGTCCGGTATAACGAGAGTGTGCATTGTCAACCTCAATCGTTTCATTAAATCAGCATAGCAGAAGCGACATATATTTGTCTTCGGTATAAGTTGTTGTGATTCCTTATTGTTATTAGTGTATTCTCGCCCTTATAGTAAAAGGCCAAAGGGGTGAACAGTGTCGGTAGTAGGTAAATAAATTACATATAATTATGGAATTCGTGGTATAAAAATAAATGCACTCGTCTTGTGTGGTATCATATGAGCCTTAAGCAAAATTACAATTTATGTCAGATGTTTTTTTTAAAACGTCCAATAAACATTTCAATTATACGCACAGGGATTTGTTTTTAAAGGGTTTGCTTTGGGTCGATTCTGGCTACATCTTTTTTTTTGTTGACTATAATTTAGAAGCAATATGCAATTAACTTTCTAAAATAACTTCTTATTGATTAGAAAACCTCCTGATCCTGGATTAGAAGTCCTTGGGTGTACCAGTTACCACCACTTTCGAATGTAACACTCGTGAAGTGATCTTGCCGCGTTTCGGCAACATTTTGAGTGTATAAACACTCCGCTCTTTGATATAAAGCATAACATATAGACATAACTGCTACTACAGAGAAATTTCTACAGGCAGCAGTCGCTTTCGCTATGGCGGCTTAAAGATACAAATGGTGCATATTTTTCTAGATTTCTAGACTGACAGTGCACACTCCCCTGGTTACACCTGGCTACTTCAAAACTGAACACAGGTACGGCAGACTGGGCTAATAACCATTCTGTTTAATATTTAGCGACCAAAGTTCTATTATAATTTTAACAATAATAATAAAGAATTACGCACATAATATTGTGATAGTTGATGACAATGTGATGATTGATGCCACCGAAATAACTTAGCGGTAAGTTTCTCACGACTACGGAATTGTGTTAAATACGTTACAATTGTATTTAGGTTGAGCATGCACTCGCGTTTGTGGAGACACAATCGTTTTGCACTTTATTATTATACTTCCTACAATATAATTAACTTATAAATAGACATTTACTATATATAAAAAATACAGTTATCCGTTTTTTATATTAATTTTAGACATTTTAAATAAAAGATTGGCTTTATTATTAAATTCTGATGAAAATTAACTAAAAGAAAAACAACACGTCTAAACTGAGGTGGAGATCGAATTTATGTCTTCTGTAATGCGCGTGGATGTTCACTTTTTTTCTATTAAATTTTCATCATAATAATCTCTCAGGATTGGTTAAATTGAACTTTCTTACCATTAATTAAGAGTTGCGATCCGTACTGGGGTAATAGTTGTACCATCATTGAGTCATGTTTAGAAGTATCCGGGTAAGGAGAGGACAGGAATGTACATCTAAGTTCAGTAGTGCTAGTCATGTCTCCTTGGACCCTCTCTCACTCAACTGCGCATCCTCTTAGGAGGACGCAGGCCTCTTTTATCCCATTTATCGCGTTTTTGCTTTCGGAGCAGACGCTTCACGTCTGTTTCCACCTCTCATTCGTGCTGAAAAAACCCTTTTAGGGTTAGCAGCGGTTCTCTTTCAGATTAAAAATGTCACCTTGGTAACAATTGCCTTCGCTCATGAACCGTACTCTAGTACATTAAAATTAAAATATTTAATCGCGTTTCATTCTCTACACATTATCGTTAACGATAATATCGTAACGAATTGCAATACACAATAATCGTAAATAAATGTATTGCATCTAACGCAGCATTTAGAAATTTAATAGCTTCAATAAGAAAAACAACTTTCATTATATTGACAAGATTTAAAAACAAAATTATGATCAGATAGATAGCAAAAATAGATACTAATTAATACTTATCTTCGTCTACATAATCTTTGACAGAGTTCAACGACCAATGAGTTCCCCAAATGCTCGTAATTCTCAGAGTTCGATCTATAAAAAAAAGTACGCATGAAAATAATTATAGATTAGTAAGTACATCGAGAAGTTAATATACACGATAAATATAGTTATTATAGGTTAGGTGATTAGGTGAAATTATATGAATAATAATATATTATTGAAGATTAGAATGGGCATGGAATTTGTGAGATACGCGCCTTTGAGGTCATTTATAAGAAATGAACCGGTATCAAATTCGTGGAGATGCTGTTACGTTTGGCCGTGAATTGAACAGGGTATAGCGAAGGCGACTACTGTGCAAATCTTAATTTTTTGGTAGTTGTTTTTCCGCCCATGTATTGTACTTTAGCGTCAGATGGAATGTACACGTCTGCCCTAAAAACGGTTTTAAGAGCTGACTGCCAAGATAATAGTAACTTATTAGTTTAAAATTTTGTATTATTATTTTTAATTATATATATATTTTGCTGGCCATCTATTAATACAATTTCAGGCCTTGATCTTTGAATGATTGAATATTTTTTTTATTTCTTCAGGTTGGCTTATTCCTAATAAACATCGTCGTTCATAAACAAACAAACCTTCATACTTTTATGTAATTAATAATAATAATATATATAAAGAACAAATCGAGCGCATTCAAAGAAGATTTGTTGATCATCTTCACTACCGTCTACGGAAATCATCAGACACGTATAAAAATGGCTGTAGGATACATCAGCTCTTGACATTGGAGGAACGGCGGCTCGTTATGGATGTGTGCCTGCTTCAGGACATTGTTTGTGGTCGTTTGGACTGTAGTGAGCTAGTGGCGGGCGTGTCTTACAACACACCACGGAGGCGCACACGCCATACGCCAATGTTCTCTGTACCTTTTCATCATACCAAATTCTCGAGTAACGCTGTGCTGTCAAGAATTGTTCGCACATATAATGAGACCTTTAAGAACATTGATCTATATGCACATTCGAAGAGCACCTTGAGGAGAATGCTGTCTGATTGTCTGGTGTCGGGGGCTGGCCGATAGCTGTCTGCCGGGCGTGCTCGTGCGATCCTAGACAGCTGTCTCGGATTGTGGGGTTATGTTTGGCTGGCGGATGTTGGCTGGGGCTTGATATGGGGGGGTCGGATGGTGCTTCCTTTGGGTGTTATTATTATTACTATTATTGTATTGTTATTTTTATTTATTTTTATTATTTAATTATTTAATTTTTTTAAATTTAATTTAATTATATTATTATTTAATTATCATTATTAGTTTGTGTGGGTATGTAGTGGTAGCAGGCGTGAATTTATTTAGTTTGAATTTAGCTTTATTTCTGTAACTAATAATATTATTACAAATGATTAACAGTATTGTCAGTTTTCTTTCTTTATTATTATTTTGTTTATTGTTAGTTTTTTTAGTTTTTTTTGTGTTTTTTTTTTGAGTTACACTTATGTTTAAAATTTTATTTTTTTTGTGATTTATTTTTGTGTCAATTTTTAGTTTTTCTTTGTACAACTACTCATCACATATACCGTGAAGCCTATCATTAGCCTTATTTTTATAAACTAAGTTTTTTTGTGTTATACTCTAGGTTTACGCTGTTGGCTTTTAAAATAAATAAATAAATAAATAAATAAATAAATAAATAAATAATGCATTTTTATTATCAGTTTATTATTATCATTATTTTTTATTCAATTTTCATTATAATTTAATTTCAATTATTGTTTCAGATAAAGCTGTTAGCAAAGGACGAACGTCAAAACAAAATATTAAACCAGAAGGTAAGATCTTTACTTCCAAAGAGTTTTTCTACCTACCCAAACCTGGGAAGTCGTGAACATATAATACAATAAAGTTGATTGACCTGTGTACATCAGCATAGGGTTAGTTCTCACACGATTGTCACAAAGATAGCCTCTAATGTCGTCTTGATAATCACAACTCCACATTTATAATTATGTAACTTTAATTTACTTCCTATAAACGTAGACAGACAGACATCTTCCGTTTACATTTAGACATCTATTAGCAACTAGCTGACCCGGCAAACTTCGTACCTCCTTAGAATCAATAAATAAAAAAAAACTGAATGATAATTGCAGAATGTTTCAGCAACATGATATTGCTTGAAAAAATTTGATTTCTGAACGACGGGACGAACATCAAACGTTTGACATCCAAAACAAAAAAAATATATAATATTACTGAAGACTGTATGGGCTTTGTTCCCTTTGCCTTCCCAGATTGGGAGAATTAACAAAAAAAAATATTATGAAATGTATTCCCATACAATTAGTTAGTAATCTGATGCTTACATTAATAATACTAGCCCAAAAGTACATCTCCATAATTTAACTCGAGTTAATTCAAATTATAAGTTTATATAATTATAGAAAATAGGGTATGATAATAAAAGTAACGAACGTGCGTAACAAACAATTGTTGAATGTAATAGTTAGCGTGGTATGTGTTGCCTTCAGGCGGTTTTACATGAGTGAAAGTGCGAGGCGCGACACTTTCTATAACGACAGGCTATTGTATAATGGGTGCCGGCAAATGAAACGAGTTACTACTTCGAGAACACTGACCATGCATTGGTAGCTTCCATAGATGCCTCTTAACCTTAAATTTAAACAAAAATAGAGGGTTTTAAAAAAATGTTTCTAAAGTGCGGTCCATGAACGGAAATAACTGCTACTACAGATGAAGTTCTACAGCGAGTAGTCGCTCCCACTATGCCGGCTTAAGGAGACGAATGTGCATGGTGCATTGACATTTTTGAGGGCGAGGGCGACCAGTGGTGGGAATTATTGAATCATACCTAACAGTGGTTGATTAATTTTTTGGTAAATGATCCACTTTTAGGTGCTACATCGTACACAATAAAATGAATATTCAATTAAAATTAAAATCAAAATTTGTATACTCCTCTCGTTACACCTGGCTACTAAGGTTACCTGTAGGCTACATTGTTTACTTTAAATAATAACTTGCGTAATTCAGTCAGTTAATTTTGTAAGATAAATAATGTAGTGAATCATTATAAGTACTAAACCTTGTCAAAATAACTCGCAGAGATGTTTAATCATTACCAAACGAATAATTTGTTTGGACGTATGTAATGAAGTTAATAGTGCCAGAGGCGTAATTAATGTTAATATAACATGAAGATTTTGGTCAAGGATAACAACAATTAACTATGTAATTGAAAGCTCCCAACTTAAAACAATTCATTTGTAACATATTAACGTTTTATTTCTAATATAAAAACATGTTGAAATAAATTAGAGAGTTTTTAGTAAATCTTACAGCCATGTTTCTTTTTTAAATGCCTATTGGAAAACGTTAACACGCAGCACACATATCTCCAGTAGTCGAAGGGCTGCCGAAGAAGGCTATTGGAATAGTAGTTCTATCTAGAAAGATAGACAACACTCCGCCTGATGTAAAGGTAGAGTGCGGTCCATGAATGGAAACAACTGCTACTACAGAGAAACCTGTGCGGGTAGCAGTCGCCTCCACTATGCCGGCTTGAGGTGACGAGCATGTACCATCTTAGATTGGCAGTGCACACTCCTCTCTTATACCTGGCTACTTTCAAACTATTCCCGAAACGCGACAGTCACTTCAGGGGTGTTACATTCGAAAGTGGTGGTACTACCCCAGGACGGCAGACTGGACGAATAACCATCATCAGTCTGCCTACCACTCCTTAAATTTTATGTTTTTGTGTGAAAGCCGCTGGCAGCCGGCTAAGGGTGTTTTAGAGAATCTGGAGTGAAGAGAAAAAGAATGACGTGGCTGAGACTAGTCGAGGATGAAGCTCTGACCAGTTATGACGAATGAGTTGTCAGACTTGGGAGGAGATAAGCTTCATTGCGATGCGAAGAGTTGCGGCCGGAACGTGGAGTACTAGAATAGAACCTGCATCGAGTAAAGAAGGGTTGTTTAGTGGTCAGACTTGCCAATAAAGATTGGCCCAATTCGAATTCCACCTCAACTCCGGCTGTTTTATGCGTGTTAATTTTTTTCCATATATTATTGTTGAAAATAATCACAGATAAATAAAAAGTTTACGTACTAAGGGACTGGTTAATGGTCAGTGGTCATATCGTGAAGCGATAGTTAAATGAAAGAAAGGTTAGCTTACGGAATTTTAATTTAAGAGAACTATTTACAAACAGACATACAGGCTAGTGAAGGTGTAGGGATGAAGGGCCGATGCGTAGGATGTGGAGAGCATGAAGGCGTGGGTCGGCGGCGTTCCCGCGTCGGAGACCGCTATCTTCGTCGGCGAGACTCCTTGCAGGGTGCAGGATGAATCCGCGCAGGATCCCGGAAGGCTTGATGGTGGTGGACGGTTGCATGCAGCACACGCGCAGGCGCGTACAGTCCTCAGAGATGACTCCATTCGTCAGACCAGTCTTGTAGCACTCTTGTTGGGTACTTCACTCGCGAGCAGCGGCCTCGGAGGTCTCACGTAACCGTTCGATCAGACTTCTTGCAGAGTTGGTAGGTTTTGAGGTCTTTTTTTGCAGTTCCCGGGGTATAGTGGCCCCGGAAAAAGACCTTTAGGTGCAGAGCTTCATTATTCGTTTCTGTCATACTACGTATAGTCGATTGTCAGTCGATTCTCTCACCATCTGTCAGTTATGTAAGTAAATGCGGCATTTCACAAAAAAAGACACCTTACGTCATATTAAACACTTGTATCAGATATACCAAATATGGATGATAAAACAAGGATGGGTAACTTTCACACAATATTGCCAATATTTAATCATTATGTAGGTAAGTAAAAAAGATTTTGGCGCGTTCACGTGACTGTTGTGTACGGAGGTCAATACAATACAATACAATTGTGACGTCTTTTTCCCACAGGTCAGATTATGTAAATTCAAGCGAACTAACACCCTACTAACCTAACGCGTTGTAAAGCTAAGCTTTTAAATATGATAGACTGGAGTTTTGATAACAAGCAGACTTAATTAAAATTAAAAAAAGAAAAGAAATACGTTAATAATATTTAATTTAGGTAGGTTGAACAATAGACAAAAATTAAAACCATATACCAAATTGTTTATGAAACGCTTTTAATTAACATGTATGACGGAACGGGAAAGCCCAAGTCCAAGGCTTCTATCCTCCATTTGTGGGCGATAACTAAACAAAGATGCTGAAACACGACAGTTCCTCCGCACAAAAAAGTCACAACGCTTTCAGAGACTCTGTCAAAGCGTAACGACGCTTTTGTTTCATATTCAGTTAGTGCTTGTACTCATGACCACGTATTAATTTTGTTCCAAGTTAGTTTCCGTAATCGTTCAAATGAGAGTCCGTATTCATGACCGTTCCGACATGTAACTAAGAACAAATTATTAAGAATAAATAAAAAAAAACTCTCTTAATAGTTTTGAATTAAAATAGCTAAATAAAGCTTTTGTTAATATATTTCGTAATTACATTCCAAAAGCTACTTGTGACCGCGCCCGTTGGTTGCCATTTGTAAGACAGGTGACCGGTACATTAAGATGTTATAACACTACTCTATATACTTAGTAGGTATGTATACCAAAATCTCTTTTAAGCGAATTAACAGAATAACAAACAAAAATATTACCTGACAATCAAAATGTTAACTTAGCATCAGACTGATAGGATAGGAGTGTGATGTGTTCACCAGACTATTATTTAAAAAAAAACTAGCTAATGTTTTTCCACTGTGGAGGTAATTCGCGTAAGCCGGCATAGCGGAGGCGAGTACTGCTTCTAGCTTAACATAAAGCCCAGAAAACGCATATCTAGTTAACAAAGCAATAATCTAAAATAATACCTTATTTTTTCATTAATTTATTTCAATTATATCAACACATCGTTTACTAATCAATAGACGATGTTTAATTACATAAAAACATATACCTGTATGTATCATCAATTATTAAAGCATTTAATATAATAATAACCTCAAATATTGCATTAGAAAAAGTCTAATTACTCAATAACTCAAGAGTAGTAGGCAGACTGATGATGGTTATTAGCCCAGTCTGCCGTGTTGGGGTAGTACCACCACTTTCGAATGTAACACCCGTGAAGTGACCTTGTCGCGTTTCGGGAATAGTTTGAAAGTAGCCAGGTATAGCGAGAGAAGTGTGTGTGAGAAGATTGACAGTAATCTAGGATGGTACGTGCTCGTCTCCTCAAGCCGGCATAGTGGAGGCAACCAGGTTTCTCTGTAGTAGCAGTTGTTTCCACTCATGGACCGCACTCTAGCTTTACCTCAGGCGGAGTGTTGTCACATGCCGAGCTACAATAAAAAAAAAAAATCCGGGTGAAAAAAAAAAAACTAAAAATCATCGACAAACTCGAGAAAAAAAAATTGTGGGCCCATTTCTCTTAGGCGAATGGGCATTCTCCTTTTATAATAATTTGGCATGATAATGTAGCTGTCGAATAGTTTAAGATAAGTACAAACTAATGGTCACTGGTTCGTGTGTAGGCGCGGCGGTAGTGATCAGGTGCGAGTGTGGGAAACTTGGGTAGAGCACGTGAGCTTGACGACCTTGCGCCCGCGCACCTTTCGCCCGCGCGCCGCCAATAACGCATCTGCGATTGGCGGAAGCTCACGCGTATTTATAGCTCTCTGATTGCGCTTTCGATTGAAGCTTTTCTTAAATAATAAATATAGTATTTAATGCTGTCGAAAGATGAGTAAAAGTTGTATTTAATGACGTGTTTTCATAAATAACAGTAATGCTAAACTAGCTAGCATACTAAGATGAAGAGAAATTGTTTATACGATTATACGTCGTCCTGGGGCAGTACCACCACTTTCGAATGTAACACCCGTGAAGTGACCTTGTCGCGTTTCGGGAATAGTTTGAAAGTAGCCAGGTATAAGAGAGGAGTGTGCACTGTCAATCTAGATGGTACATGCTCGTCTCCTCGAGCCGGCATAGTGGACGCGACTGCAGCCCGTAGAGATTTCTCTGTGGTAGCAGTTGTTTCCATTCATGGACCGCACTCTAGCTTTACATCAGGCGGAGTGTTGTCACATGTCGAGCTACAATAAAAAAATTAAAAAAATAGTTTTTTTATGTTGTTGTCAAAAGGAAAGGCAAAAGGATCGATGCCTATACAGCCCAGAATTCATTAGTATTTCGTTTTCTTCATCAATTCTTGTTGCTGCGTTGGGTAGAAAATTAAAACTGTCTATACGAGTATTTCACATAGTTTACCCACACTGACGCACGTTTACGAACACTAAGGGTGGTTTGCACCAGAAGGCCGGTTAAAGTAACTTTAACTATTACTTTTACGGCGACGACGACCGTTAAACGTTTACATTTACTCCACACGCGTTGCAATATCGTGTAAATTCATATTGTTATAGTTAAAAGGGTAGCTGATCTCGAAAAATAATAGAAAAACATATTTGGCTTCTTTTCATACATTTGACGTTGTTACTTTAACCGGCCTTCTGGTGAAAACCACCCTAAATGGATACGGTACTAATGTAACTATGTTATATGTAAAAGCGCCAGTTTTTTTTTAGCTCGACATATGGCAACACTCCGCCTGATGTAAAGCTAGAGTGCGGTCCATGAACGGAAACAACTGCTACTACAGAGAAATTTCTACGGGCAGCAGTCGCCTCCGCTATGTCGACCTGAGGAGACGAGTATGCACCATCTAGATTGACAGTGTACTCTCCTCTCGTTATACCTGGCTACTTTCAAACTGCTCCCGAAACGCGACAAGGTCTACGAGTAAGTATAGACGTTAAAAAATGTACAAAAGTTATTTTGAAACATAAAAATTAACGTCTTTAAATCAGTCAAATTATTGTCTAAAATAATCAGGTAGAATATGTAAATAGTATACCATTCTAAATTCCAGGCAGAACGGTTGCGTGCCCTTAGGGCAAGTCACGAGAGCTTTTGCATTTATTGCTATTACCTAATTATTTTCAGCTTTCGGTGCTGAGAAAAATATATTTTGCCAACAGCATTATTTATGTGTTATACCTAATAGTTTGAAAGTAGCCAGGTATAACGAGAGGAGTGTGCACTGTCAATCTAAGATGGTACATGCTCGTCTCCTCAAGCCGGCATAGTGGAGGCGACTGCTGCCCGCACAGGTTTCTCTGTAGTAGCAGTTGTTTTCATTCATGGACCGCACTCTAGCTTTACATCAGGCGGAGTGTTGTCACATGCCGAGCTACAATAAAAAAAAAAACAAAACAATATTTGAAAATAATATCTTATTTTTATATTAATTCATTTAAATTATATCAACACATTTACCAATCAATAGATAATGTTTATTTACATAAAAAAACAGATATCATCAATTATTAAAGCATTTAATATAATAATAAATTAATTGATCATCAAAAATCATCTAATTACTCATTTACCCGGGTGAAAATATAGATAATAATAAGCTCGGCTACTTTCAAACTGCTCCCGAAACGTGACAAGGTCACTTCACGGGTGTTACATTCGAAAGTGGTGGTACTACCCCTGGACGACAGACTGGGCTAATAACCATCATCAGTCTGCCTACCACTCTTTAATAGTGCCTATAGGCACTGAGCGACCAAAGTATCTACATATAACAAAGTTAAATTGGTACCGGTCAGAATTATCGATGTTCGAACACGGGTCTCATCGATCGTGAGTTTACGCGTCTTACCGCTAGACCACGGCCGCTCTTATAAGTGCACTAATATTTGGTGTAAAGATATTAAAGTATTAATATTGTAAATGTGAACGTTTGTTTGTTTGTTTTCCTGCTGTACGTGTGTACGACTGCTGCCCGTAGAGATTTCTCTGTGGTAGTAGTTGTTTCCATTCATGGACCGCACTCTAGCTTTACATCAGGCGGAGTGCAAAGCGTACCGATAAAAGGGCCAAAGTGAACTAGTTAATTTGAAAGCTTCCTCGATAAGTTTTATTTATCGGTCATAGAAATTTTACACCCGGACATGGATAGGGTTCACTAACTACATAACTTTCGTTACAGCAAACAGATAAAAACGTTTCTGTTTGTACAGTCAACAAAAACACACGTGCATCCTATTGCAAACATTTTAAGGTTTATTTTGCAATGCTGTACAAGTATTTGGTTTTCTTGTAAATATTGATAAACGATGAGGCAATACGTTTTGGGTCAGAAGGTAAAACATTGAGGTTATAATAATACTCTATGGACTTGCACTGTCAACTTAGTAAGCATAGCAAAGGTGACTTACATCACTGTGAAGTATGATCCATTGGTCATATTATGAGGAATGTACACATGAAACACTCGTAACATTATAAAATAACTAATATAACGTATTTACATAAAGTTAATTATTCAAAATAAATCATGTTAGGAGCGGCCGTGGTCTAGCGGTAAGACGATCGATGAGACCCGCGTTCGAACCTCGCTAAATTCTAACCGGTACCGATGTAACTATGTTATATGTACTGTGGTCGCGCAGTACCTATAGGCACTATTAAAGAGTGATAGGCAGACTGATAATGGTTATTTGTCCAGTCTGCCGTGTTGGGGTAGTACCACCACTTTCGAATGTAACACCCGTGATCTTGTCGCGTTTCGGGAGCAGTTTGAAAGAAGCCAGGTATAACGAGAGAAGGCCGGCATAGCGGAGGCGACTGCTGCCCGTAGAGATTTCTCTGTAGTAGCAGTTGTTGACCGCACTCTAGCTTGACATCGGGTGGAGTGTTGTCATGTCAAAAACCAATCTCTACCTACCTCAATGCGCTGCGGTCGTGATTTTAGCGTTTCTGATGTGTACAGGTTGATAAGTAAACAGTTTAATCTGTGTCATGGCGTACATGAGTGTAACCGGTCGACCTGCTAACACATCGTTCACTAACACGTAATAAATACCAACTATTTTAGGTTAGCTTTAAGTAAAATATAAACAATATTATACTGTCAATATATTTTTTTTTATTGTAGCTCGGCATGTGACAACACTCCGCTTGATATAAAGCTAGAGTGCGGTCCATGAATGGAAACAACTGCTACTACGGAGAAACCTGTGCAGGCAGCAGTCGCCTCCACTATGCCGGCTTGAGGAGACGAGCATGTACCATCTAGATTAACAGTGCACACTCCTCTCGTTTACCTGGCTACCTTCAAACTATTCCCGAAACGCGACAAGGTCACTTCACGGGTGTTACATTTGAAAGTGGTGGGTGGTACCCCAGGACGGCAGACAGGACAAATAACTATCATCAGTCTGCCTACCACTCTTTAATAGTGCCTATAGGTACTTGCGACTAAAGTTACATTGGTACCGGGCACAATTTTTGCTCAATTTGTGACTTGGCCACGGCCGCTCTTTTTATGTCTAGCAATACCTATAGGTGATGGTTATTAACCCAGTCTGCCGTCCTGGGGTAGTACCACCACTTTCGAATGTAACACCCGTGAAGTGACTTTGTCGCGTTTCGGGAATAGTTTGAAAGTAGCCGAGCTTGCACTGCTCGTCTCGTCAAGCCAGCATAGTGGAGGCGACTGCTGCCCGCACAGGTTTCTCTCTGGTAGCAGTTGTTTCCGTTCATGGACCGCACTCTAGCTTTACGTCAGGCGGAGTGTTGTCACATGCCGAGCTATAATAAAAAAACATCTCTTACAATAAGATCATCTTTTAACTTCTGTTATCATCTCATTCTCATCTTCTATCGCAGTCGCGTGTCTGTGAAATAGGTTTCAACTTTCTTTGTTTTAAAATGTATTTAGACAATAAAATTAAATCCAGTTGACGTTGCGTGGCTCTTTAACAATAATGTAATTAATTTAACCTACTGATTAATCTAGATTTTGTACCACGCTCTGATTGTTATGGGAAAAAATATGTTTCAAAAACTTGTATGTATTTCCTAGTTAATAAACGATTTTTTTTGCATATAATGCTAGATTTGGTTATTATTAAGGGAGGAAATATATCCCCATTCACCTTGAACTTTGACCTTGACAGTGCTTAAACGCCCAAAAAACCTGTAATGTCTAAAAAATTATTTGGATGAGTTTTCACAAAGAAAAACTGCATTCAAAAATTGAATCCTCTGCACAGCTATAGTTGCTTTTAGGGTTGCCAGATGTGTCGAGAAAAATACCGAACAAATTTTATAATAACCTAAAATAATAACCTGAAAAAATAGTAAAATTATATACTATGAAAAAAAGTTGGATTCTCTAGTCAATAACGGGACATTTGGCAACTCTAAGTAGTTTACGTAATCGTGCCGAATTTCCTTTATTCTGTCATTCCATTAACAGCCCTTCTAACGGTAGGTTTGACGTTATAAATTACTGTTTTTTTTACTACAATAATAATTAAGATATATATCAAATAGGGCATAGGGACGGCGCTGATGCCTGGTCAGTAGATACAGGCTCCAGGGCTCAACCGAACTCAGGCAATTTATTGATTTTCAATCGCCTGTGCTTTTTTAGGAAAGATAAATAAAAACTACGTTATTATTTGTTCATTTATCAACCAGAAACCGCTCTGCCTACCCACGCTAGACTGACCAAAGTGCATGACTGCTACATTAGTTACTGATCTAACTGAATTTGGAGATTTAAACAACGGTTTACAAATCCATATCGAATTTATAATTTTTACACATTTTAATTTCTATAATAGACACAATTATGATTGGATAAAATTATAAATTTCACTGCAATTTCATACAATTATCTCTGCGCGTGAGTGTACTAGCTTGCGTAAGATTTCAACATTTCTTAAAGTACGTCTTTAGTAAGTAATATGAATATTTTTTAATTCTAAACCAATAAATTTCTAGTATATCGTCTGCAGTAATAAGTTATCGATCTTAAAGTCGTATTAAGTTTCAATGTTGCGCTGCAGACTCCAGTGATGTTGTCGGTCGTGTATCCGGAAGCGCGCGACCACAGATGCGCGCGCGCAACTCTCCGTCTGGCGCGAATAATTTTCCGCGTCCCTGCCTGCGCCGGCGCATAACTGTTAACGTTTTAATGACGGCCGCGGGCTAGCCGAGCACTAGTCTAGCCTAAAACCGTTCCCACAACATATTTTATTATTTAGGTTTGCACTTCCTGTATCAAGACGGCTGCTTTGAACTGCATTCCTTATTGCAATCTATAACGTTTATATTCACATTATAAAATATTTATATACTATTTTATATACTTTATTATTGAACAGTAATAACAGATATATAATTAACATTAAAACAATATAAAAGTCAGTATTCTAATACTAATTTAAAATCAAGTATTCAATTGTAAAGTTTTACACGGGCTATCATTTGCGGCCATTCCGCTATAATCTTTTTTTTAAATTCAATTACAGTTTCGAGCAGTCGCATCTAGTTATCTCAAAGCAATGTAACCCGGGGAATGCAGAATGTGATTACACACTCAGGAGCCGCACCAGTGCCTACACCTACTTTATTGCACATGGTCTATACTAATTACAACAACGATACATTGAGACTCGATAATAGTAGATCTGATAATTCGCGCCATTGTGCGAAAACAAATGAACCCGTGTTAGTGACATTTCAAATGGGACAGCTAGGAATTCTATATAGAATTGGTCTCAATACTACTTTTCCATTTAGATCCACGGCATAATCCAGTGGCATAACAATGGTTCTCCGGGTCAGATGTACGCCAGTTTTTTTAATTGTTTGTCTGAAAAATCGCAATCAACCAGATAATAGTGATTTTACTATTTTTTGAGCTTTTGTTATCCGGTTAAAAACTTAACTTTGCCCGCTTTTTTCTCAACACATCTGGCAACAAATTTCGTATGGTATAAATAACTAGTAAGTTGGTGGTTTCCATTTGTAATTGTAGTCCCAGCAGCCTGGGCAGCCAATTGAGATTTTTAAAATTTTAATTTTGCTCGTCATAATATGACCGAAGTCCTTGTGGTAAAGATTCATGAACGAAGGCGATTGCTGACAGATAAAGGTATCTGCAGACAGTAGTCACGTCCGCTATACCGGCTGTGTAAGATGCCTCCCAAGAATCCCAAGTGGTTAGGAGGAAAGATGTGGTTAGGAATTTGTTTGGGAATTTTGCTTACCTATATTTCTTCTTCAACCATCATGGTCAGGAAGACAGGAGTGTTGTCCAGTTGTCGTTTCCATCCTCGAATTCATTTTGATGAGGTTGGTTTATTCAAATTTTGACTGTAAACTGTGTAAGCATCTAAAAAGTACTCGCATCCATGGAACTAATGCAAGGGGGTGGAAATGGGACTAAACCTCGAAGGGAAGTACATATCTCGAATCACTCGGCAACTAACTGATTACTCGATTATCGACAAATAAACGTGCGATTGAATTCAACCGATGCCGATGCCCACGCCTGCTGTGCGCACGCAAATGCGCGGGAAACTACAATAATGGCGGCGAAGGCGGCATGCAGTGAGGTTATTATTATTTTTTTTTTTTTATTGTAGCTCGACATGTGACAACACTCCGCCTGATGTGAAGCTAGAGTGCGGTCCATGAATGGAAACAACTGCTATCACAGAGAAATCTCTACGGGCTGCAGTCGCCTCCACTATGCCGGCTTGAGGAGACGAGCTAGTACTATCTAGATTGACAGTGCACACTCCTCTCGTTATACCTGGCTACTCGCTTCACGGGTGTTACATTCGAAAGTGATGATACTCTCCCAGGACCACAGACTGGACAAATAACCATCATCAGTCTGCCTACCACTTTTTAATAGTGCCTATAGGCACTGAGCGACCAAAGTACATATAACAAAGTTACAGTTACATTGGTCAGAATTTAGAGAGGTTCGAACACGGGTCTCATCGATCGTGAGTTCACGCGTCTTACCGCTAGACCACGGCTGCTTTTTTCAATTAATTTCAATTAAATTTTATTAAAGTTAATGAAAAGTGATATTTAATATAATGTATAATTTAGGGAATACTGATAACTATTTTTTAAGATTATAAAGCTAAACTCATTGACACGCTTGTTCCCCATTTCCCGAGTTGGTGGGAGGGTAATTTTTTAAGAGTGGTAGGTGGACTGATAATGGTTATTTGTCCAGTCTGCCGTCCTGGGATTAGTTTGGAAGTAGCCAGGCATAACGAGATGAGTATGCATTCGTCTTCTCAAGCCGACATAGCGGAGACAACTGCCTGCAGAAATTTCTCTGTAGTAGCAGTTGTTTCCATTCATGGACCGCACTCTAGCTTTACATCAGGCGGAGTATTGTCAATCGAGCTACAATTTAAGAAAAACATGGAGAACTACATTAATGGGATTGTTGACGCCGTTTACACACATACGTACATACATTTTTGTTTATATATATATTACTCCTTTTCATTACCCTAAATCTACCCTCAAAAGACCATCTAAAAAGTGCGTGCTAACTGTCGCGCCGTTGTCATCATCGTCATCGTAACGTCGCTGCGCAATCACAGTGTTTCAGTTTCTATGATTTTCTATTCGTAACTCTGAACAAGTACTGATCAAAAAACGCTACTCCTTAATATTATAAAACAAACAAGGAATCAGTGCAATGTGCAAAGTGAACTGATTTTCGTGCAAGTGTTTGGACAGGAACCATAGAACCAGCGCCACACATTGGTTTATACTGTACTAGCAAGCGGAAAAAATTCAATAATTCCTTACTTACTTGAGATAATTTAGATTTTTTTTGGTAAATCTTTTTGCGCCATAGTCACGGTCAGGCCCGTCATTCGCATTTTCGGTTCGTGTTTAAAGGTTGGCTCCTTGTCCATTCCTCAAAACCCAAAGAGTGATCTTATTGCGAACTTGCAATGCAGTGCAATTCTAATGAACCCAACGATAAAAGCATTATATATTAAAAATATGCAATAAATTATAATAAACGACGACGTATAATAAATAAATCATATTACATATATTAGAAACGTCCTCTTACAACTAATTTATGGCACTTAGCGCCTATTTGTAACGAATATTAATCATTTTCACTAATTAAACTATAGCCAACGTATTAACATATATCACTTATTAACACGACAATTTATATATTTTACTTTTTTTTTTAATTTCTAAAAAAAATATCTAATAACTTTACTATATATTTATATAATTATACTTTTTTGCATGATATATGTACTCGACAGAAAGGTTTTGGAAAGCGGGGGTGGTCTGGCGGTAAGACGCGTGTTCGAACCTCGCTAATTCAGACCGGTACCAACATTGATATAATATATACAACTAGATATGCAATGTAACGCGAAAGAAAAGATGACCGTTGACACTTTTAGGTTCTCTATCAGTTAGTTGAATTGACAGCAACATTGTCAAATCGTTTGAAGCGGCCTACGGTTTTTTTTATGCCAAATGTATGAGGTTTGCACCTCTAGTATATATCTCTATGGGTACCAATGTAACTTTGTTATATGTTCTTTGGTCGCTAAGTGCCTGTAGGCACTATTAAAGAGTGGTAGGCTGATGATGGTTATTTGTCCAGTCTGCCGTCCTGGAGCAGTACCACCACTTTCGAATGTAACACCCGTGAAGTGACCTTGTCGCGTTTCGGGAGCGGTCTGAAAGTAGCCAGGTATAGCAAGAGGAGTGTGCACTGTCAATCTAGATGGTGCATACTCGTCTCCTCAGGCCGCCATAGTGGAGGCGACTGTTGCTCGTACGTATTTATCTGTACTAACAGTTGTTCCGTTTTAATTATCTGATCGTGAGTGGAAACAACTGCAGCGACAGAGAAACGCCTGGAGACAACAGTCGCCTCCGTTATGAGACGATTGTGGACCATCCATTGACTGGGCATACTGCTCTCGTTATGAGTACAATAATTTTCGTCCCAAACAGTTATATACATTATTAGAAATCGTGTTGATATCACTCCAGTTGTTCGTAGCCATAAGCTATTATTGTTTGTGATTGGTTGAGTGGAAATCTGTGCAGTTAAGTTGTGATCTCTCCACTATAATGTACTAAGTATCTACACCATGTCACATCGGTACACTCTTATAACTCGATCATTAATTTTTGTAATTAACTTTCTCATCACCTTTGCAATATTTATATTTTATAGTGCAACGTCTTTCCTCAGTCAAGCGCAGTGTAAAGAGGCCGGCATAGCGGAGGCGACCGCTGTCTGCAGATCCCCTTATCTCACAGCAGTCGCCTCCGTTCATGGATCGCGCTCTAGCTTAACATCCGGCGGAGGCGGTACGTGTTGCAGTAGTTAGCGCGTCTGTTGTCTGGAGGTCTTATTAAAAAATAAACTGTTTTTTTTTTAAATATTGTAAATATGATATTGACTCTTGAATGAACTCTTTTTTTTATAATAGTACGGAATTTATGACCGCACTCCGCCTGATGTAAAACTAAAGTGCGGTCCGTAAGTCTTCTCTCGAATAAAATATGAATGTAAAATATTCCAGTAATATTTTTCAAAATATTTAGTATTTAAATTATAATCTGTAAATATATTTAACTTTTAAATTTTCTTGTCATTATATACAAGGTGTCCCAAAACTCAACGATAAGCGGGCACCAGAGGGTGGTCCTGCTCATGACTACTCGAGAAAAAAATATAAGAAAAAATAATCTCCTATTTTTAAAAAAATACAACAAAAAATTAAAATCTTTCGAAAATTGACAACTCTTATGATATTTTTAACTACCATGACCACAATTTTCCAAATATTTATAATTTTTTTTTTGTATCGGCAACCTAAGTAGCACTGCTATCCACCACAACCCTTAAAAAACCCAGATTACTTGTAGTTTTTACACAAAAATCAATCAAAACTACTTTTTACATTAAAATTTCAAAAGATTTTTACTTACAGTCCATTTTAACACATAGTTGTGTAAAAAAAAAGTATGGACACTACTATGGCAAGTTTTTTTAAAAATTGACGCAACTAACCAAGATTCTAAAATGGTACAATACTCTAGGAAAACTGGCCACAAAAAAAAAACCATGCGTACTATTTCTAAACAAGAACCAACTTTCATAAATCGTTGTTTGTTGATAATAAATGCTTTTACCTACCAAAAATTGTTTTTTTGTTGCAACTTCTTGGAATTTGCATGAAAACGTGCGTAGGCAATAAAATTTAGAAGTTAAATAGTAGATATTCGTTGTTGAATAACAATAGGGCCCTTTGAGTTAGAAGGAAACTTAGATGGCAATAGTTATTTAAACTTTTTACAAAATGACTTGCCAGAATTATTGGAAGACGTGCCCATAATAGATTTACAAAACATGTGGTTTCAAAATGATGGTTGCCCTGCTCACTATGCCCGTCCTGTGCGAGAATACTTAAATCAAGAGTATCCAGGGCGTTGGATTGGGCGACTTGGTATTGGCTTTCTATTGGGGTTGTCTCAAAGACAGGGTCTACTGAAAATCAATTGCAACATTGGACGAGCTTCGCTAAAAAACTACTCAGGCTGCGGAACATATCAATGGTAGAAGATATGCACGACAAATAAAACGATCTTTTTTAAGACGATGTTGTGCCTGTATTATTGCCGGTAGCGAATAATTCGAATATTTGCTGTAATATTAATAAAATTATAAATTGATTTTTTTAATGCTTAATAAGCAAGCGTTTGACCACACTCTGCCTGGTGTTAAGCAGTGATGCGGAGCACGCCTGCCTATGAGGTACCTGTTCACCTTCGATTTGAAGAGACCTATGTTGTACGTGTCGGGAAACACAGACACCGGGAGGGAGTTCCACAGTTTCGCAGTACATACGAGGAACGTGTTGTCGAAACGCCTCGTACGCACTTTAAGGACTTGAACTATAAATGGATGGTACCTCTCCGCCTGGACGTCCGATAGAAGAAAGGGGACGGTAGAACCAGGTTGTGTAGCTCTTGCGCACACTCCCCGAAATGTATCCGGTAAAAAATAAATGTCATTTGTTGTACCATTCGTTTTGGTGCATTCAATGTTTTTTAACAAGAAAAAAAAACAATTTTTGGTAGGTAAAAGTGTTTACTATCAACAAACAACGATTTGTGAAAGTTGGTTCTTGTTTAGTACTATGCGCATGGTTTTTTTTTTGTGGCCAGTTTTCCTAGAGTATTATACCATTTTAGAATCCTGGATACTTGCGTCAATTTTTAAAAAAACTTGCCATAGTAGTATCCATACTTTTTTTTTACACAACGATGTGTTAAAATGGACTGTAAGTAAAAATCTTTTGAAATTTTAATGTAAAAAGTAGTTTTGATTGATTTTTGTGTAAAAACTACAGGTAATCTGGGATTTTTAAGAGTTGTGATGGATAGCAGTGTTACTTAGGTTGCCGATACAAAAAAAAAATTATAAATATTTGGAAAATTGTGGTCATGGTAGTTAAAAATATCATAAGAGTTGTCAATTTTCGAAAGATTTTAAATTTTTGTTGTATTTTTTTAAATATAGGAGATTATTTTTTCTTATATTTTTTTCTCGAGTAGTCATGAGCAGGACCACCCTCTGGTGCCCGCTTATCGTTGAGTTTTGGGACACCTTGTATATATTTTTTATCTCACAATCATATATTATTAAAAATAAACCATAATTTTAAAAAACAAAACAAAAAGAAAACCATTTACCTATGTTTTAAACAAAAAATAACAAATTTGTACAATTCTAAGCGGCTACAGAATCAGGCTGCGGCAACACATTATAAATGAAAATATTCGAGTTACAATAGTGCATCCGCTCGTAGCGAGAGTGAATAAAAGTTGACCGGTGTAGTGTATGCATAATATTGCTATATATATACACCTTGTCGTCTCCCACGCAAGCGCTGGGTGAATCGCTGAAAGGCCAGCGCGGTTAGTCTATTGCCAACGGGCATGGGGTACTGACGCGTGAGCGCTGCGTGAGGAGCCGATAAACACTACATTTTGGCGACGAGAAACCGAACCGTAAGTACTGCAACCGTACAAAGGTAAGGGCAACGTGGTAATAACTCGCAAGCATACAAAAAAAAAAAACAGAAAATAAATAGTAAGAATGAAATGATTATTTATAGGTTAGGAAATAGGTAACAACGTGGCAAGTTATCAAATAGATAGTATAACTTCATTGGTAGATTTATGCACCAAATGTACGACAATAGTATATTTTCCAGTATGTAACTGTACACAGTTACATACGTACATTAGGGTACACGCATGCACATATTGTGCGTCGTGGCATCAGTAAGAAACATCCATTTGGTTGACAGGCGAATTTAATTCTCGCTTATTATGAAGATGATGTTAGGGAGTTTCTTAGTAAGATATTTATACTCATAACTGTCGGGCATGCATGAAGAGAATTGTTTTACTCGTTTAATTGGGGACGTGTATCTGGTGACAGCTATCTTTTAACATATTTTTTTTAGATGATATGGATTGGTTTGGTCGATACGTGTTTCTGGAAGGCTTTTATAATTGCTTTGTTCTTTTTAATTATTTTTAAAAGTTGCGATTGTAATGTAGTGATCGTGACGTTTCGGCCGGAACTAGACCATTGCCAATGAACAAGAAAAATAATCGTTTGTCAAAAGTCCAAACAAACTTTTGATTTTTGGAAGTTCCTTAGTTAATTGAAACATCGTGTTTATAGTGTGGTTTTGTTTTGAAAATTGCAGTGGTTATTCGTGTGAAACACTGTTATTATTGGGAAATACAGACGGGAGATATTTGACAGACTTGTGGGGCGACAACCATAGACAACAGGGTAATCTGCAGAACTGTTGGGTTGGTGCTTTGTATTCTGTCTTGTCGGGCTCTCCAAGGAGGATTGGAGAGGGTCGTTACAGTTTTTCAAGTATCTCTGCGATTTTGGACTTCTTTTTCGGGCGGAATCAGAAGGTGCATCTGATTGAAGTGATGTCTTAAAATGGTTTTTGATTTGACATGGGTTGGGTTTTGAGGGCCTTACCCATTCGGAAGACTAGCAACTTTATACTTTATAAGAAAATTATCATTTAAATGATTTTCATAGTTAGGGTACGTTGTAGTTTTATGTATGCAGCAATTGCAGCATTTTGTAATACTTTTTATAAACTAATCCTATGTATCATTTTTTTAATATACTTGATTGGTAGTGGATACGTACGAATATTAATACCTACTACAGAGTATGATGTAAAAAAAAAAAAAAATAAAAATAAAAAAAAATAATAATAAAAAATAAATAAAAAAAAACAGTTTGTATTACGTGGCAAATACTATTACTAGTTATCGACTGGATGAAGTCAATTGATAACGGGGAGGAAAAATAAGCGGTTCGTCTTGTAAACAGATCAGCCAAATGGCAACCCTTTCATTAGAAAATTCGAGTGCTAGGGTGATTTAAAATCTGTTGGTAAAAGATGGGAGCGCTGGAAAAGAAGTTTGTACATCTACCTTGAGGTGGCCAGTATAGACTCGCCAAGTAAGAAGCGTGCAAGTTCGTTTACATTTGAATGAGGTAATTGAAGTAATAATTTAATGTGAATATGAAAATATTAAATTATTGAAATAGAAAATTAGACGAATACTTTGCACTAAGACAAAGTAAAAGAGTTGTGAAGCACATATTGGTGAAACAGAAGGATGAAACAGGAAGATGAGGAAAATTTGAAGTTTCTAATTAGATTAAGACAAAAGGTAATGAAATGTCTATTTTCGGATGTAGACAATTATTTCATAGACCAGATTACTAAAACGTGTTTTGAAGGAATTAAAGGAAAAGATATTGCGTTTGGGAGACAAAATTACATTGTATGACGTAATCACTGAAACCAATTCATTAGTAAGCAGCTGAGTAATTTTGAGAATAATAAGAATATGGAAAATGTAAATAAGATAGAATACATAATGTTTTTGTTGTGGGAGCCTAACCTAACGATGATAAGTGACTGGCGAGAGGAAAAGGTTTAAAATGCGGGAAAATCGGATATTTTAAACTTTAATGCAAACGAATGGTTTAAAGACATAAAACCGAAGATAGGGAGATCAAATGCGTAGATGAAAGTAAAGATGAAACTAATGTGACGGAAGTTGAAAATATATTTAGTATAGATGATAACATAACTATTTCCTTTGTCGTGGGAGGATGGAGGATGAACTTTTTAGTTGATTCAGGATGTATGCAGAACCTAATAACAGAATGGAGTTGGACAAATATGAAAATCAACAATGTTAAAATTATACAACTGATTCAAAGGCTAAATAAAACTTTTGTGACACATTGCAGTAAAACCCCACTAACTACTTCAGGCTCTTTTCGGACGGACGTTTGAATGGTGAAACCACACAATACACTATTTTATAAAATTAAAGGAGGTTTGAAATTTGTTAGGTAAACGGGCAGTAATAGTGCTAGGTGTCATAAAATCACTGTTGGAGTGATCAAAATGGTCAGTGCGACTTTTCCAAAATTCAAAGATGTATTAATTCGCATGAAACCTATACATGAAGATATAAAACCTGTTGCACAGCCATACCGGAGAATTCCCATTCCATTGTAGCAGAAAGTAGAAGTAAAATTAGAAAATTTAATTCACAAAAGAGTAGGAAGGCCTTCATCGTGAGTATCACCATTTATACCAATATTGAAAGGAAATGGCGAGATTCGTATCTCACCGAACCTCATGCAGAATTCGGCCAGAAATGCTGAAATAAAGTGGAAAATGACCAACGAGTAAATTGCCTACTCTGGGATACTACATGGATGGTAGATGCTCGTCTCTTCAAGCCAGCATAGTGGAGGTGACTGCTGCCTGTAGAGATTTCTATCTGGTAGTAGTTGTATCAATTTATGGACCGCACTCTAGCTTTACATCAGGCGGAGTGTTGTCACATGCCGAGCTAAAATATATTTTAAAAAACAAATCTACGATGCAGCAATGGTGTTTGGGACACTAGTCCTGTCGGCCGCGGAGCTGTATTAGTCCAGGGCGCCACTGAAGGGACACGAATAATACCATATGGAATAAGATTCTTAGGCGTTGTGAACGACGTTACTGTCAAACGGAAAAAGAGGCTCTGGCACTTGTATGGGCGGTTGAACATGTTCTTGTATGTAATAAGAAAAATATATTTGTCGGAACGGTCATGAATACGGACTTTAATTTGAACGATTACGGAAATAAACTTGAACATAATGAATACGCGGTCATGAGTACAAGCACTATCTGGATCTGAAACGTGGTTACGCTTTGACAGAGTCTTCGAAAACACATGACGCGGCGGTTGTAACTTGTTTGGGCGGAGGAACTATCGTGTTTCAGCATGTTTGTTTAGTTATCGCCCACAAATGGAGGATAGAAGCCTTGGACCGCTCACCCGTTCTGTCATATTTGACTTCATAACGGACAACAAGCCTTTAAAAATAATATTTGGGCCAAGCCCAGAACCTTGGGTACGCATTGAACTCTGGATATTACGATTGAAATCTTATATCTACAGGGTTACATATCGTCCTAGTAAAAAATAATAATATTGCAAACCCCCCTTTGCGAGATATCTGGAAATGACATAAACAGAAATGACTACATACAACAGACATTAGAAGAAATCAGACTGGTAGCTATCTCCTTACAAGAAATCGAAGAACAATCAAAGCGAGATGAAGAAATACAGAAAATAAAGGAAGGAATTTATAGAAATAAATGGGATGATTCGACCAAGCTATGATTATGTTTTATAATAATATATGCTTAGGGGTGTAAAACAAAAAAAAAAGTAATTTCAATCAATTACGATTGAATTGAAAAACCTATATTAGGTGCAGCTCACGAAGGACATCCAGGTATTGTAAAAAAAAAAAGTATATAAATAAATATGGTATAAAGAGTAAAGATATGTCGAGAATCCACCAGTGGAGTAATTATTAAGCTATTGAAAGGGTGAGATGAGATAAACTGGTGAGATAAAGTATGCGTAAAAAATCTAAATAAAACAAACAAATTAAGTTTAAACTTTGAGCCTGAAACGTATACAGTTAAATCCCGTACCAGAGGTGACGCTGAAATTCAAAATCATACTACAGGTGAACATCTCAGGAGAAATGTAGTACATCTTAAGAAAGTAGAAGGACAATGGCGAGTTGCTAACAAGGAAAACGATAATAGGGAACACACGAAGATAGAAAGAATATAGAACATTGATAGAAGAAATAAATAAAAGTAATTTTAATTTAAAACATGTGTATAATTGATTTTAATGATGAGAGATGATTAAAAAAAAAAAAATAGATGGATGGAAGTGATGGTATAAAATAGATAAACGGTAAGTTCGAGGGAACTACTTAATTATTACAAATGTAATAAAGATGGAAGTGATGAATAGTAAGTTCGTGGGAACTACTAAATTATTACAAATGTAATAAAGATGGAAGTGATGAATAGTAAGTTCGAGGGAACTACTTAATTATTACAAATGTAATAAAGATGGAAGCTGCAACTTAGTTTAGATAATTGGTGATGCAATTATCAAAAATATGATTTAGAAATATATGATGATGACTAATGATGGAAGCACAATTAAGTTTAGATAATTGGTGATGCAATTAACTAAACGTGTTTTAGATATATATGATGATGACTAATGATGGAAGCTGTAATTAAGTTTAGATAATTGGTGATGCAATTATGCTAAATGTGATTTTGTATATAATGATGACTAATCAATGATGTTTTATTTAAATTAATTAAAACAAGGAAGAGATGTAGTGTATGCATAATATTGCTATATGTATACACCTTGTCGTCTCCCACGCAAGCGCTGGGTGAATCGCTGAAAGGCCAGCGCGGTTAGTCTATTGCCAACGGGCATGGGGTACTGACGCGTGAGCGCTGCGTGAGGAGCCGATAAACACTACAACCGGGCTCATCACTCGGATCCTACTTTCGTTTTATATAGTTTTTATGTAAATAAGCCACAACACTACACTTGCACATTATTATGTATTCTACCAATGCCTATCATTGTTTTAATTTCTCCCGGATTAGAAAAATCAATCTACTTCAATTCGTATTTTGTTGTCTAAAGTGCATTTAGAAACTTTTATTTATTTAAACAAATTAATTTTTTTTTAATTTTTTTTTAATGCTTAATAGGCAAGCGTTTGGCCACACCTTGCCTGGTGTTAAGCAGTGATGTGGCCTGCCTATGAGGTACCTATTTACCCTTAATGTGAAGAGACCCGTGTTGCACGTGTCGGCAAACACAGACACCGGGAGGGAGTTCCACAGTTTCGCAGTACGCACTATGCCGACTACAAATGTTAATGTGAAGTACCTAATAATAAGAGTTCAAAGGTCCAAGAGAGACAACTAAAGAATGTAGTCTTAAAAATTGAATTACCTACATCTGTGGGATTAGAACCCAAGACCATTATCAACTAACAAAACGCATTAATATTAATAAATATGAATATTTATCCTTATTTAAGCTTCTTATGCACCCATCCCATACTTTCTCCGCCATAAATCTAAACTACAAATCAGGGATTTTCTAAAATTCCAAGATCGTTCTTTCAATAATCGCTAACTATAGTTTAGTGGAGGATTAACTATTACTTTTAGTCAATATAAAAATAAATGTGTTCAAATCTAGCCATGTTTATGTACGAGTACTTTGTTAATAGCTTGTTAAGTAATTATAAAGAAAGTTTAATAACAAATTTGAAATACCAGCCCGTTTTAATAAGTATAACTATGATCATAATTTGTAAGGTACATACCACCCAAGAAGTGGGTCATTATATTTTTAATGCTTAGGTGGAATTAACCCGAAGCGTCTTGTTATAACTTAAAGGGATTATAATAATCCAGGAGAAAAGATTTCTAGTTACAATTCGTAAAATGACCGCTTGTATCGAAATAAAAAAAAATTATATAATTTTTTGTTTTATTGTAGCTCGGCATGTGACAACACTCCGCCTGATGTAAAGCTAGAGTGCGGTCCATGAATGGACACAACTGCTACCACAGAGAAACCAGTCGCCTCCACTATGCCGGCTTGAGGAGACGAGCATGTACCATCTTAGATTAAAAGTGCACACTCCTCTCGTTATACCTGGCTACTTTCAAACTATTCCCGAAACGCGACAAAGTCACTTCACGGGTGTTACATTCGAAAGTGGCGGTATTGCCCCAGGACGGCAGACTGGATCATCAGTCTGTCAACCACTCTTTAATAGTGCCTATAGGCATTGAGCGACCAAAGTACATATAACAAAGTTACATTGGTATCGGTCAGAATTAGCGAGGTTCGAACACGGGTCTCATCGATCGTGAGTTCACGCGTCTTACCGCTTACCACGGCCGCTCAACGCTGTACATGCAATATTTACAATTTGTGCAGGCAGCATTTGCCTACGCTATAGCGACTCGATGAGATGAAAGCACTATCCAGGTTGACAGGACACACTCGTCTCAGTATACCCTTAAAATAATTTAGTCAATAATATTTTCATATTTTTTAATTTTCAGATGTCAATACATTGGTGATTGGTTGGCGATGGGCCAGGCGGGGAGCCAGCAGTCTCCGGCGCTGGTGCAGCCAGCACGACGAGCGCACACACTACCACATGAACCACCCAGACATGCACCTAAGGTTACAATAACGATAGCTAACTAAAATATGTAAAATATGAAGCTATACTGACCGTAGTAGCCACGTTAGTATAAATATCGATTCGCAACAGATAATGTGTGAATCTTTTAAAAATCTCGGCCGGTACCGATGTAACTATGTACTTCGGTCTTTCAGTGCATATAGTACTCAAAGGCCTTTGCCACATTTGCCACAGAAAAGAGAATGCCCATTTTTGGGCCCACTTGATACCTAATAGTTTGGTAACAAAACAATATTCTACAATAATATCCTAATTTTTATTAATTAATTTTAATTATGTCAACACATCATTTACCAATCAATAGACAATGTTTAGTTACATAAAAAACAGGTATCTTCAATTATTAAAGCATTTAAAATAATAATAAACTTAAATATTGCATCATAAAACTTCTAATTACTCAATAACCCGGGTGAAAAAATTAAAACTGATTAGTAATAAGGAAGTAGATTTATTTTTCTACAAAATTAAATAAAAACCATCGACAAACTCGAAAAATAAATTGTGGGCCCATTTATCTTAGGCAAATGGGCATTCTCCTTTCGACTTAGATATATTAAAATGTCAAGCGTGCGTTACGGTTTATGATGTCTTGGGTTATTTTTACCCACATGTGTGGTGTGTTAAGGTAACAAAGGACTTCATTTACAGGTGCTACCATCATTGACGGAGAGTCCACGTCTCCGCAGTACAGACAATGGCGTGATACTACAATCGGGTGGTACAATCAGTGGACGACGACCTGTCTCACATATTGAGACACGACCGACTAGAAATGGACATATGGTAATATTCAAGCAAAAAGAACTTGACCTATAAATTCAGTACATAATGTAAGTTTGAAAAATATAAAAATACCAAATTAATTTGCTAAATTTTCAGCACAATGGTGTATATCGTTCACGATCGGCTGGCGCGGCTAATGAACAGCAAGAGCTAAGACCGCGTGAGAGAGATCCGTTACATAGGTCACATACCAATCTAGACCTTAGGCATCATGACGGTAAGATCTATTCACTAAAAACTAAATAAGAATATAATATAACATGTTATTTTGTGTTATTACAAATAATTTGTTTAACAATTACAGGTAGTAGCCTCAGCAAATTTGGTTCTGAACCAGACTTGAGGGTCGAGGAGGAACCACCGAAACCGCGATGTACAAACAAACATTTTAGAAAGAAATATAGAGCACCACCGCCTCCAAACAATGATGTGAGTACTTAGCTTTCTGACATAATTAAATATACGCCAGCAAAATCTATTTTAACGAAAATTGTGAATTTTTCAGTTACGTGAAGGGTCATCCCCCGATTCCAGCGAAAGGAATACACGAACAGAACCACCAAGAAAACTCCGCCTCTTCAAAACAAGAACTGAAACCAAAAAGCTCAACGGCCATTTACCTGAATCAAAAATACCAAATTGCAAGAATACATATCAAGATTACAAATCCTTAGACTTGGACGATGTCAACCACGAGAGAAGATATCGTCCAGAAAAGAGAGATAAGGAACAACTTAGGAAATATGATAGTAAAGATATGGCCCAAACAGTAACTTCGATAAAACGCGAAGAACATATAATGCAAGCTTCCAGATATGACTACAAGAAATCGAGAGAAAAGTCTGCATATCGAGGAAGGATGAAAGCAGTTGATCAAGTCGAGGCGGCAAAAACTCCACTTTTAAATAGAGACTTTAGACATTCAGAAAGATTCAAACGAGAAGAGAGTATTATACCTCCATTGAGAAGAGAGAAATCTTTCGATGCTACATTGATCGCACACGAAAGAGATACAGAATCGCCAAAAAGTCTACACGCCAGTAGAATGAGGACAATAGGAGAACAATTGAAAGCGAACAGGGCGAGTCCACTAGCCAACGACGATAAAGCCTTAAGGAAATCTCTTCCTTCGTTATTAGTTAAAAGTAACGACGATAAAGACGAATTTCAAACGGAATTAAAGAAAGCCACGAGTAGAATTAGAAAAGAAATAGGCACTAAAGTCAATATAGTTAGTGAAAATAAGGCTAGTCAAAAAGATAGTAAAGTAACGAGTACACAGAAACCAAACCCAACGAAAGTAATGAGTCAAAGAAATAAAGAATCTAGTCTGAGAACGAATAAAGTTAATATTACTAAACAAGAATCGAGTGCTACCAAAATTTCAAATAATAGACGACCGCTCACACGCACTAACGATGTGAAAACGCATTACAATGTAAATAAAGTAGTTAATAAGGAGAAATTAAACAATAAAGTGGACTCGAGAGGTTTGACTGATAGAGGACAAGCATCGGGGAAAGAATCTACGCCGGAACACTCGCCGATTAGAAATATTAAAGAAACGTAAGTATTTAATTTAACATACTTAACTTATACCTCTGTAACACGTATTACTATATATTCTGTCCATCTACAGACAAAAGGCGGCGCCATCTAAACAATTTTACTTCGGCATGATCGAGAGTAAACAGACACCAGCAAATAAAACATTAAAAGACTTCCCCGGTCTTGGTACACCGATCATTGGAGAGATCACCAATTTCCATCTCATTGAGAAGAAATTACTTGGTTATCACGAAGAAGATGATGAGATGTTTGACAAATTCAACGCAACCTTGAAGGAGGATACTAAAGTAAAGAATTGTAAGTTTTTACTTGAACTAATTGAACTTTATCAAAAAGGATTGCATTCAAACTCTTATAATTACCTATAGCATAATGGTATGGTAAAATATAGGTAATGACTAAAAGCTTGGTAAGCAGGCTTAGATGGTTATTAGACCAGTCTGCTGTACTACTTTCAAGTCTAACATTTTAATTTTTTTTTTGGATATGTCTCCAGACTACTATAAAAACTTTACCTTTTATCTATATCATTTTTCAGTATCATCAGAATCAGCGCTATCATCAGAAGGCTCTGAAGGTGAAGGTTCAGACGGATCATTGGGCATAGCACTGAGACTTCGACCTACAATACCTAAGAAACAACCAGCAATACCTAGGTTCAGTCCATCAGCTGCTTGGAGACAATTGGCTACTTTGGATGCACATTTAAATTCTGGTATTTATTGCCCATTTCCTTCCAAGTTTTTCTTAAAAACAGTTACAGTTACATGTAACTAAAAAATACCTATTGTTTTCAGAATCCCTCCCTCTAGCAGTAGAAACTAAAGTAATGGGTATACATCCACCAGAGTCATCTCCACGGTCAGAACAATCCGGCGACCAGTCGGGCGATAAATCCGGTGACTCTGGAATATCCGGAGACCACGCTCACAGTGACCCGAGACTGGATTCACCAACACGAAATCATGTAAGTTACAGTCATTCTCAAACTTTTAATGCCTGTACTAATTATAACATAGTTACATTGGTCCGAATTGAGGGTGGTTTGAACACAGGTTTCATTGATCGTGAGTACCGTCCTTTACCGCTAGACTACGGCCACTCTTTATTTAGTAAATATATGAAATAAAATGTGGGATGGCTTAACTAGTGATAATTGTTACATTTGTTTTAGCCGGACAATGCAGTACCAACATGGACTCCCCAGCTGGACTTAGACACGAGTTCAGACAGCACCCCCTGTCCTCCCGGTCCCGGTACCGGACCCAGTGCTCCCTGTCCGCCAGGTCACACGGTCACATACTGCGTCAGAGAGCAACCATTCTCTCTTTCGCTTCCACGTGACAATAACGACAAGGTAAGTAACTCACCATCCGGTGGGACGTTATGCTTAGTTATCGGTTATTTTAAGTTTTACATAACATTCATGTTATTTATTTGTTAACTAATTAATCGTAATCACTAACTAACAATCCTTAACACGAGCCTAACGTCCCCGACGAGGCTGAAGCGAATTATAAGCGAAATAAGTTTTTAATATTTTCATTTATAAACATTTTGAGTTAATTTAAAAGAAGATTTGTCGCTGTGAGATGCTGTGATGGTTTGGGCACTTAGAAACGTTTAATATCAGTGGAACATGAGACTTTAATCAAGTATTTATAAACAAATAGTGTGAATAAATTAGATCTTTTGTATAACCTAACGATATTAGTGTAATTGTAATAAATAATGGGATAGCATTTGAATTGGCCAAAAATTACTATAATTTAAATTAAATAATAGTTATTTTTAATTAATTTTTGTCATATTAGAATGCTGCATTTTTTAAATATTACATTATGAAAATTAAATAGAAAAAAATTAACACACATCACCTAGAAAAAAAACCTCTATTCTGCCTTTTCATCGGCAGCGCTCGTATATACTAGAAGTGCAAACTTCATACATTTGACATAAAAAACCGTAGGCTGCTTCAAACGATTTGACAATGTTGCCGTCAAGTCAAATACTAGCTGACAGAGAACCTAAACGTGACTATGGTCATCTTTTCTCTCGCGTCACATTGGGAGCGTTATTGCACATCTAGTTGTATACATCAATGATTTTTACTATAATTAATGGATACAATCAAGCTCTTTCCATTTAGTTTTCATTATAATTTAACAATAAAGAATATTTACTGCACTTAAAAGAGTGGTAAGCAGACTGATGACAGTTATTTGTCCAGTCTGCCGTCCTGGGGCAGTACCACCACTTTCGAAATTAACACTGGTGAAGTGACCTTGTCGCATTTCGGGAGCAGTTTGGAAGTAGCCAGGTATAGCGAGAGGAGTGTGCACTGTCAATCTAGATGGTGACATAGTAAAGGCGACTACTGCCCTGGAGATTTATCTGTGCTCTAGCTTTACATCAGGAGGAGTGTTGTCATATGCCGAGTTACAATAAAAAACGTAATAAAAACATAAATCACACATTTCACAGCACAATCTTGAGTTCGCAACAAATTCGCATCAGCCCTTTTCTGTAGCACTAAAAAGTAACACAAAATCAAAATTTGTTTAAGGGGATGTCTTGTTTCTACGAATGCTTTCAGATTAAACAGTTTCAGCACGGTTTCAATAGTTTACAAAAGTTAAGGAAGTCTGTCTCTGGTGCTTTGGGTGCCGCTTTGGGTTCTAGAAGATTCGACTTGGAACATGAACCGATGTTACAGGAACCAGAACAGAATTGGTTTTTGACTAAGTCAGCCCCGAATTCGTTGAGTAATCCACTTCTGTTGCAACAAACGAAGAAGATTGCTGCTAAAGATGAGATTAAAGAGGATATTACTCCACCTCCTTCTGAAAAGGTATTTTTTTTATATTGTAGCTTGGTATATTATGAGAACGCATGAAAAATATGCAGAGGCAGCAGTCGCCTCCGCTATGCCGGCTTGAGGTGACATTCGCACCATCCAGGTTGACAGTGCACTATCCTCTCATTATACCTGAATACTTTCAAACTGAAACGCCAGGCCATAACTGCCATCGGAGATACAGTCCCCAGGCTAGTTCCGATGGCAAGGCACTATTGTACATAGGTCATTTTTATATTAATATAAAGTTCATTTTTATATTATTATTTATTATTATAACGCGGGTGTTAAATTTGAAAGTAGTGGTACTGCCCCTGGACAGCAGATCGGGCTAATAACAATGTTCAGTCTGCCTTCAGTCCAGTTTCAGTTTTCAGTTGATTCAAAATATATTTCATACTGGATAATTGCCTAAAAGAAATCCATGATTTTTAGTTCATTTAGTAGTAAATAAATCTACATTCCTTATTACCAATCAGTTTGAATTTTTTCACCCGGGTTATTGAGTAATTAGACTTTTTCTGACGCAATATTTGAGGTTATTATTATATTTTATTTATTATTTATTTATTTAGGAGAAAATACAGCGACAGGCAGAAGCAGAAACAAAGAAGCATTAAAAGATAAATACAATAGTTTTACCCGCCACCAAATAAATTTCCCACTATGTACAACATATTAAATGCTTTAATAAAAAATATTTAAAAAAAAAATAAAAACCGACTTCCAAACTGCCTAGGTATATATATACACATGAAACTAAAAAGTTTAAAATAATTTTTTTTATTACTTTAAAGAATAATATACAAAATTATTGATATTTAAATATTTACAATATCTAATCTTTGGAGTCGGTGCCAGCCAAAGCAACTTTATTAAAGTACAATTGTTTAAATTTTTACATTAATAATAATGAGCTGTACTACTAAAATTTACAATTTTAAACTTCGAACGAACACAAATTAAAGCGAGACGGATAGCAATGCGCGCGCCGGCTGAGGCCGCCCGTGCCTGTCGCGGATTGGTACGAGGCGCGGGGTGAGAGTTTACCAGCTTGAGTGAGCTACCCGAACGCGGGCATACGCGTGAGGGCAGACGTCGCTGACGGTCGTGTCTTAACGCGAAATTTAAATGCGCTTCTTTGCAATTATTAGGCTTCGTTTGGTATTGCTTGTATTCGTACGTAAATAGATTTCATTGGGTATATCTAGTTACTTATTATTATTTTATTTAACATTCTTTCTTAATAATAATAATAATAATAATAATAATAATTTATTCGCTTTGAAAAGGGTATTGGTTACAGTTGTTGATAGTCATATAAGTCCTCCTTACTCAGCTATATATTAGTAGCATGCAAATGTCTATATGTTAGTTATAATTATTTTATATGTCATTATTACATTATACATTATCTATATACAATTATTAAATTAATGAGACTAAAACTAACAAACTTTATATTATTATAATTAAATTAAATTAGTATTACTTTAACATTTTAAATTTCTTAATTTGATGATTATGGTCAATTAATTGTTTGTTTGAATAAAACATATTGTCCAACAGCCATTTGTAGATGCCAGTCTTAAATTTGTTAAATGGCAGTTCTTTTATTTCCCTAGGAATTGCATTATATATGTCGATGGACATGTAGTAGCAGTTCTTCCTGAATATTGCAGTTCTCGGACAGTGATCCAATACTAATATGTTTTTGTTGCGTGTATTTCTAGGAAAAATTTCTTTCGCGGTCTTGTAAAGGTCGGCATTCTGTTTAACAAATTTGGCAGTTTCAAGTATGTATAGGCTCGGTAGTGGCAGTAATTTAAGTTTATTGAAGAGCGGTTTACACGACTCGTATGGTGGCACTCCTAATATAGCACGAATGCATTTTTTTTGTGCAATAAATGCTCTATTTATATTATTGCTGTTGCCCCAAATAATCAATCCATACCTCAAGACAGATTCGACATAGCTACGATATGCTACAATCGTAGTTTGTAGGGTTGTGGTTTTGTGTAACCTGTTTAGTGCGAATGCGAATCTGTTGATCTTGCCACATACCTTCTCTACATGTTCACACCAATTCAGTTTCTTATCTAGAATTAGTCCTAGGAATTTTGCACTTGTGGTGGTTTGAAGAGTCTGTTCTTTGTACTCTATGTCTAGGTTGATGATAGAATTATTAAAATTAATTAGGTTAGTTTTATTTATGTTTATTTTTAAGTTAATGTCATTTAGCCAGTTAATTATATATGTCAAAGTGTGAATTATGTCAGTTTTATGAATGTCAATTGTAGAATTTTTATCTGTTGTCACTACTATAGATATATCGTCAGCGAATAGAATGCAATCGTGCTTTGTAACGGTTGGTAGAGCATTGATATAAATAGTAAATAGCAATGGTCCGAGCACAGTTCCTTGAGGAATTCCATACTGATTTGTTTTATATTCTGAATATGCCGTGTTTATAATGTTTTCTTCGTTTAAATAACATATTTCAGTGCGTTGCTGCCTATCTTGTAGATATGTTTTTATCCACTCGAGAGCTAGTCCTCTTATTCCGATTTTTTCTAATTTTGTCAAAAGGATGTCGTGTCGAACAAAGTCAAAGGCTTTAGACATATCTAATAGAATTATCGTTATAAAATTTTTAGCATCAATATTACGGGTAATGTTTTGTATCAGATTGAAGGCGGCTAGGGTCGTCGACTTCTGCTTTTGGAACCCAAATTGTTCTTCATTAAGTATTTTGTGTTTACAGATGAAGTTAGTTAGCCTTTGGTGCATTGCCTTTTCAAATATTTTCGAACAAGTCGGTATTAAGGCGATAGGTCGGTAGTTTTCTATGTCGAGTCTATTCCCTGATTTATGTATCGGTTTAACTATAGACTTCTTAAGTTTATCTGGAAAGCATCCTTTTTCGAAAGAAAGATTAATCAGGTAGGTAATAACAGGTGCTATTATGTGTTTTGTCACTTTTAATATTTTAGTACTTATATTATCATAGCCCTCCGACTTCGTATTGTTAAGAGATGAAATTATCTTTATAACTTCTTCTATCGTAAAGGGAGCAAGAAAAATCGAGTTATTTAATGACGTGTCAGACTTGGTATTGTATCTGCGAGTGTGATCACTACTTTGCGCCAGTCCTATAAAGTAGTCGTTGAATGTGTTGGCAATGACGTTCGGTTTATCGATTGTCACACCATCGACATGCATTTTCTCTATGTTTTGTGTGATCGTAGTCTTATTAGTTTCTGTTTTTATAATGTTCCATGATGCTTTGCATATATTTTTGCTTGAGCATACGTATTTACTGTTTGCTTTTTTTTGCGCAACTGTGATACATTTCTTTAGTAATTTGGAGTAGGATGTATATTTTATTTTATTATATATAGTTTTATTTTTGTAAAACTTGAATCTAAGGGTTCTCTTTATTTTACTACTTTTTCTTAGTCCTTTAGTTATCCACTTTGGTTTTAGTTGTGTGTTAATTTTTACTTTGTTGTATGGGAAACAGAGATTATTAAAAAGACAGATTGTGTCATGAAAAATTGAAAAAGCGGTATTTAAGTTATTTTCCGCATAAACTTCCGAAAACGATAGTCTGCCTATGCAGTAAACAAATTTGTCAATATTTTCTGCGTTGTAGTCTCTTTTATAAATATAGTAATGTGTAAGGATCGGTTTGTTTAATACTACGTGGACGCTCAACATCTGCGCGGTATTGTGGTCTGAAAGCCCTAGTGGAATGAGTGTGCCGCACGCATTTTTTATGTTACTAATAATGTGATCAATGCAAGATGCGTTACGCGTAGGTTCGTTAATGTGCATGTGAAGGTTATAGTTTTTTATAATATCGAGTAAGCGTGTAACATATTTATTTGGATTTAGTGTATTAATATTAATGTCACCTGCGATTACCAATTGTTTTTTACTACATTTGTTTAATAACTTGTACAGCATAAGTTCGAGTTTATTTAAAAAAGATATTATGTTATTAGAATCTGGTGTTCGGTTCTTTAATTATAAATAATTTTAGAGTTATAATATAATCTTTAAAATTAATTTTAATCTCTGAAATTAAATTGTTTTCATATTCTTCATTAATATATAAGTAGATAAGTAAAAATTTTAAAATATTAAAGCTAATTAAATTTTCTTTGTTCTTCTTACCTTGGCTGGCACCGACTCCAAAGATTAGATATTGTAAATATTTAAATATCAATAATTTTGTATATTATTCTTTAAAGTAATAAAAAAAATTATTTTAAACTTTTTAGTTTCATGTGTATACAGGGTGTATCGGGCAACGTGTAAAAAATTTCAAGCGATGACTCAGTAAGTGATTCTGAGCAGAGATTAATTTACAAAATAAATACTTTTTTTTTATCAAAATGTCCACCTTTTCCTTGTAGAAACATACATACGAGTAATTTGCTACAAACACGTGTAATCATTGTGTCGGCCGGCGGTGCATCAAACGAATGACCTTGCCTTTGATTGACGCCGACAACCTTTGCCGCCTCGCCTTTGAACTCGCGCCGACAAACCAGGTGCCGGCCCACCTGCAACGACTATTCTGTCAGTTGGCGAATGGCCGCGTAACTGTGTACACGTGCGCGTATTCGTAAGATCGTTTGCGTATTCGTAAGATTTGCGGTGAATGCGAAATAACACTAACGCGACAATGTCACTTTCGAACATTGAACTTTGTGATCGTTCTTTTGTGTGGAGAAAGTGGTGGAAATTTAAGTGCTACCTTATGTTTGTGGAGAGAACGGTATCCTACACGATTCCGTACGACGCGTATTAAGAATTGTTCAAAATCTTGCGTGGAGGTTATTACGTGGGCATAAGCTCGCATTACATTTTGCGAGTGGCCATCTCGCTCCCCAGACTTAACGCCCTGTGATATTTAATTATGGGGAGACATAAAGCGGCGCGTGTATTCTGACAGAGACGGTGAGGTCAACGACCGCGGTGAACTTCGTAGGCAGATTGAAGGTAAACTACCTAATCATTGTGTTAATAAGTCAATTATACTAAAACACTTTTGTTCTACTACTTTCTCAATAAATTATTTTTTATGACCGCTGTACTTTCGTAGTTTCGTAGCGCTCGATGTCCACGTCGGCCGGTCCATTTATAGACCTTTTGTTTTTGTGATAACACCATACACGAGAACTTTTATTTAGTAAATTTATTTGTTGAGGGGTGTTCACCGCTCACTTAATATTTACCTTAATTTTTTTACACGATGCCTGATACACCCTGTATATATACCTATAGTCTTCTTTTTAATTAGATAGACAACAATGACATTTGAAGGGATGCAGAGTTTTGGAAAAAAATAAATAGTGTTGTAATTTTGTGACCCAGCTTTTAATTGAAAATTCAATTAACTTTATATTTAATATATTTTTCTGTTCGTTGTTTGTGACTGGCTTAGCAAATACTAGTATGAATTCGTACACGCAATCGTGTGTGATTGAACATTTCGATGACGTACATTGGACAGAAATTGATAAAAAAAGTGATATACGATTTTTTTTTACACACACAAAATGGTTTCGCAAGTTATGCCAGTCGATAAAGCGTAGTGATATAATGAAATTATCTTAGTACTTTTTTTCTCTAAAGTAATTAATTACTGAGATAAATTAAACTCCTTAGTTGTTAAGAAAGTTTTTATTATTATTAACATATTTATTGTCGGAATAATTATAAAATAGGTAGATTTGCTATTACTAGTCGAAATGTCATTTTAAGTTAATTCAATTAATCAATTAAAGTATTCGTGTAACAACACTATACTTCTAACGTGGCAACATTATGGAGGCGTGGTGTATGTTTCGAGTTGTCGATTTGTCTATCTAATTAAAAATAAGACTATAGGCAGTTTGGAAGTCGGTTTTTATTTTTTTTTTAAATATTTTTTATTATTAAATTTTTAGTGATAAGTAAGAATAACTCGTTTTAATTTAATATGGGTAGGCCTTCTAAGCGCGTTGCTCGAATGAAACAGCGCCGTTTGAAGGAAACTAATATCGAAAGAGAAAACCGTTTAAAACAATATAGAGATAGACGTGCAATATATTTTTTTAATGAGAATGATGAGCAGCGTATTTATAGACTCTCTCAAAAAAGAGCACATATGCATCTTTATCGGCTTAATGAACGCCCAGAAAGGCGTGTTCAACGGCTCAATTTAATTCATGAACGTTTGTCAAACGAAACACAGGAGCGACGTTCTCATCGACTCGGCTTAATACACGCGCGTTTGTCTAACGAAACACAAGAGCAACGTTCTCATCGACTCGGCTTAATACACGCGCGTTTGTCTAACGAAACACAAAAGCAACGTTCTCATCGACTCGGCTCGATACATGCGCGTTTATCAAACGAAACCGAAAGTCAACGTTATCATCGACTCGGTTTGATACACGCGCGTTTGTCAAACGAAACACAAGAGCGACGTTCTCATCGACTCGGCTTAATACACGCGCGTTTGTCTAACGAAACACAAAAGCAACGTTCTCATCGACTCGGCTCGATACATGCGCGTTTATCAAATGAAACCGAAAGTCAACGTTATCATCGACTCGGTTTGATACACGCGCGTTTGTCAAACGAAACACAAGAGCGACGTTCTCATCGACTCGGCTTAATACACGCGCGTTTGTCTAACGAAACACGAGAGCAACGTTATCAACGACTCAGCTCGATATACGCGCGTTTGTCAAACGAAACACAAGAGCAACGTTCTCGTCGACTAGGCTTAATACACGCGCGTTTATTAGCTGAATCTACCGAATCCAGATTGACTAGATTAGATGCTATGCGACAAGCAAATCGAAACCGTAGGGACGTATATTGTAAAAGTGATTTTGAGAGGGCTATTAATATTTACGCAAACATTCCATGTGCCGTTTGTAATAAGGCGTTATATCCGCAACAACGTTGCAATTTAAATCCTGCAATCTACAGTGCGTTATTACCCGAAGAATTGATTTCTTTGAGTAATATTACAACATGTTCGCGTTGTCAGAATAATATTAAAAAGCGCAAAATTCCACCGGCAGCCTTCTGGAACAAAATGGCTGTCGCCACTGTACCTCAAGAGCTAGCTAATTTAACAAAACTTGAAGAACGATTTTTATGCCGAGTTGTACCGTTTTTAAAAATAATGAAACTACAAAACCGTTTTAGTCAAGATTGGTGCAAGGGTCAAGTTGTTTTGTTCGCAAAAGATGTTGTTGAAGTCGCTGAACAATTGCCACTCGCGCCAAACCAAACTGGATTAGTTTTGGTTGTGGAAAGTCTCGAGAACTTGCAACGCTCTCAAGAGTTTGTTGTGGATATGATTAGACTGCATCGAGCTCTAACATGGTTAATGTCTAACAATGTACTCTACAAAGATATTAGACCGTATTTTGAGAATGTTATAGACATTTCCGAAATAATTCAAATTGCTGATGGTCCTATAAATGGTGATGAGTTTATAGAGTTACCATCTGCTCCTCGAAGCAATTATGTTGATTTAAGTGAGAACGTTTCTATATTACATGGATCATTTCATCAAGCTGATTTAAGATTTGATCCTCAGTCTTGTGGCAAGCAATGCACTGCTGTGGCAGCTGTCGCTTGTGCAGCATTTTGCACGGATGAACCGAATCAATGGACTAAAAGTGACATTGACTATATAGTAATATTGGGAGACAAGCTCTACCGTGAGTCGATTGCTACTAGAGAAAACCCTGCAGTTGGAGAAGTCAACCCTGAATACCTTGCCGCGAGTGATATTGCACGGCAAATATTATATAACACTAAGAAAATTAACTTCTCTGTTGTTGAAACCAATTATAATGGACACATAGATATTGACCGAAGTTCTGACGGCTTTCCTAATCTAAAAAATGCTCTATTACTGTTTTTCAGAGAGAATTGTTGCGGGTTGCTTACTGCAAATGCCACAACTGTGGCAATATATTGTAAAGCTGACACTGATACTAATCAATATTGGTTATTCGATTCACATGCACGTGGACCTAAGGGAGCTAAAGCTCCAAGGCGAGGTGTAGCATGTTGCATGAGATTTCAAGATTTAGATGCGTTACATAGCATACTGCGCCGTAATTTATATTCAACAGTAAAGAATATACCTGCACAAGATACTCTTATAATTGGTTTTAATGTATACTCACTAACTTCTCTAATTATAACGCCAGAGAATGAAGCAGAAATGCACAGCGAAACGTCAGAAGCTCAACTATTGGATAATCATACACCTAATAGCGATATAGATCTACAAACATCTCGACCGATCTCAGCAACACACCTACCGCAGCTACAGCTTGATCCAATTGTCACTATAATTGAAACAACAAGTATGCTCCGTAGCATAGACGAATCGGTGCCTAATTTGGAAAATGTAGTTTCTTTGAATTCCAATCCAACCACTAACAATAATGAGATAAGATTAGCTGAGATTACAAGGAAAACAATGCCGCCTCTAAATGTAGACCGTGAGCGACGAACGGAAGAGCTCGCTTGGTATTGTCTCTTTCCTGATGGAAAAAACGGTTTTGGAGAGGAAAGAGAAATACAAATTACTCCCTTAGATTATTTTCAAAGTCGAGTAATGAGCGTGGATAGGAGATTTAACCGAAACGACTATTTATTTTTTGCTCTTTCTATAGTTGAATATTATCGAGCTAAATCCAGTGTCTCTATATCATGCAGAATGCGTCAGGGCCAAGGCGAGCATACACCTCAAGGTCTCGTCGATAATATGCATCTCACTATGAGAAACATCAGAGGATCAGCGTCTTATTGGCAAAAATGTTGCTCTGAACTCATTGCAATGGTCCGAACTCTAGGGCCTCCTACGTGGTTCATGACTTTCTCCTGCAATGATCTTAATTGGCCAGATATGATCAAGGCTTTACTAATCGCAGATGATCGTAATACAGATGAAGCAGAGGGTCTATCTTTTCCCGAGCGTTTAGAGTTGGTACAGAGATATCCCGTAGTTATCTCACGACAATTTACAGTTCGCGTGAATGCTCTCATGCGATTTCTTAAACGCGATCCAGATTGTTTAGGTGGTCCAGTTGTAGACTTTTGGTATAGAATTGAGTTCCAAAATCGTGGAAGCCCACATCTGCATATGTTGGTGTGGTGCGACAATATCCCAGACTTTTCTACTCAAGAGGGTGTCGAGGTTATTGAGAAGGTTGTTTCATGCTCTCTGACGCCTAATAACCCTACATTGCAGAAATTAATACGAGATGTGCAAATACATAAACACACTGTCACGTGTTACAAAAACCGCAACGATAGTTGTTGTCGTTTTGGTTTTCCGAGACCACCATATGAGACCACTGTTTGTTTAGGTCCTGATGAAGTATTATCAAACAATGGCCGATTTTGTTGTTTGAAAAGAACTGCAGAAGAAAGCATGGTGAACAATTATAATCCTGTTCTATTGAATCTATGGGAAGGAAACATTGATGTGCAGCCGTGTGGGAACGTAACAGCAGTGGCGTATTATGTTGCTAAATATGCAAGTAAATGTGAACCTCATGACACGGGTGAAGTAGTGCGAGAAGCCATTACAAAGGCTAAGAGACAAGGTGGTCCTGTGTGGAGTCAGCTATTTGCAGTATCAATGGCTATTCTATCTCAACGCCTTGTAAGTGCTCAGGAATGTGCATACAGATTATGCCATTTGCCACTAAAAATGTCTTCTCGAAAAACAGTATTTATAAATAGTTGTAAGCCTAACGAACGTTTCAGACTTCTACGATTTGATAGTGATGATACGTCCATTTACAATAACATTTTTGATCGATATATATTACGTCCAGATGAACTAGAAGACTTGAGTCTTGCTGAATTTGCTGTGCGGTTCGAAACAGTGTCTAACTCAACATGGAACGAAGACGACGGTGACGAAGAGTTAAGGGATGAAGATGTCGTGCCGGTGAGATTTATACGACTAAGAGATAACACGCGAATGCGTGTAAGAAATAAATCAGCAGTTTTACGCACGCGATACTTTACTTTAAATAGTGACAAAGAAGCCTATTATTACAGCTTGTTAGTATGTCATGTACCATTCCGTGAAGAAAGTGAACTTTTACTAGACCAGGAAACCGCTGAAAAATGTTTTATTAGGCGACAAAGTGAACTTCGACCATTGCATGGCAATGTAAGCGCAGAAGAGTTTGCTCACGCTGAACAAATGATACAACAAGCTCTCGCCCAAGCAGTTGCACTTAATGCTGCTCGTGATACGCATGATATTAATGCTACTTTGATATGTGATGGTGAACAAATTATTATTAACGACGATAATTATTGTGAAGATGTATGCGAAAGATCTGTAATGCCAGATCATGTCTTCCTGGATAGTATTCGAGGACTTAACTCACATCAGAAAGAACTCTTTCAAAAAGTTTCTACAGCTATAGAGAATGATTTGCATGGTCAAGAAGGTCAATTATTGTTATTCATCACCGGTGGTGCAGGAAGTGGGAAATCCTTCGTTTTAAAATTAATTGTTGAACAACTTAAACGATGTTATGCACCTACTGTTGATATATTGTTCAAAGCAAAATTTGTTGAGGTGGGATCTTTAACAGGAGTAGCCGCACGTCAAATATTTGGAAAAACATTGCACTCGATATTTTCACTTCCTATCGAAAAAGGAAATACTATGACATACAAAAAAATAACGGGACAAAAGTTAGAGAATGAAAGGCGTAAATGGCGTCATATTTATTGGTTAATTATAGATGAAATTTCCATGGTTTCGTATGAAAATTTGCGAATTATACACTTGCGTCTCCAAGAATTTAAAAATAATAACAAATTATTCGGCGGGGTACATATATTGCTTTTTGGTGATATACTGCAACTACCACCGGTAAAAGGACATTGGTGCTTCATTCAACCGCCATGGTTTTCGGCAGAAGTAAACTTGTGGCAACAGTTTTCATTTTGCGAATTATCAATAAATATGCGGCAACAAAATTACACAGAATTTATTAATCTTTTGAATAGCTTGCGAGTGGGTGAATTGACGACGGCGCAACTAGAGTTACTTTGTGAACGGCGACATGTACCCTTGTCAGGCGATTTTGCTGATGGGATCGCTGTTCGCATATTCCCCACTATAAAACAAGTTGACATGTACAATGAAAGAATGACTGCCGAAAATGCCAAAACCCACTATACGTATAAGATCAATGCTGTAGATGAGTCTCGCGAGGCGGCAACGTACGGTAAAAAACCACCGGACAATGCCATTCCTAAAGATAGCAATAAATGTGGTGGTTTCTTGCAAACAATAAAGTTGGGTGTGAAATCACGAGTTATGTTGAGACGCAATATTTCTGTTAGCGATGGGCTCGTGAATGGTGCGATGGGTATTGTCGAAAAAATTAAATGGCCCGCTCTCCGAAGAGAACAATTAGAGGAAGGTGAGTTACCTGAAGCTGTATTTATCAAATTTGATGATGAAAATATTGGTCTAAGAATGAAAAACGACGATGGTTGTGTAGCAATTTCACCTGTTTGTACAACATTCCAGTCGCAACGGGGATATGGAGATGTCGAGCGTAGAATGCTTCCGCTAATTTTAAGCTGGGCAGTAACTGTACATAAATTACAGGGTACAACTCTTGATAAAGCTGTTATTGATATAGGTAAAAAAAATTTTGCAAAAGGACAGATTTATGTAGCCCTAAGTCGCGTTAAAACCTTAGACGGCATAGCATTATCAGATTTGGATGCAAATAAATTATTAAGTCGACCACACGATCAAAAAGCTTTGACCGAAATGACGAGGTTGCGTAACCTCTCCAACAATTAATCTATATTCTATTCTCAGTCGCTTATAACTACATACTTTATAAACTTCCTTAATAAATTAAATAATTATCAAAATCGGTTTATAAACGACGTCGAAAACTTGATTTTGTCTCCTAATTTTCCACCCTTGGAATATTTTCTTCAAATGGGACCAATCTCAAGAGATACTCCATCCAACAAGAAAATAATGATCAAAATCGGTTCACAAACGACGAAACATCCTCTAATTTCTCACTCATGGAGATGGAATTATTTATTCCTTAAACAAGACCAATCCCGAGACATACTTTATCAAACAAAAAAGAATCATCAAAATCGGTTCACAAACGGCGAAACATCCCCTTTCACCCTTAAAGATGGAATTATTTATTCTTAAACGAGACCAATCCCGAGTCGTACTTTATCAAACAAAAAAAGAATCATCAAAATCGGTTCACTAACGGCGAAATATCCCCTAATTTTCCACCCTTAAAGATGGAATATTTTATTCCTTAAATGGGACCAATCCCGAGACGTACTTTATCAAACAAAAAAAAGAATCATCAAAATCGGTTCACAAACGGCGAAACAGCCCCTAATTTTCCACCCTTAAAGATGGAATTATTTATTCCTTAAATGAGATCAATCCAGAGACATACTTTATCAAACAAAAAAAGAATCATCAAAATCAGTTCATAAACAGCGAAACATCCCCTAATTTTCCACCCTTAAAGATGGAATATTTTATTCCTTAAATGGGACCAATCCCGAAATATACTTTATCCGACAAAAAAAGAATCATAAAAATCGGTACTCAAACGGCGAAAATCCCCTAATTTTCCACCCTTAGAGATGGAATATTTTATTCCTTTAATAGGACCAATCCCGAGACATATTTTATCAAACAAAAAAAGAACAATCAAAATCGGTTCACCAACGGCGAAACATCCCCTAATTTTCCACCCTTTGCATATTTTCTTTAAACGGAACCAATGCGGACATATACTCTATCCAACAAAAAAAGAATCATCAAAATCGGTTCACAAACGGCGAAACATCCCCTAATTTTCCACCCTTAAAGATGGAATATTTTTTTCAAATTTAAAATTGACCAATCACGAGACATACTTTATCAAACAAAAAGAATCATCAAAATCGGTTCACTAACGGCGTAACATCCGCTAATTTTCCACCCTAAAAGATGGATTATTTTATTACTTAAAAGGGATCAACCCAAGACTTACTTTATCAAACAAAAAAAGTATCATCAAAATCGGTTCACAAACGGCGAAACATCCCCTAATTTTCCACCCTTAAAGATGGAATATTTTCTTCAAATTTAAAATTAACCAATCACGAGACATACTTTATCAAACAAAAAGAATCATCAAAATCGGTTCACTAACGGCGTAACATCCGCTAATTTTCCACCCTAAAAGATGGATTATTTTATTACTTAAAAGGGATCAACCCAAGTCTTACTTTATCAAACAAAAAAAGTATCATCAAAATCGGTTCACAAACGGCGAAACATCCCCTAATTTTCCACCCTTAAAGATGGAATATTTTCTTCAAATTTAAAATTAACCAATCACGAGACATACTTTATCAAACAAAAAAGAATTATCAAAATCGGTTCACAAACGGTGAAACATCCCCTAATTTTCCACCCTTAGAGATGGAATATTTTCTTCAAATTGAAACGGGACCAATGCGGACCTATACTCTATCCAACAAAAAAAGAATCATTAAAATCGGTCCACAAACGGCGGAGATATGAGGGAACATCGCCACAAAAAAAAAAAAAAAAAAAAAAATACACGACGAATAGATAACCTCCTCCTTTTGAAGTCGGTTAATAATTAATGATATCTGTTTTTTATGTAATTAAACATTTTCTATTGATTGGTAAATGAAATGAAATTTCTTTATTGCGTGAAACATGGTGTTAGTAAAAGGGTGTGTAACAATTTCTCCACATGTTTCGCCACATTTTGCGGCATGCAAAATTTTATATAAACATAGTATGTATAATAACGATATTATTAAATTACAATGATTTTTTATTATATATACACGTAAATATTATATTTAAATAAGTATGTAAATTGAGAATTCAATTATTATTATTATGAGTATGTCAAATCTATGAAACGATGTGTTGATGTATTTAAAATAAATCAATGTTGAAAAAATAAGATATTCTTTTAGAATATTGTTTTGTTGACTAATTATAATTAATAGACATTAAATGGGCCCAGAAATGGGCCTTTCCGCGTTAAACCGGGCTTTAAGGTCAGTGTGTATGTCGTCTGACTTAGCCTTTCAAATACAGGATCAACCTGCTAGTTGGCGTGGTGCTTCATATCTGTCATGGGGTGGTCATGTAATGTATCTACCTCCCGCAAAGAACTGCGATCAACCCCTGTCTATGCTACACACTACCATCGCTGATAGACCTATCAGGTACGAGATGTTTTGTTGTTTTTTTTTTATTTTGACACGACAAGTGACCTCGACTGGCCTGATGGTAAGCGCAGCGGAGGTCCATGAGCACTGACGATTGGGGAACCGCTAACACGGTGGCTCCAGTCGCCATTACTATACCGGCCTGAGAATGTACTTTTTATTTATTTATTTATTTATTTATTTATTTACCACTTTTTAACACTCCGCTTGAAGGATCCGAGGTGAAAAGACTGGGAGAACACATGTTATCATGTTATATTAGATAATTTTATGATATTGGTGTTGTTTAAACATGGGACTGCATTCCACCTGATGTTAAGCTAGAGTGAGGTTCAACTGCTACCTCAGAAAAATGACTGTTGGCAGGAGTCGTCTTCTGTATGCCGGCTTGATGATACTCTCGTGATATCTAAGCTAATCCCGATTTTAACTGTACAGTTTAACTTTGGTGTAGCCTTTTTTTTAACAAAAAATATTTTTTCAAAGCGTATTAGTATTTAAGAGATTAGTGCCTTCAAACATACAAACAAACTCTTAAGCTTTGTTATAGGTATGTAGATACGCACAATATTATGTATGGAATAATACGTAATCTTGTTTCAATATTATAAATCAAAATTTTTATGTGTTTGTATGTTAAAAACACCTAATAAAACACGCATATTGTCTATATTGAAAAACCTTCATTTTGTTTTAAATTTTTGCGTGGAGAGGACGTGGTTATTAATTCCAAGAAAAATAACACATAATTTAATATTTTTAATTTTCTTTGTTCTTTAATTACTCTAAACACAGAGCGTACGCTATAAATAGTGTAATTATCTGTAATATTTTAATACGAAGACGTACAAAATAACGAGTTTCAGCTTCTCCGAATTATAAGGTAAAAAAAAATAGAAAATATAATGTAATATTTCTCTCAGGAGTAAATCGAGCAGTGAATTAGAAGTATCTGCGCGTGCGGCTGCAGCGAGAGCTCGGGGCACGATGGCCACTGAAATGAGGGAGAGGGATCGATCCGCTTCCCCAGGACTTGCTCGCGCGTTGCCGGCTAGGGTCGACACTGCTTCTACCAATGTAAGTACAATATTAGATATAGTGAAGGCAGCGTTACCAGATTTTTTTTGCCTAGTCGGCATTTCGGAACTTTTTGAGTGAAAAAAGCTGGATTCTTTCTTCGAAAGCGGGACATAATAAAAAACATATATAATCAGAAGTGTTTAAATATGTATCTTTTATTTGAGTTTTAAATTACGTTTACGCGACAATAGATAGCAAAAATAGTCATAGAAAATGTACTTTAATAAAAATATATTTTAAATCAGATTTACCCTATCGTTAGGTAGTTGAGTCTCGGTTTCTGAATTCTTCGGTTTGCGTAACAAATTGTTATAACCATACAAATTTGACAGATCGTAAACGATAGTTATATCAAAATGTATGGGGAATGTGTCCGTTAGAAAAATGTGGTGTTTCAAATAATAGTCTGAAGAGTGAGTTACAAATTGTAACTCTTTTTACACAGTTTACAGTAAGCTTTATACTCATCCGACGTCACAATACACACACAATTCCGAGAAGCGGGACTGGGCCTGTCCCGCGCGGGACATATAATTTTGATTTAAAAATCGGGACGTCTGGCAACGCTGATGCAGACCGTACTACGTTGAGCTACTATAAAAACGTTTTTATTACCATAGTTAAGTAACCAATGAGATAAAACTGTGACATTAATACAAGCAACGACGACCTTGTGATTCTTTAATCTAGTTCCCACGATGCTTACCTTCAACAGACTAAAATGGAGTTTATTTCATATCGATTTAAATACTAAAGTTGGTTGAAGTTGTAAAAGGTTTTTGTTCTACTGCAGATTGTGATCACAATTTTTGCATTTCCGCACCTTTGTTAAGCATTTTTGGTTATATCATTAGAAGGAAGTTACTACTACTAAAATAATAAAAATCAAACTAATATTGAGCGGCCGTGGTCTAGCGGTGAACTCACGCTCGATGAGACCCGTGTTCGAACCTTGCTAAATTCTAATCGGTACCAATGTAACTTTGTTATATGTACTTTGGTCGCTCATTAAAGAGTGGTAGGCAGACTGATGATGGTTATTTGTCTAGTCTGCCGTCCTGGGGTAGTACCACCACTTTCGAATGTAACACCCGTCAACGGCGAATGGGCATTCTCCTTTCTTGAATTAGAGACGTTTCTCGAATTAAACCAAATAGGTGTCCCATACATAGGTGTTCCCATAAAATTATGTCAACAATAAACATAATATAAATCACAGCAATCTTGTTTAAAGTGTAATCAGGTTCTTACCTGCGTGTCGTACGTATAATTTACAATTTTTTGTTTTATCCGCCTTATGAGGAAAATTATAGAGATAAAATTCTTAGTACAGGGGTCAATAGTAGGTAATAACTAATTAGGAACTTTGTTACGTGTAATATTAACTGGGGTAGACAGCTGTATTTTTTTATATTATTTTTATTGTAGCTCGACATGTGACTACACTCCGCCTGATGTAAAGCAAGAGTGCGGTGCATGAATGGAAACAACTGCCACTACAGAGAAACCTGTGCGGGCAGCAGTCGCCTCCACTATGCCGGCTTGAGGAGACGAGCATGTACCATCCAGATTGACAGTGCATACTCCTCTCGTTATACCTGGCTACTTTCAAACTATTCCCGAAACGCGACAAGGTCACTGAGCGACCAACGTACATATAACAAAGTTACATTGGTACTGATTAGAATTTATCGAGGTTCGAATACGGGTCTCATCGATCGTGAGTTCACGCTTCTTACGGCTAGACCACAGCCGCATAAATTAATATTAAGGCTGTTCTAATTGGCCGTGGTTTAGCTCACGATCGATGAGACCCATGTTTGAACCTCGCTAAATTCTATAACATAGCCATTAATTAAAGAGTGGTAGAGACTGATGATGGATAGCCCAGTCTGCCGTCCTGGGGCAGTACCACCACTTTCGAATTACACACCCGTGAAGTGACCTTGTCGCGTTTCGGGAAAGGTCTGAAAGTAGTCAGATATAACGAAAGGAGTGTGCATTTGAAGGTGCTCATTCGTAGTCTTAAGCCGGCATAGCGGAGGCATAGTCTGCAGAAATTTATCTGTTAAAGCAATTGTTTCTATTCGTGGACCGCACTTTGAAAACAAGCGTATAATTTCAGTCTCTCGATCGTCTAGCTCCTAGAACAAAAAACCTATTCATTACTTTTAAAATGAAAAGTAGTTGTTACGTGATGATATTAATCAGTGCGCATGGTGGTGGGGCACTCAGCATGTTGGTAGCCGTAATGTCTGCGCATGCGCATCATTCATATAGTTACACTAAGTGAGAGTACTGTGGTATGTGTATGTGTGTGATTTCTAACCTTTAAGTGAAGATTTCGTGGTATGTATTTATGTATGTATGTAATTTGTGGGTATTTTGGATTAATTAATATTATTAAAAAAATTAAATATCTTTTAATTAAATTACTAATAAGAAATATTAATTTCATATACGTTTTTTTTTCTACAAATGCAAAACTAATTACAATATTATACAAAAGTATTTACATACACTATATTATATTAGGTATAACCGTTTTACATATATTGCACATATATATATGTTATGGTCAAAGAGCCCATTTTGTAAAATATTGTTTAATTGCTCACATATAAACATATTATTAAAAAGGAGAATGCCCATTATGGGCCCATTTGATATCTAATATATTAACATAACAACATAACTAAAAAAATTAACATAACAATATTCTAAAATAATATCTTATTTTTTCGTTAATTTATTTCAATTATATTAACACATCGTTTACCAATCAATAGACAATGTTTAATTACATGAAAAACAGATATTATCAATTATTAAAGCATTTAATATAATAAATAATCTCAAATATTGTATCAGAAAGAATCTAATTACTCAATAACTTAGGTGAAAAAATTTATTCATTGGTGATAGGGAATGTAGATTTAATTTCCTACAAAATTAACTAAATGATCGTAAATGAGAGAAAAAAATTGTGGGCCCATTCTCTTAGGCGAAAGGCACCCGGAGAGGTACCATCCGTTTATAATGGTCCAAGTTCCCAAAACACGCTCCTATAGACAGATTGATGATGGCTATTAACCCAGTCTGCCGTCCTGGGATAGTACCACCACTTTCAAATGTAACACCCGTGAAGTCATCATATCGCGTTTCGGGATCAATTTGGTCAGGTATAACGAGAGGAGTTATTCGTCTCCTCAAACCAGCATATCGAAGGCGACAGCTGCCTTTAGAAATTTATTTGTAGTAGCAATTGTTTTCGTTCATGGACCGCACTCTAGCTTATGTTTACTTCTCTCTATCGTACTGTTTTCGGATTACATACGAGTATTATTTCGTGTAAAAAACATTCTTTATCGCCCTAATAACACGTCAAATTCTCTGACTCGAATTTTTCCATATAATAAATACAATGTTTACAATAAACTATTGATTTAAAAACCTAACACCTGCCACTCCTTCAAACTTTAATTACAATGAAGATGTACCTGAACATTGTCGCTCACTGGTCGACCTTGTGCTTGTCGTGATCGGGGTGATGTCATTTGTGACATGCTCTCAAACACATTTGTACATACATAGGTACATATATACATTATAGAAAAACAAATCATTTTACTAATTATTATATGCACTGGTCATAATTAAGTTTCTTCTGGGAGTCTTCTTGTCTTGTGTGTATCATGTAGGTAATAAATCGAAAAGAGCCGCTTGGACCCACGATCGGGAGACCGATGTATGTGACAACACTCCGCCTGATGTAAAGCTAGAGTGCGGTCCATGAATGGAAACAACTGCTACTACAGAGAAACCTGTGCGAGCAGCAGTCGCTTCCACTATGCCGGCTAGAGGAGACGAGCATGTACCATCTAGATTCTAGATTGACAGTGCACACTCCTCTCGCTATACCTGGCTACTTTCAAACTATTCCCGAAACGCGACAAGGTCACTTCACGGGTGTTACATTCGAAAGTGGTGGTACTACCCCAGGACGGCAGATAGGACAAATAACCATCATCAGTCTACCTACCACTCTTTGTACTTTGGTTTAACTAAAAACGAATTCTAAATTAAATAATATACAATGGGCATTAAAATAACAAAAACAAAAGCATATTACACTTTGCAGCAATTAAATTCAATTAACATTATTTAACAAGAAGCTATGAAGGTTAATTATGAATGTAAGATATTGTGTAACTATAGATTTGATGTTCTTCTAATGAAAGAAGAACAATTTAAAATCTGAAATATCATGTTATCTTCAAAAACTCATAAAATAAAGACCCTATCGCGTATTACCTAGTTTTTAGTTAGAAACTTAATCTACCCTTATAAAACAAGTCCATTTAAATTCCAAATTATTTATTTTAATAATAAAATCTGTCTAAATAAAAAAAAATATGACGAATTTTTTTTTACCATAATGATTCAAGTAAAATCGTTTAAAAAGAAAATTAAGGGTTTCCCATATAAACTTCCTTTCCCTGTTTTACCACCCTAAGTTTAATTTAATGGCAAAAGGTAATCCACACTATCCTTTCTATTTAGGATGCATAAATATGGAACTTTTCCTTGACAAAAATTATCGAAACCTGTAATTTCACTTTTACAGAATCTATATTATAGGTATAGGTAGATAAAGTTATTAAAAATATAATTGGAAGAAATAGCATACAAAAACATCCATAACAAAGTATTACAACATACTCGTAAAACCCGTGACGATGCGAGAGTAATAATTCAAAAGAGTTGTTTAAAATTTTAATCACTTTCATAAATTATACCTTAAAACGTTAAATATTGACAACTCTATTCTCTATGTTAATTTGTTACAATATATTGTAGAGGTTGTATAATTTCGTGTGACATTTTAATTGAAAAGCGGCCGTGGTCTAGTGGTACAAGGCGTGAGCTCATGACCGATGAGACTCGTGTTCAAAACTCGCTAAATTCTGACCGGTACCAATGTACTATGTAGAACAGGATTTTTTCATTAAAGCTCGACTTTATTATTATATTACAACATAATAGAATACAGCCCATAAACTTGGGAGAGGAGTGTGCGCCATCTAGATTGACAGTGCACACTCCTCTCGCTATACCTGACTACTTTCAAACTAATCCCGAAACGCGACTTGCGATTTAAAAAGTTAATATTTTTTGTTATAATCACAGTATAAATACAAGTCTTGTGTGAATAGTTTTTGTCGCTTCACACAAGATTTTGCAAACAATTACTTAATAATCTATAATTATACGGTTATTTTGTATAAAAAAACAACTATGTTTAATGACAACTGACTAATTATTATTATATTATGTTATTTGTTTACCAAAAAATGTTATATCTACATACCTAATTTGTTTTTAATTTTTTTTTTTATGTTAAATAAAATGAGCTATATCTTTCCTGAAAAGTAGCAAAAATACATTTTTTGAAATGCCTAAGCCGTTGCATTAGTCAGAATTGCAGTGAGATTTGAACACGGGTCTCATCGATCGTGAATTCACGCCTTCTACCACTCGACCATAACTGTTTCGTATAAATAAGATAACGCTTTTGAAAGCTATGATTAGAAACATAATAGATATCAATAACGGTGCATTTTCATGTCTTACCACTTAAAAAGTTGTAGATTAGTAGATTTGCCGTCGTGAGTGCAACAATTAGTGAATGCATTTGTTGTGTATAGCGGTTGTTACTATAGTGCATATCCGCAGCGGTTAGTTAAGTTTAGCGGTACTCTTCACTCAAAAAACCATGCTCCAGGTCATGATTTACAAATATAATGTTGTAAAGAAAATGTTCTATGAGTTTTCACCAAGGAAAACTACTTAAAAAAAATATTTACAGCTAGAGATATAAGGTAAGATTTAATGAATAAAAACATAAGAAAACAAAATTATTTTTTAGACACTACTTTGCAACTAATTTCCGCTAATTAATGTTCTTCTTCTTTTGTTAAATGGCCCCAGATGTCATAACGACGGAAATTCTGCCAATGTCGAGTAGTAAATTCTTGATGTTTTTGCATCAAATTGCAATGGTGTTTTACAATTTGACGCTTTCTTGGAGTATTTGGCGGCAATTCACCCGGTCATGTCACAATATGGGCGTTTTCACGGATAACCACAAAAAAAAACCGCTTCCGTTGCCTCATATAGAGTGAATTTTAATGTTTCCATAAATACTCACATGCGCAGCATAAAATAACACCAATTTTACACAATAATAACCACCAAACTAATTAAGGAAAGGGATAAAAAACACCTCAACTTTCCCGGGAAAAAGCGCGCCAAACACTCCTAGTTAATGTTAGTGAGGGTAGGTACACAGTCACATCAGCTGTCAATGTTAGACCCTTCACCTATATGCAAAAACCTCTCGACGCGTTTTGCCACTCCATGTGGCATCTTCAGGACAGACAAAACTTTATATCCTGTTTAATGTATTTTTTTTAGACTCGTGTTCATTGATATATACAACTAGATGTGCAATAACGCTCCCAATATGACGCGAGGGAAAAGATGACCGCAGTCATCTTTACGTTTTCTGTCAGTATTTGACTTGACGACAACATTGTCAAATCGTTTGCAGCGGTCTACGCTTTTTTCATGTCAAGATGTATGAAGTTTGCACCTCTAGTTTATATCTCTATGTTCGTGTTATTATTATATGAGTAAAACTGATTAAAAAAGTACACCTATAGATGGTGACCTGGTCGCGGTCTTTCTCGAAAATCTACAGTATGGATAAATAAAGTTCAGCCTTTAGATTTCGTATCACTGATATACGAAATGATGTCGTAATTTGTAAACTACCGGTGGATCAATGGCCAAAGTTGTCGACCTGCGCACGCGCACATGAGCAAACGATAATATTGATGCCATCGCACATTAGCATAATGACGACCAAATGCATATTCTTGCTATACGATACCAACACGAATTTCAGCTCTTTCTAAAGAAAATATATAATTTTAAAAAAACCTGAGTTCAGATATAACCAGAGGTAAGGTGTATGCCTTGTCAACTTGGAGACGACTGTTACCTGTAGACACGTCTCTGTGGTAGCAGTTGTCTCTCCACTCTAGCTAGATTTCGGACTGATTACAATCACATGCCGAGCTACTATAATAAAATCACATACATAATTATTTTGATTATATTTAATTGTAGTATAGTACCATCACTTTTGTATGTAACACCCGTGAAGAGACTTTGTCGCGTTTCGGGAGCAGTTTTGCGTATAGCGAGAGGCACTGTCAATCTGGATGGTGCACTTGCTGTTGAGAGATTTATCTGTAGTAGCAGTTGTTTTCGTTCATGGACCGCGCTTTAGCTTTAAATCAGGCGGAGTCATATGCCGAGTTAAAATTAAAAAAAAGTGCCGATGTACCTACCTAGATGAGAATAAGTCCTCTCTAAGCCCTATTGCCCAATACAGTAACCTCATGACCGGCATAGAATTAGGTGAAAACGTGTTTACTTATGGTAATGTAAAATATTTGTTTTTCAACGTTTGGCCATTTTCTAATACACATCTGTGGCCTTAATAACAAGATGTGTGATATTTATGTATTACTAGCTGCCCCGGCAAACTTCGTACTGCCTCAAGATCAATAAATAAAAAAGCATTTCTGAACGACTTTCAAATTTAATTGATTTCTAAACGACGGGACGAACATCAAATGTTTGACATTCAAAACCAAGTGAATAGTTTCTAAGGGAAAGCGAATTGTAGTAAAATATTCCAAGCATTTTTTCATATTTACTCACCTTTTAAACCATCCCTGGACTTCCACAAATTAGCCAAATCAGTCCAGCCGTTCTCGAGTTTTAGCGAGACTAACGAACAGCAATTCATTTTTATTATATAGATTGGTTTTTATTTTTGGCTGAATTTGTGATGAAAAAAAAAATTAACAGGACTTTTTATATATTTTTTATATATGATAGACAATTTTTTTTTACACAGTCACCTGAAGCTGTGGTTTTGTAGCCAAAACAAGTGTGTACATTGATTTTTCAGCGAAATTTTTATCATAATAAATAAATAGGTCGTTGTGTACAAAAACGTTTTGTTATCATTTTGTACGTCTACATCGATATATTTAACCAAAATTACATTAGTACCACCCGAGATTTTGGAAGATTCCAATCGATCAGGATCGCCTTGGTGAACACTCTTTTAATTAAAACCTACCTAGTGGTCCGATTTCCCACGTCTGTTTCTGTTAGATATATGGAACGTAAAGATAGTGTACCATATGCCGTGCTACATTTAAAAAAAAAAACAAGGATTTGTCTCGTTATTAATAATAAAAAAGTCAATTAGATTATATAGTATCTAATACATAATAAAATGGATTGGATTCGAACCCATGGTATTTCCTTTTAACCCTATTGTCCATCATCTATATCAGGACACGACGACCTTGCACGACGCCAGCCATTGTTATAAACATCGGCATTTCGTTGATTGAATTATTAATTTCTTACGCATTATTACAAATAATCACATGCTATTTTTGGTATGAAAAACGTTTCTTTTGTTCGCCTACTGTTTATTAAATATGTTTGTATGTACTACCACTTGGTATGAACTGTACGAGTACGTTCATTTCACAAAGTGTTAGGTAGACTGATAATGGTTATTAGCCCAGTCTGCCGTCTTGAGGTAGTACCACCGCTTTCAAATGTAACACCCGTGAAGTGGGAATAGTTGGACAAGTTGAACAGGAGTTCATTCGTCTTCTCAATGCGGTATAATGGAGGCGATTGCTGCCTGCAGAAATTTCTCTGTAGTAGCGGTTGTTTCCATTCATGGGCCGCACTATAGCTTAACATCAGACGGAGTGTTGTCACATGCCGAGCGACAATAAGAACCGCTACATGCCTAAATACTATAATATAAAAAACAACTAGAATATAAATTATTTAACAACGTAGTGACATAAACCACTAGAACTCGTACACGCGTTAAAAATATATCTGACAAGTAATTTATGTAAACATTACATAAAATATTGAAAACAATTCTAAGTAAACGTGCGTGAAATATTGAATAACCACATTTGTGAATATTTACATTTTAACCTAAATACATAATATCTAAAAAGGGAATAAATTATAAACGCCATTTGTCCGAAATGTATTCTTATATTCGATGGTCAAAGGAATTTTAATTTATTGCGAAACCTAAAATATTTTTTATTTGCATATAACTATAATAAAAATAGGAATAATTATTAAATAATACTTTATCGTTTTTTTTAAGATGCTAAATTTTATATTATTAAATTATGATGAAAACTGAATTTAAAAAAAAACAACAACAAATAAGTTATTACAGAAGTTTTGGCGGCCATCTTGAGACGTCAGGTTTTGGTGGTCATGTTTTGAATTATTTTCCTAAACTTGTGTCTCTTCGAGTGTTAATGTGTAATAATGGTGGATTATTAACCATTAAGTGTTCGTGAACGTGCGTGAGTGTGGGCAAACAATTCAAAAGAAGAGAACCTGTGTTTCTCAAAACTCCCTAGGAAGTTTCAGTAAAGATTCTACCACTTTACTGGAACAATTTTTGACTTGACTGAGACTTGACCTGACTGTTTGGTGTGATGAATGAATGACTCGTGATACACAATGTTATTAACTTGATGCAAAAATATTTACTTTGACACTGGCAAATTGTTATACGCCATATAAAACAAAAAAAATAAAAGATTTTTTCTCGAGTTTAGCGAACTAAAAGTTTATTTTGTATCAAAATAAATCTACATTCCTTATCACCGATCGGTTTTAATTTATTTACCCGGCATATTGAGTAATTAGACTTTTTCTAATACAATATTTGATTTTAATATTATATTTAATTCGTTAATAAAATTTATTATATCTGTTTTTGTCTATTAATTAGTAAACTACTACTTAGCTCACGCCTTGTTCCCATTGGGGTAGGCAGAAACAATGGAGCGTCAGCGACTCTTCTCTCTACATACATACCACTTTCGCTTCGACCACATCCATTACTCCCCTCATGCATGCACGTCGGTTGAGGATGTCCTCGTCTGACCCTTTCTCAGCAGTTGACCGATCTGACTGAGAAAGGTCTTCCTAGAGCGCCCCCTTCTGACACTGCCATCCACTTTCGCACAATAAATCTTTTTAGTTAATCTCCTTTCATCCATCCTTTCCAAATAATTAGTAAACGATGTATTGATATAATTTAAATAAATTAATGAAAAAATTTTTTATTTTTATTTTGGCACGACATGTGACCTCGACTGGTCTGATGGTAAACGCAGTGGAGGTCCATAAGCATTGACGACATAAGATATTATTTTAGAATATTGTTTAGATATCAGGGGGCCCAAAAATTGATATTAACCTTTTACTAGTTATGGAACGGGAACGAGAAGAATGACAGTATCTTAGTAAGTTATTCACATAGGAACAAGCATGATTTTAATTCATGTTATCGCAAAAGTTAAAAATAGTGGTTAGTGAACCGTGATGCTATGACTTTCCAACCGTTTGTAATCATGATCTACGTGATTTGCCTAATCAGTTACATCTACATGCTTTTAATGTTAAAAACCTGCATAAATATCTACACACAGTTTAACTAACTACATTTTATTTAACTGAATACAGTGAGACGCTAAAATCCTTTTTTTTATAGTAGCTCGGTCTATGAACGAAAACAACTGCTTTCTACAGACAAAGGAGAATAGCCATTCGCCTAATAGAAATGGGCCCACAATTTTTTTCTCGAGTTTCACGATCATTTTCAGTTCATTTTGTAGAAAATAAATCTACATTTCTTATCACTAATCAGTTTTGATTTTTTCACCCAAGTTATTGAGTAATTAGACTTTTTCAGATACAATATTTGAGGTTATCATTGTATTAAAAGCTTTAATAATTGGTAATATTTATTTTTTATAATATTAAACATTGTATATTGATTGGAAAACGATGTTTTGATATAATTAAAACAAATTAATGAAGAAATAAGGTATTATTTTAGAATATTGTTTTGTTAACAAACTATTAGGTATCCTTGGGCCTAAAAATTGGCATTATCCTTATTACGGGCCGCAATCTGGGCTAAAAGATTCCTCTAAGACGGCAAACTGGGCCAATAACTATCACCAGTCTACTTACTACTCTTTAAATTATAATTTAACAAAAATAATCTCGATAGTAATCATTAAAACGTATTAGCTCAGTCTGCCATTCTGGGGTAGTACCACCACTTTCGAATATAACATACGTAAAGTGACCTTGTCGCGTTTCGGAAGTAGTTTGAAAGTAGCCAGGTGTAACGAGAGGAATGTGCCGAATGAACTGTCTATCTGGATGGTCTCCTCAGGCAGAGGAGCGAAGATGCGAAGGCGGCTGCTGCCTGTAAAAATGAATCTGTAGAAGAGCGGCCGTGGTCTAGCGGTAAGACGCGTGAACTCACGATCGATGAGACCCGTGTTCAAACCTCGCTAATTCTGACCGGTACCAATGTAACTTTGTTATATGTACTTTTGGTCGCTCAGTGCCTATAGGCACTATTAATGGTTATTTATTATGTTTCGGGAATAATTTAAAAGTAGCCAGGTATAACGAGCGGAGTGTGCACTGTCAATCTAAGATGGTACATGCTCGTCTCCTCAAGCCGGCATAGTGGAGGCGACTGCTGCCCTCACAGGTTTCTCTGTAGTAGCAGTTGTTTCTATTCATGGAGCGCACTCTGGCTTTACATCAGGCGGAGTGTTGTCACATGCCGAGGTACAATAAAAAAGTGATTTATTTAAATTATGTTCGTGCAATACTATACTAACATTTGATAAACTAATTATTTCATTTCATCTTTTCTTAAACTGTATTAGAAGGGTGAAGGGAGGATATTATAAAATCACGCCTCGACAATTGTCACACGCATCAGTTTAGAGGTCAAATTGTGACATCTAGCTTAAAAGGATTAGTGATGTTACCATTTTGCAATTACGACTGTTTTGCTAATGATTAATATGTTTGTTTTGTCTAAAAATTTCGATCTTCATTTGTAAAGTTAAGCGCTTGTTGTTATGCAATAAGCGATGTTTAAATGTAATAAGATAGTAATCACTACGTGTTACACCACTAATAACAAAAATTTTTCTTTGTTTTTATATAGCGTATAACAATTTGCCAGTGTCAAAGTAAATATTTTTGCATCAAGTTAATAACAATATGCATCACGAGTCATTCATTCATCACACCAAACAGTCAGGTCAAGTCTCAGTCAAGTCAAAAATTGTTCCAGTAAAGTGGTAGAATCTTTACTGAAACTTCCTAGGGAGTTTTGGAGGGAGAATGGAAACACAGGTTCTCTTCTTTTGAATTGTTTGCCCACACTCACGCAAGTTCACGAACACTTAATGGTTGATAATCCATCATTGTTACACATTAACACTCGAAGGAACACGAGTTTAGGAAAATAACTCAAAACAGACAACCTTACGTCTCAAGATGGCCGCCAAAACTCCAAACAAAAACTTTAATACTAAACAAAATGCTAAAGGAGAATGCCCGTTCGCCTAAAAGAAATGGTCCAGTTCGTCAATGATTTTTAGTTAATTTTTGTAGATTAATAAATCTATATTCCTTATCACAATCAGTTTTAACTTTTTTACCCGGGTTATTGAGTAATTGGACTGTTCTCTGATGCAATATTTGAGGTTATTATTATATTAGTTGCTTTTTTTTTATAGTAGCTCGGCATGTGACAACACTCCGCCTGATGTAAAGCTAGAGTGCGGTCCATGAATGGAAACAACTGCTACTACAGAGAAACCTGTGCGGGCAGCAGTCGCCTCCACTATGCCGGCTTGACGAGACGAGCATGTACCATCTATTGACAGTTCACACTCCTCTCGCTATACCTGGCTACTTTGAAACTATTCCCGAAACGCGACAAAGTCGCTTTACGGGTGTTACATTCGAAAGTGGTGGTACTACCCCAGGATGACAGATTGGGTAACCATAATCAATCTGCCTACCACTCTTTAATAGTGTCTATAGACACTTTAATAATAATTGATGATATCTGTTTTTTATGTAATTAAACACTGTCTATTTATTGCTAAACGATGTGTTGATATAAGTGAAATAAATTAATGAAAAAATGAAATATTGTTTGTTAGCAAACTATTAGATATCATGTGGGTCCAAAAATGGGCATTGTCCTTTCATTAGAAGCCGTTTAGCCTTTTCAATGTGATTGAGGGATAAACAAACACACTTTCACATTTATTATATTAGTATAGATCAACTGCCTACCTGTGAAGAAGCTATATGATTTTTTTATGAATAAAAAGTGTTTTAAACCACAAAATCCTAATTCAGCCGTCAAATTCGTGACAATGCATGCATAGAAATCGACTAAACATTATTAAAACCACACTCGAAAGTGAAGGGGCGACCATTTCTTTTGTATGAAACCTACATGCTTTTGAACCGCGAAAAACCGTGAAAATAATCAAAGACTGTGATTTTTAGAGCGTGAGAACAAAACATATGGACATCTAAATGTGATTATAAATATATACAAACATACATTGCGGGTTTTCTTCTTGTCGCTTTTATGTCAAAGTGAAGAAAGTAAGCAATGTATAAAAATATTTTCTTCATGATTTTTGTGTCGAAGTCGGAAATCCAATCTACAATGAATTAAGTCTATTATTGGGCTTACTTCGTCTTTGGAGATATATTTGGAAGCTCTTGTATTGTATTTTGTCCTAGTTTCTATGTTAGTAGATATAATCTTCAATATGCAAAGGGAAAATTCACCGGAAAATTGATATCTCAGTGTAAATGCATGGAGGATGTTCATTTTGCATGACCGTTATCTAAATTTTGCATCCTTTATTGTGAAATATTCTAATGACCTTTGTTTTAATTTAATTTAATTTAGTGTGGTCCAGATTGTCAGTGTACACTGCTCTTGTTACGCCCGGCTACTTCCGAGCTGATCCCAAAACGTGTTTTGGTACATAATACTCTGAATTTACTGAAATGGACTTTTTCACGATCCTGTTTCATAACACTGCAGTGAAATGACCTAATCGCGTTCAGGATTAGCTAGAAGTATCCGGGGATAACAATAGTTAAAATTTACTCTGTCAACGGATAGAGCACATTCGTTTCCTCTAGTCGGCATAGCGGAGGCTACTGTTCCATGTAAACATTTGTCTGTGGTAGCAGTCTAACATCAGGCGGAGTGTTATCAAATAAAAAAAGTTATGTTTCAACTTAGATGAATATTTTTTTGTCTACAGAAGTCAAGTAGCAGACCTCGTGGCAAGAGATTCACGTTCCAATCAACAGTACGTCAGTTAGAGAGAAGAAGAATAGCTGAGAAGTTATCGCGTGAAGCTGATCTTAAGGAACAACAGAGAAGAACCGAACTAGAAGCCATGAGGAGGTAAATTTTGTAAATGACAAATTAAATCTCTTTCAAGCCGGCATAGAGGAGGCGACTGCTGCCCGCACAGGTTTCTCTGTAGTAGCAGCTGCTTCCATTCATGGACCGCACTCTAGCTTTAGATCAGACGGAGTGTTGTCACATGACGAGCTACAATAACAAAAAAAAGTCCAGTATTGTAACATTTTCCCCCTACTGTAAAGATAAAGTATGGTCCGTGAACAGAGATAACTATTATCATGGTTTGAGGACATGAATGTGCACAACCCACGTTGACAGGCCACACTGCTCTCTTCATATCAATGTACTACCAAGTTGATCCCGAAACATCAGATTAGGCTAACAATTTCTTTTTATTATGCTTTAATTCATTGATATGTTTGTTCACAGGGTAGAAGAAGAGTTCCAACGCAAACGTGCGAGGGAGAAGGCGAATATACGTCAACAATTAAGACTAGTCAGTGGGGCAACCAGTTTACCACCATCAACGCACCACAAACAAGTAAGCATATTAATTACCGTCTATACTGCACATTCTGCTCAAAATGGAGTTGCGCGCGCTCGGCAGTAATCGTCGTCATCACCGTTAACTTAAAAAAAATCTCTCAACACCCCAAAATCGAGTACCAATACAATTTCTTTCATGTACATTCCTCGTTCCGTGTTTATAGCAGTGCCGTCTTTTGCAGTTGAGGGGCTCTAGGCTCACAATACTTGGGGGCCCATGTAAAAATTTTTTTCCTTATTTGTTCACACATACAGTATTATTTCAAATTCGTACATATACGCAAATAATGATCTACTATGGTATAAGAATAATCTTTTTTTTAGTATGATAAATGTTAATATTATAAGTTATTTCTGACTTTTCTCATGAGAAATTAAGAAAAAAAATTATTCACCAATTAAAAAATTATAAGTACTTTTTTCATTTTACCTTGAATTCTTTTTTGTGTGAAATTGAAACAAATTTTGCTTCTCAGAGTCGGGGGCCCCCAACCGTGCGGGGCCCTAGGCTCAAACCTATAGAGCCTATGCATAAAGACGGCCCTGGCTTATATAGATGTTATAATATTTTATTTAAATCTTGTATCACAAGCGAAATTGAAAGGTTAGTTCAAAATACACATATATAAGTTCTAGTACATTCTTTCTTCTTTTACATCAGACTCGTGATTCGCCTGATGGTTCGACCTGCAGAGAAGAATCGAATCCAGAGCGTAGCAGGAAGCAACATTCAAACGCCTCCTCAGAAATCAGTGCACGAAGTAAAAGCACTACACCTGTAAGTTATTCGCCTGATACTTACTTAGTACAACTGCTACCACAGAGAAATTTCTACAGACAGCAGTCGCCTCCGCTATGCCGGCTTGAGGACATTGAGAACATTTCTATCTTGAAACGCTACTAGGTCATATTATTTGAAAGTGGTGATACTATCACAGGACGGCAGACCTTGGATCCTTCAAGCGGAGCGTGAAAGAGCACCTTCTGGGGGCGGGATAGTGACGGCTACTGGGGCCACCGTGTGGGGTGACCGTTCTCTGGTCGTCGGCGCTCATGGACCTCCATTGTGCCTACCACCAGACCAGTTGCGCCAACATAAAAAAATAAATAATAATAATAATAATAACCATCATCACTCGGCCAACCACTCTTTGAACAGAAAATAAAGTATAAAGTGGTAGACAGACTGATGGTGTTATTAGCCCAGTCTGCCGTCCTGTAATAGTATCACCACTTGTAAGTTTGTCGTATTTCGGGGTCAGTTTGTCAACCTGATGGTGCAACGCGACTGCTATCTGTAGTAGCAGTTGTTTCCGTACCTTAACATCAAGCGTCCTGTTGTCGTATTACGCCGAGCTACAATTAAAAAAAATGTTTCTAGTAATAAATGTAATAATTACAAATGTGTATCAGGTTCGTTGTGTAGAGTTATCGGAATGGCGTACTTCAGACGGCGCCGAGGGTCGCGTATATAGAGACTGGACTGGTGTCTCCGCCGCACATGATCATCCACCAGCCACTGCCAAGATTACCAGAACTAATACACAATATAACGGTAGGTTCATTCATAAACAACTTTGGTTTGTTACGAGGAAAATTATTCGGATTCTAACTGGGAAATAAAAATATAAAAAATAAAAGGTTTGTAAGAGCGGCCGTGGTCTAGCGGTAGGAGGCGTGAACTCATGCTCGATGAGACCCGTGTTCGAACCTCTCTAAATTATACTATTGGCACTATTAAAGAATTGTTGGTAGACAGACTGATGATGGTTATTCTGACAACCATATTATCCAGTGTTACCAAAAGTTACTCAAGAGAAAAATTAAATTAAAATAACAATAATAAAATGCTATTAAAGTGTGTTAAATAACAGCTAACTATCCCAAATACAAAGACAAGTTGATATGTACCTAGGTACTTATATATGTGTTCCCATCACCATTAGTGGACGTCATTAGTGCCTGTGACAGGTGTCAATAAGCCATTAGTGACTAACCTATACACCACTTTGACACACTTACACACAGAACTTAGTTTGCTTTGTATCAAGCTTTTTTTAAGTATAATTGTAGCCAAATGTCCACACACTAGTATTTTGGCCGTGCAATTCATTTATTTATTTATTAATTAATTAGATGCTCACTACAAGTTGCAGCCGAAAAAAATCATATACATATATTATAAAATTTAGTCAGTAAAACTGGGCTGCAAGTAAAACTGAACAACTAGTTCACAACAAAGTGTGAACATTACAATTAATACAGAATTACTTATTACAAGTGAAATTATTTTAATAGTCAAGTGTGGTTAGTAGCTTCGCCCCGCTCTCTGACCACTCCAGAGTGGTGCGCCGCGTCGCCAAATCAACTAATTCGCGGGACCTGACGTCTCACGTCAAAACGCTCTGTCCTGAGACGCTTGAATGAAATTTGTTTTTCAGAAATGCAACACGATTGACTTTAAAAATGTTTTTGTCCGCCAATTTTTCCTTATTCCCACAGTGCCTTTTTTTTAATGGGCTCCTCAGTATCGAATCGTCTTTGTAGCCAGCTACGCAAGTTGACTAAGCAGCAAAGTCGATTTTAATATTTAGACTTGTTACTATGTAGCCGTGTCACTTTATGGCCTATTATGTTAATTGGAAATTTTACGACTTGGTTATCATTGCAAAGGATCCTTTTATATATGGACATAGACACGCTACATGCTAAGCCATTTAGTTTACTTAAAATTTTACCGAAATTATTTTAAATATCGTTATTTTGTTATCATCTAAAAACTAAAAACAATTACGTTTGGTCTGCACAAAGCGTAGGTTCGATTCCCATCGTGGTGCTATGAGTGTGTTCATGGCGATTTTTTTTTTCATTAAAATCTAATATTAAAAAAAATAAACATTTTTGTTTAGTTGAATTTCTTATTGGTTATAATATATTTATCAATGTCGTTACGGCTTCTATTCTGATACCCTTCAGGCTTCTTTCACACCTAAAAGAAAATTTATGCTTATTAAAAATACTTTCAGCTGCACCAGAATGTTCAGGTTTCAGCGGCAGTCCACGTTCAGATAACTACAGACTAGAGTTTGTACGTGGTCGATCACCGCGAACACCACGAGCTCCTCGGCTGGTGGCGGCTCCGCGATCACCGAGTACTTCCGGCTCAGAACTATCCCACAGACAACCTATCAGGATTAGGTAACTAAATTTAAGAGTAGTTAGTTGCTGATGGTTCTTAATCCAGTCTGCCGTCCTGGAGTAGTGCCGCCACTTTCAAATGTAACACTCGTGAAGTGACCTTGTCGCGTTTCGGAGTCAGTTTGTAAGTAGCCAGGTATAACAGAGGAGTGTGCACTGTCAATCTGGATGGTGCATGCTCGTCTCTTCAAGCCGGCATAGTGGAGGTGACTGCTGCCTGTAGAGATTTCTCTGTAGTAGCAGTTGTTTCCATTCATGGACCACACTCTAGCTTTACCTCAGGCGGTGTGTTGTCACATGCCGAGCTACAATAAAAGAAAATAACAGAAAAGTGTACACTGTCAACCTGAATTCGGCATAGCGAAAGGAACTGCTGCCTATTTCTCTCTGATAGCAGTTTTTTGCGTTAATTGTATCGGATTAAATATATTTAAAATGTAACGTACAAGTAAATAGTATAATTAACCAGCTATCACGTAAACGTAAAAACTTTCGATTAGGGAGGTAATACGTAAAGCAACCATGTTTTCCCAACTTTCTGCCGCTTGGTTAGGGTAAGCTTTTTAGGTAATTTAGAGATTTGTTTTTCCATGATATAGGCGAATAGGTTTTTTACTATAGGCGAAATCTGGGCTAAATTTTAGATGAGAGAGAGGGAGAAATTTCGAACTACCTAAAAAGCTTACTAGCCACCAAAGAAGGGGATGACATGATGTTTTTGGACGTTAGCTTTTTAAATTATTAAGGTTAACATATAATTATGGTTAATGATATAACGAATATGTTTTTTTTTTTTCTAGAAATAAGATTAAACTTGCATGTGTTACTTAATTAAAAATTTGCATGATTTAAAGCCTCGCATTGTAGTCTTGTAGTTGGAACCTGCGCATAGGCAGCTTGGTCGCCTGTAAAAACAGCCATAACTATTTTCCTAAAAGCAAAAACTTTTCATTTCGCTGACATTTAAAAAAGAAAGGAGTTAGCATTGTCAACCTGAATGGTGCACATTGGCCTTCTCAAACCAGCATAGGGGAGACAGCAGACACCTTGACTACGCACTTGAATTGCCAACTTTTTTTCAGCTTAGATATAAACGAAACGATTCTTTAAAAATACAGGATTTCACTTATTCACCCGGGGAAAACAAGCTGCACTGCATTTTTTTTTATTATTGTAGCTCGGCATGTGACAACACTCCGCCTGATGTAACGCTAGAGTGCGGTCCATGAATGGAAACAACTGCTACTACAGATAAACCTGTGCGGGCAGCAATCGCCTCCACTATGCCGGCTTGAGGAGACGAGCATGTACCATCTTCGATTGACCGTGCACACTCCTCTCGTTATGTTCCCCGCAGCCGTTTTATTCTCGCTCGCGTCGTGTCCTCTTATGCGGGACATATTTCCCAGGGTTTTTATGTAATAAATATGAGGTGTTCCATGAAATATGGGACGGTTGGCAACGCTACTTCTCACTATAGCTTAACATCAGGCTGAACGTGTTCATATGCCGGACTCCAATAAAATATATAGTTACATCTCCATTGCTGCGTTTCTCTAAAAAACTGATTGCTGAACCCTTTGTTTAATTGTAATGTATTTAGCTCCGTTTTCATGTTAGTTTGCCTATTGATATGAAATTTTGTTTTGTAAAGGTGGTGATATATGTTGGTAATTGCAGCTAATAACTAACAAGCGAATAAAGATTCTAAGGTGAGTGCTTACCCTAAGAAATAGCTTTTAAACATGCTTCGCTAAACTCGCTTTTTGTAGATTTAGTTTTCTATTAGAAATTCGTTAGGGATGGGCAAAATATATCGATGTGTTATAACTATTTTAACGATATATTTTGGCTGATTTATCGTATACTACTGATGATGGTTCCCCACCCAGTTCTTTCAAGTATAACACCCGTGGAGTGACCTGGTCGCATTTCGGGATCAGCTTAGAAATAACGGGGTATAACTCTTCGTCTCTTCAAGCCGGCATAGCGGAGGGGACTGCTCTCGCAGACATTTATCTGTAGTACTGTGAAAACCCAGCGGATCGTAAACCGCATCTATTCTGACTGCTAAAAAACTAATGTATTTCTTTTTTTTTATATTAGAGAGGGGATAAAGGAGTCTGATACAGAGGAGCCTGATATTATCCCAACACTGCGTCCGTCTGGACCTGCACGTACTACGTTACTTATATGAGAAATACTTTGAATTATTTGTAATTCATAAAGTCAATCATTTGTTAAGTTTCAAATTCCTGTGTTGATGCCACGTTTTTGACATCTCATTGCGGAGAATATTAATTTTGATGAAAATTTAATAGAAAAAAGGGGGAATTAAATATAGGGTGGGGTGGAGTAATAGAACATTGGCTTAGTGATGGCACAGGTTCGATTTCATATATACGTTTTGTACATAATTTTATAGTTAATAAAATATATTATGAATAATAATAAAAATATATACTATACTTTTTTAACTGTGGTTTCCACAGGAGGTACAGAGAAACTGTCTTTTTTTATAAAAATGAATTTGGCATAGTAATTTTTCTAGTCGAGCTTGAATTGTTCATAAAAAAGTCATTTTGGTGAAAAAAAAAAAATTTATGCGATTCGACTCAGTTTCACGTAAGGAACATTTCATTGTATCGGAAGAGAAAATCGGAGCAATCAATTTTCTTTTTGTTGCGAATTTTTTGTGGCAATCTTCTCCTCGTACGCCTTACCGAAGCCATTGTGGAGTCGGACGACAAGCAAATGCCCTATTTTTATTTAATTCCATACATTTCATTGAAAGAAACATGTTTACATAACCCTTTTACATGAAATTTCATACAGAAATGGCAAAGCAAATGTGTTACAAGGTGCGGCCCGTACAATGAGCTACCCGAGTAAGTTCCGTTGACCCGAATCGTTTACAAAGAGTGTGCTGGTCACGCGAATTGCTGACACACCTACAATAACATCATTATGACCATTGGAAATTTGAATAATAAAAAGTATTTATTAAAAAAAATCGAAAGAGGCGTTTTACTTAGGTACTTTGTTTGTTGTAGCTTCGCCTGATGTTAAGCTAGAGTTGACTCCGCTATGCCGGCTTGAGGAGTGAATGTGCATAATTATTTTTTTACGCTCTTAAGGAAATAAATAATAATTTTATAAATATATACTAATAGGTACATACATTGCCCTTTGCGTTGGATATACTTTTTTTAGTTGCCTCCGTTATGCCGGCTTAAAGAGACCAATTAAATTTTTTTGCTGTTTTTAAGATCAGGAAATAAATACATACATTACAGAAATACTTTTTTAACATAAAATATTTTTTTGAAACTCGAACCCGGGAGCGTCGCGAAACAAACTGGCGCGTTAACCACTGCGACATAAAGACCAACAGTGTTTATTTTTTTGTTCCTAGTGTATTTTAATTTCCTTGTATTATTTTGAACTGCATTGAAATGTTCAACAAACCTATAGTATCAACACAGTAATCAATGTCTGTCAATTAATATCGCAACTCTATGTCTAAACTGTTACAACTCAAAAATCACGCTTCATCTATACTGATTCAGCTTCTTCTTTTTTTGTGCTTACGCTTCCTCAGTCTAGTCCTAGCGATTTGAAAGGTCCTAGCACCATGAAAGCTTTTAATTTAATTTTTCTTTATATTCCATATTCTTTTAAATTTAATTAATTTAAAATACAAACAAATAATAATAACATAAAACATAAAAAAAAGAAGAAAATGACTCCTTATCTTTCCTTTCGTCTATAGGTATATAGGGTTTATGTTTATAGGGCAGTACCACCACTTTCAAATGTAACACCCGTGAAGTGACTTTGTCGCGTTTCGGGAATAGTTCGAAAGTAGCCAGGTATAACGAGAGGAGTGTGCACTGTCAACCTAAGATGGTACATGCTCGTCTCCTCAAGCCGGCATAGTGGAGGCGACTGCTACCCGCACAGGTTTCTCTGTAGTAGCAGTTGTTTCTACTCATAGACCGCACTCTAGCTTTACATCAGGCGGAGTGTTGTCACATGCCGAGCTACAATAAAAAAACACTTTGTATAACAACTTACTTGATTGATTATTATTACTGTGAAAAAAAGCGTTAATTTTTGGGTTAAAACAGTTTAGATGTAATGGTGCGATATACTTAATATATTTGTAGTATAATTATCTTGTCTTCCAATTAAATTATTCATACAAAAGCTTTAACTTAGTTTTAGATATTATAAACATTGTTTTTAATAATCAAATATTAACATTTTTATTGTATGTATGTAGATTAAGGTTTTGTTCATTTACAAACTTTAATATTATTAACTTTATAAGAACTGAGAGATTAATAGTGTTTTGAGGCGTTCCAGTTTTTCTGTGCAATTTTCATTATAATTTAATAATAACCCCAGTATTAAAATTAAAACAATAATATTGCAATTTAAAAAGAACTTTATTAACCTCTGTTTTCAGAACTAAATAAAAAAATTTAAATAACATACAATTACTATAATATTCAAAGAAATAAATTCTATAAACTAATTCGCATATTGCACGACCACTATAATTATGAAAAAGTTAAATAATTCGGTTTTTGACTTAACAAGAACAAAGGATAAATTTATTGGCGCTTATGGCGCCTGTGGGGGTTGTTATGAGTTCGGTTTTAACTATGTTACCATTGATCAACCGCGACGAAACAAAGAGGCAGTTTTTCATAACTTTAACTAAGTATGGAATATTTGGTTATGTACCTATGTCAAAATCAGCGCTTGTTTTTCTTTGGTGTCTAGAATTGTATCGATTGAAAAAATGAAAAAAGAAATGCGGGGAAAATGCAAACATTCCTAGGTATGGTACGGGAATGGAAAACTAGTTATATGGAACGCTAAATAGTTATAAATTATCCGGAAACTAAAATAATTCCTTTACGTATTTACACTTGAATACATAGAAATATATACTAGAGGTGCAAATCGTCATACATTTGACATGAAAAAAGCGTAGGCCGTTTCAAACGATTTGACAGTGTTGCCGTCAAGTCAAATACTGACAGCGAACCTAAAAGTGACTGCGGTCATCATTTCTTGCGTTACATTGGGAGCGTTATTGCATATCTAGTTGTATACATCAATGCTTGAATGAAAAAAAAAAAGTTGATATACCCAAAAGAAAATATAGTTAACTTCTTACTCAAAATTTTCAGTTTCTTTTTCTAATATAAATAATATTTTATTATATTCTTTCAGCTCAATTATATTTTAATGTAAAAAGTAATTAAGTACTTATTTTATGTATTAACTAAAGATATTGTTACATGTTGAATAGATAGATTACATCAACCAAGACACGGCGAAATCAAATGAATGTTGAAAAACTACATTTATTTTACATAACTTTTTTATTTGAATTAAAGATGGTCAACAATAATTTTCTCTTCTTTTTTATTGTATGTGACAACACTCCGCCTGATGTAAAGCTAGAGTGCGGTCCTACAGAGAAATCTCTACGGGTAGCAGTCGCCTCCACTATGCCGGCTTGAAGAGACGAGCGTGTACCATTCAGAGCGACAGTGCACACTCCTCTCGTTATATCTAGTTGCGTTTCGGAATAGTAGCCGGTTCTAACAAGAATACGACAAACACACTCGGTTGGAGAGGAATGAGAGAGTTCGTCTACTCAAGCCGGCATAGCGGTGATGACTTGCCTATACAGACAAAGCCAAAGCACTTTGAATAGTGGAAATAAATAAATTTCATTTCATTACAGGCGTTTTTTGTGGTAGCGGTTACTTCGTACACAAATCGCACTCTAACCTAACATCAGGCGGAGTATAGTCACACACACAACTATAAAAACATTTAAACCGTTGTTTGTTGCCCACTAATAAATCGGTGTGGATGCACTGTTCTAATAGAATGCAGTTTTGTTCCTATCGCACATGATAGTTGTTCAGTGACATACGAAATTCAAGTTACATTAGTTGAGTTGTAGCTGACTGTATTTTCGTATGAAATGTATACTCGGATACACACTGCTTATACTACGATTACATATTACGTATGTTTAGATTATAGATATGTTATTCTTAAATAATATTAAGATTTGTACATATCAAAAATTAACATTTAAAATGTATATGAAAATGGTGCATGTATATTGTATATACTCTTAAACTTGGATATATTATGTTTAATCCAATAAAAACAATTTATATTTACATTTGTTTTATTTCCTCTACATATTTTTTTCAGGCAAATAATTTATTGTTCTGTTTTAAAATGTTTTTTTTAACTTAGCTTGGCATATGACAACACTCCGCCTGATGTAAAGGTAGAGTGCGGTCCATGAACGAAAACAGTCGCCTCCGCTATGCCGGCTCGAGGAGACGAATGTGCACACTCCTCTCGCTGTACCTGGCTACTTCCAATCTTATTATACATTCGAAAGTGGTGGTACTATCCAGGACGGCAGACTGGGCTAATAACCATCATCAGCAAATAAATTGCATAATAGGTTTCAAGCTACTTAAAGTTTACAAAAAGCCTCTAACTGCTGAAGTCATTAAAATACTAATTTAATTATTTAAACGTGTCTAGTTTAAAATTACGTGTTCATTTCAACTGGCACTTATTTACTATTAATTATAAAAATATAGTGCGTAAGGGGTTAACTTATTATCTGACTCTTCGACAGCTTCAGTCCGAGGTCGTTAGACTTTATTTATGTTTTATTTATTATTTACAGCCAAGAGCTCGTGTAGCTGTACAGTACTGTACACGTTAGACTGTGTACCGTTGTTATTACAATCGCCGTAGATGTGAGGCTCGTACTACAAGTGAAAAGCTTCATGTACTTTACCTACAATTCATACTTTTCTCATCCTCCATATCAACTTGCCCAAGGCCATCTGCTGGCGACGCTTAATATATTGGAAATGTCCAAAGATATATGGGAAGGAAACGAAAGATTTGTGGAAACTGTTGACCTCATAAAACTGTGTTTACCTACAAGGCATATTTCACAAAATATCTGGACACCCTTTCTAGATTTGATATTGTACTTAAAATTAGGACAAAACTGACAATAAATTTCTAAAACCTAGTTTTTTTTATTATGATTAAAATCAAGTTACTTTTGTCACCATAAAAATCGAGCTGATTTTAATTTCAATATAATATATTTTATTAAATTCATATATATGTATATTAAAGTCTTGTTCTACTCTTATTTTTTTGTTTTAAATGCTTATGAAGCTGTTTTTTTTTGACAGTATACGTGAAATATCATACTTTTGTGCTCGGCGGAAATAAATACTGGTTTTTTGAAATATAAATAATAAAATTGCGAGCTTTAGAATTTAGTCAAACAATAGCTTTGTTCTTTAAACACATGCGCAGTACACGTAAATAAAGTGACACACCAGTTAACCATCAGTTTACTTCTCAGTTAACTTTCGTCGTGGACGACACGCTAACGTACCATTCCTGAAAAAAATACGACGAACTTATTGTTTCAAGATTTGTTTAAGAATTTTTATTTTTCTGATTTTGGAGATTATTAAATATTTAAGGAAAAGAAAAAAATAATAGTTAAAGACTAAAGTAAAGTAGTAAAAATCCTTTTTTCTTAATATAGTGAACAAAAAAATAACAAAAACAAAATTTATACAATCTACAATCATTTCCAAACAAATTAACATTAAAAAAGTTCAAAATTGAAAAAAGGCGATTAATTTAACCAAAAGTAATACAAAACTATAACGGTGGCATTTGAAACAGCTCCAATAATACCACATGCCTCAATCGAGGCGAAACCCTGTCTCATAAGAAGCCAATCACGGCAGTGTATAGCCTGTCAACACCGAGCTAAATTACTGTCACAAGACGCAAGAGGGCCAGGGTCCATTGCGAGTGACCCGGGACCTGTGACGTCATTTGTTCCAAGAAATCTCACAAGAACCGACCCTGTTACCCACGGACCGATACCTACAATCGCGACGTTGGAAATGGCTAAATCAGATAGTGATGCGAGAGAGGCGTTAGAAGATCGAGATCCCAATAAATTGAATACTCATTTACAGGTCAGTATTGTTACTTATTTCTTTTATGTTTTATCCTGATCTTAAGATGGTCACACACTTAAGCTTATGGTATAATATATTTTTTTATCTAAATGCAATTAAAAAGTTGTTATCACAGGCACCATAGTGCATTGGTCAAATTTCAGCGAAGTTTGAACACGGGTCTCATCAATCGTGAACTCCATCCTTAACTGCTAGACCACAGTCGCTCACAGCCCACAGACAGCACTCGTCTCCGATAGCCAACTAGCCTTTCGTTGTACTTCCAATCCCAAAACTAGTGGTGTCCCTCGGCACTACAGTTTGGACTAATAACAGTCTACTTAAACTGTCTGTTTTTCTGCTATCGGCAATAAGGTACAGGCACCCATTAAGGCCCACTTAATTTCAAATCGTTGTTTTTTCTTTTAAATTGGGAATTATAAAGAAAAATCATTTACTAATATTTTAATTATTTATTAGAGAAGAACATTTATGAATTACAAGATTTTTTTGGCACTTTAAGAGAAAAAATGAAGCATTTTTTAAAACCTGTTCACTGGGCTATCTTAAGAAGGTGGTAGCTCAAAAAGGCCCAAAATACATTTCCTAAAATGTATGCCTAATCGAATATTAAATTTTACTTGTGTATAATACTGAACTTGAAATTCAGTTTTTGTTAAATATATATAACAAAAATAAAAAGAAAAACTTATAAATATGGCGTGGGCCATCTTAAGTGTACAAAAAATATAAATTTAAATAAAACAATAATAGCTTTCTAAATGGCAAAATAACATATATATAGAGATTCATAGTAACATTTAGTAACAAAATAAATGAGTTCTTTATTTAGTCCTTAATTTTTTGTCACACTTATACGTGGGCCATGTTAGAAGTATTAGTTTTTATACTTTCATAAAATGACACAAATACTCCCTTTTGCCTAAAATAAACTTATATACTTATATAACTCAACAAAAATAAAAAAATAAAAATCAACACAAATCAGGTGTAAATAACATATACTTCACCATTATTTTTTAGTCACAGTCGGGGCATACGGGGCTCTTTGTCCTCTGGAGTTAAACCTACACATTCTTCATGATACCAGACCCGACACTTGACACACTGACGCATGTCGGCAATCCCGATTTTTATTAAATTAAATTTATTATTTCCCAGTCCTAGTAAGGCCCGGGCCATGTATGGTAAACATGTAGCGGGCCTTCATTGGGAACTTTACTTGAGTGAGAATATATTTTCTTAAAAAAACAGCGAAACAAATAAAATGAAGGCACTTACCTTTGTTTAATAGTGAAATGACTATTTTAGTAATTTCACTAACAATAAAAATTTAAATAGGTTTAATTTGCTTTTTAGTTTCGTTTATTTGTGTTATGAAGGTTATAAAACGCACACGCTCTTGGCGGACCATACAACAAACTGCCAGACATTCTCAAAATAGCGGCGCTTAGAATCTAACGGATATGCATTTCACTCTATGGCCACACCTATATATTACCGCGAAATTTGAAATTATTTGGCATATCGTAACATTGATTTATTAAAAGTGGGCTATGATAGGAACCGGGCCATCTTCGGTCACACTACCTTATATTACCTAAAAATTTTGTTAGACATGAATAAAACTTTGGTTTTCTATGTAGCACTTAGCACAAGTTTTGTTCAAACCAAAAATATAAAACTAAATACCTTCGCGGAAAATTATGAACCCTTTGCACAAAATGGTTTATTCATAGAAACGTCCAATTTACATATAGTTTTTATAATGAAGGTCGAGTACACTGCTATGGTTACACACGTAATTATATAAATAAAATATATTTTAATGAAATATACTTACAACGTTTCGGGATTAGGTAGATTACAATTCGGGTATAATGAGACTATCAACTCAAGGCAAACTAATCTCATGAACCCGGTATAGCGAAGGTGATTGTTATCTGCAGATGCTTCTTTGTGGTAGCAGTCGTTTCCGTTCCCGAACGTTCACTCTTACTTATTAACTTTTGGCGGACTATTATGTAAAAAATGCAATTAAAAGATACATTTAAAAAAAACAATAAACTACACCTTCCTTTTTTTCTTTATTTTTTTACGTGCGTGGTCTAGCGGTAAGACGCGTGAATTCACGATCGATGAGACCCGTGTTCGAACTTCGCTAATTCTGACCGGTACCAATGTAACTTTGTTATATGTACTTTGGTCGCTCAGTGCCTATAGGCACTATTAAAGAGTGGTAGGCAGACTGATGATGGCTGTTTGTCCAGTCTGCCGTCCGGGGGTAGTACCACCACTTTCGAATGTAACACCCGTGAAGTGACTTTGTCGCGTTTCGGGAATAGTTTGAAAGTAGCCAGGTATAACAAGAGGAGTGTGCACTGTCAATCTAACTAAGATGCTCGTTTTATTAATGGACCGCACTCTAGCTTTACATCAGGCGCAGTGTTGTCACATGTTGAGCTACAATAAAAAAAGAAAACGTGAGGGAAATCTTGCCGTCTCGGGGAATACACTATACCTACTAGATATAATAATTACTTTTATTATACATATATACAATAACTCACAATTCATTGTACATTCGTGTTAAGTCAATTTATTGAAAAAAAAGGTAACTTTTTGAATAGGTCATCGTCCAGTCGAGTAATCGCGTGACACAAATTGTAACATTACTTACAGGTTCTCAAATGTCAAATTATCCGCACACGATATATTTTCAACAAAGCTTTTCTTTTTTTTATTGTAGCTCGGCGTATGACAACACTCCGTCTTATGTTAAGCTAGAGTGCGGTCCATGAACGGAAACAACTGCTACGATAGGCAAACTATAAGCATCAAAGTACATAACCTTGTCGTTTTATCGCGTTTCGGGAACAGTTTGAAAGTAGCTAGGTATAACGAGAGGAGTGTGTACTGTCAATCTAGATGGTGCATGCTCGTCTCCTCAAGCCGGCATAGTGGAGGCGAATGCTGCCCGCACAAGTTTCTCTGTACTATTGAATCCCATTGAATGGAAACCCATTCATGGACCGCATTCTAGCTTTACATCAGGCGGAGTGTTGTCATATGTGAAGCCACAAAAAAAATCCTAAACTATGATAGCCTCTACTATGGGTATCGGGACAAGAACATTACAAACATAATAACATTCAGAGCCCCAATCTGTCTGAAAAAAGTACTTACTTTTTTAAATATCATATATAAACAATAAACGGGCCTTAGTATCGTGTTTATTATCAAATTCGATACGACACAACGCGGCGACGTTTTAAAAGTTTTGCAACAATGGGGATCATTACTGCCATTTTATCACGCCAGATGGCGCCTCGTCGCCATGGCCATCGAAAACTGGCACTTCCATATATTTTCTAACCTATCAATCCGTAAATTTAAAGCAACGGTCCCTGACTTTTCGTAAATTTTCTTAAGATGAATGAACTATGAATTAACACTTTACAACCAACAAAAGCTACAAATGTAGATAATATCACTGTTAAAAAATATTTTAATAGGAATATGTCTACCTCTCAGCAAGATCACATTTCTTTCCAGTTATCTTTCCTCCTCGTTGTTTTAATTCGTCTTTCAATTCTTTGAGCTTCCAGGTAGAATACATATAAACAATAACAATAATAGACCGATCCTACCACAAAAAAATGCAAAAAACCCAGACGTAAACAAAGCTACAACGATTTGACATGGCCATCGCGCCGCTAGCGCCCTCTGCGCTGAGCTTTGCGTGAGGATCCCCATTGCAATCGTGGTCACGGAAATGGCTGCAAAGCTTTCGAAACCGCGTCGTAACAAATAAAGCGATAGTAAGCCGTCTGAAGCGCTAACTACTGCGTACAGGAAACATTACTATCACCCTTTACAGGCTTTTACATGGTTTGAATATGTCGAATTCAAACTAACAAACAAAAATTGTTAACAGGACTTCGACGTTTTATGTAGAAGTAATATAATAACCATTGCAGATAGTATGGGATGACATAATAGGTGAACCTGAAGGTGCACGTGGACCAGAGTGCTCTTGGAGATTAGCGACCGCATGCTTTGAGAGAACTAGAAATGGATGTTATACATTGCTTGCTGTGTTATTGGCACCTCCTTGTGCTTTACTATTGGGATGCGGATTTGCTTGTTTGGCATTTGAGGTTAGGAACAAACATTTAAGCATATTCTCAAAGTTAAGTAAGTGTCCTTGTAGCGTTTCGGGATCAGTTCGTCAACCTGCATGGTGCACATTCGTCTCTTCAAGCCGGCATAGCGGAGGCGACAAATAAAAAGACAAAAGTAAAGTAACAATGAGGCTAAAATATTCCTTCTTTCGGTTTGAGTGTGCAGCTTAAATACTGTAGTTTTGAAAGCTTTGCACACATCATCTCACTCCGACCACAAAGGCTACAAAGCTTTCGAAGCTTCGCCTAGATCGCTGAACACAATTTTTTTTTGTTGTAGCTCGGCATGTGACAACACTCCGCCTGATGTAAAGCTAGAGTGCGGTCCATGAATGGAAACAACTGCTATTACAGAGAAACCTGTGCGGGTAGCAGTCGCCTCCACTATGCCGGCTTGAGGAGACGAGCATGTACCATCTAGATTGACAGTGCACACTCCTCTCGCTATACCTGGCTACTTTCAAACTATTCCCGAAACGCGACAAAGTCACTTCACGGATGTTACATTGGAAAGTGGTGGTACTAACCCCAGGACTACATAAACGCATACAATCTTAGTCCACCTATTATTTATTTTTATTATAAATAATATTTTATTTAAAAAAATTACATTTCATGTTTTCAGCAAATATGGTGCACAACGCCATGTCTGAGATGCGCTAAAATATATTTCGCATCTCTTCGTACCGTCGTGATGTCTTGCATGGCTGCCACGGTCGTCCCTACAGCTGAAGCAGTAGGTCATCTTTGCAGGCATATACGACTAAACATCAGACGAGATGCACCTGAAGATGCAGACCAACTGGTTGTTTAATACCTTTATTTATTAATATTGTTATATTGAAAATTAAATGGCTTGTTTGATTTAATATAAATATTATTTCCTCGTGTCTTGTATAAGTTTTAATTTGAAAATTCATTCATAAGTTCAGTGGCCGACTGCACGCAAAGAATGTCGCGGTTACCTTATTGCCTACATGAAATTACAAAGCACTGACCCTTTTCAGTCATGTTGTACCGTTATCTAGATTTTACGACCAATAAAATACTTATATAATTAGGTCAATTGCTATTTAGGTAAGTTTTGTAACTATTAAATTATCAATAAAAATATGGATATTTTACGAACACAATTTTTGCTAACTAGATATTAAAATTAAAAAAAAAATTTAAAGCAAGTCACACTGTAGTTTAGTTTGAAAAAAAAAGACAAATTAAAAAAAATCGGGTTAATAATCGGATAAAATAAAATTCTCGTATAGCAAGCAATGTTTTGGAGCAAACATCCTCATTTAAACAAACCAAGAAAGCATAAAAATCCAAGAAACCAATAATTCTATGAAAGAAGTAAATATTAAAATAATACTGGACATGTGGCTGCATAAGCTTTGATCCCTTTGCCTTTTAAAAATCGCAGAACTGAACTTAAAAAAAAACATAACTTTTAAAAAAGAAAATATAATTAACACAACGCTGTTTTAAAAGTTAATTTAACTTAAATAAAATTTGTGTTTTAATTAATCACAATATCTACCATTTTCAAACATTATTTTGACAAAGATGGATAGCAGCACAACGGAATCTCCTTCCTCAGTTACTGTTGACCGACGAACAAATTTTCGCGGCAGTTCGTCAAATGAAAGAAGCGATAATTTATTTGTAATTACTAGGTGTACAAGGTAAGATATTTTGATATTTTGTGTAAACATAAAGTTATTAACCAAGTATCGCGCTCGTTTATTATTAGTTCAGATAAAATATACAATTTACAACTTTTGTCAACTGTTTTAAAACTTCCAAAATTTCAGCCTCTTTGTTTCTTTTTTTTTATGACATTTTAAAATTTTGCCACTGTCAAACTAGTTATTATTATTAATATTTTTATTAAGTACCATTCAATAGTGACACAAAACAGATTATTCCATACATACAATCATACATATTATATCGTTTTTAGAGGAAAAAAATATCCAATACATTTTGGAGGGAAACAGAAAACACATTTTGTATCATTCACCCATACTTACCGCGCGCCATATTTATGAATATTAGGATATTACAAGGAAAATAGCAAATAAATAAATAAATAAATAAAGATATTCGTATTGATAAAAAATTGAGACGATATTTTTAATAGCTCGGCCAAAGTACATAGTTACATTGGTACCGGTCAGCGAGATTTAAACACGAGTCTCGTCAATTACGAGTTTACGCCTTTTACCGCTAAACTTACTTCTGCCGATTTTCTTCTTCCATAAACATAGCAACAAAACTATAGTTAATATTTCATAATATAACATTTTTAAGGGAAACAAACACATCTCACGCAAAGACAATTAATAATCAAGAAACGAGCGAAGAATCCGAAAACGAGGAGGTATTTTTACATTCCGGTACCTATAAGTAACAAAAGAATAGGGTTCTTTTACGTAGTTAATTATTTCCTTATCAGAAAGTGCTGTTCGTGTACTGGAGGGCTGGGAAATTAGGTGCTGCCTATTACAATGTACAAACTAACGAGGTTAGTACCTATTTATTTTACACATTAACTTGTTTTTATTTGTCTACTAATATATTTTTTCATAGTAGCAACACTCCGCCTGATGGTAAGCTAGAGTGCGATCAATTAACAGGAATAACTAATACTACAGAGCAATTTCTGCAAACAGCAATCGCCTCCGTTTTGCCGGCTTGAAGAGACGAATGTACACTATTTACACTCCTCTCGTTATGCCTGGCTACTTTCAAACTGCTCACTTCACGGGTGTTACATTCGAAAGTGGTGGTACTACCCCAGGACGGCAGACTGGGCTAATAGCCATCATCAGTCTGTCTACCACTCTTTAGTAGCGACTAACATAGTCACATTAGTCAGAGTTTAATGAGGTCCGAACACGGGTCCCATCGATCTTGAGTCCACGCGTCCTGCCGCTAGACCACGGCCGCTCTACTAGTTGTTGAATTAATTAATAATTAATTTGATTAACAGTTTTATTGAAGGTTATATGGTGTCAAATATAAGTTATTATTTTAAGAAACAATCAATAATCGACTTTGACTTATCATTAATTAATAAATACTTGAAATTAGGAGCGGCCTTGATCTAACGACGCGTGGACTCAAGATCGATGGGACCCGTGTTCGAACCTCGCTAAATTCTGTCCAATGTGGTCAGTGCCTATTAAAGTATGGTAGGTTGGTGGATAATGTAATAAATAAATAAAATCAATTTCCTTATAGTTGTATATACTAGACGAAATAGTAGACAGACCGCCGGAATATCAAATGACGTCAAACATGTATAGACAAATAGAACCGACCGTTATATTGACAGATGGGAAAATACAAAATAATTTCATAAAACACATCAAAACAATTGTCTACGGTAATGACGGCAGTAAAGATGGACACTGCAAACTTAATTTTGTTTCTTGTAAAGAATATAGTAAGTATGTCTTAAGGTGAAACTCAACTTCTGAGCGTCCATACATTTTGCTTTACAACATTGTTTAAAACGTAGCAGATTTTTATTTTTATTTTTATTGTAGCTCGACATGTGATAACACGCCGCCTGATGTAAAGCTAGAGTGCGGTCCATGAATGGAAACAACTGCTACCACAGAGAAATCTCTACGGGCTGCAGTCGCCTCCACTATGGCGGCTTGAGGAGACGAGCATGTACCATCTAGATTGACAGTGCACACTCCTCTCTTATACCTGGCTACTTTCAAACTATCCCCGAAACGCGACAAGGTCACTTCACGGGTGTTACATTTGAAATTTATGTTGATTTTAGTAATTTTATAACTTTCCCAGCACTAATTTTTTAAATATTATTATGGACGCTCAGATGTTGACTTTCACCTTAAGGTTAAACTTAAAAAATTTAACGAGCGGCCGAGGTCTGGCGGTAAGACGCGTGAACTCACGATCGATGAGACCCGTGTTCGAACCTCGCTAAATTCTGACCAATGTAACTGTTCTATGTACTTCTGTCGCTCATTGTCTGTGATACAAGCACTAGCTTATTACGCACACTTAGAAAAAAAAATATATCTATTTATTATTCACAATAGATTACGAGGCATGTAAACGTCGGATTTTCTCCCTCTCACTACCATACGAGCCAAAAAACTGCACCGAAGACGAAAGATGCATGTTTTTGCGCACAATTGTTAACTTCGCACAAACTCAGAGCGTACACGCTCTAGGTGCACTACTTAGGTATTTAGATTTGAATTGGTCTAAGCTAAATCTTGATATGAATGGAAAACCTAATTATGTTTGTCTGAAGAAGATTTCTTTGTAAGTATTATCCCAATTATATACGGAAAAATGCTGTCTATAAGCATAAGCAAATGGGCAGGCGTCAGTCGCCTCCGCTATGCCGGCTTGAGGAGACAAATGTACACCATCAGTAGACTGGGCTAGTAACCATTGCAAATCTACCTATCATCTATGATATATAAAAATTGTAATGACATAGATTTTGATGGTAATTTAATACTTAATAAGTACACAAATAAAAGATAAATATATGCGTAAGTTTTAAGTGAAATAGTGTAGCGAAAATTTTGACGCGGTCACGTGTGCGGTTTGTAACTTAGTGGTTAGATAATCCGTTCGTTAAAGGAAGGACAAGAAAGGCGGATGTCTCTCGGGGCGGGAAATCGTGGTCGTGACACCCTATGAGCTAAAAGAAGCTCATTACGGTGTCAGTGTCACCCCTAACTTGTAGAGACCTCTACCGGGGCGGAATTCGTAGTGGATAATTAGGTTAAAATAAAATATAATTTATTGTAATAAGTAAAATAATAAAAATTACAAGGACCCCTGTACTAGGTTCTTAGAACCCCGGTTACAGATCTTGTGTACAATAATTTACTTATATAAATGTATTACTATGTATAAACTTCCATAATATGAACAACATACGTAAAACACGTAACTAAAATACCCAATTGCACTCGCAGAGTCGATATAGTAACAATGGACGATGACACGTATAAAGGTTTACAAATATTCAGTCCTATTGCGCATCCGGCTAACTTCAAGAAGGGTATGCAGGGCAGCAATAAAGAAGGGCTCAGTCTGTTCAATATATTTAATAAATGTTGCTCAAGAGTTGGCCAGAGTAGACTTAGGTATGTTAATCGTTCACTTAACGTGAAAGCCAACACATTTTGTTTTACAACATTGTTTGAAAGCACTAATATTATCGCAAATCACTATAATAAACAAATAGCTACGGCACAGAATATCTGAAATGCTTGTGAAATATAACCAATATAAAATGTTCACAAATCAGGAAAAATAACTGTTTTTTTCACACTCCGAGACGAGTGGGACAACTGCTACTATGGTAATATCTGAAGGTTGTAGTCACCTCTGCTATGCCGGCTTGAGAAGATCACCGTACAATCACCATTATTTTTGATATTTTTTTGGTCTAATAACATTATGAATTCAACTACATAACGTTATGGTACCATGTCAAGATCTTCTATAAACTTTAGTATTTGTTATAGAGTCCTACTACAACACCCAACGCACGATATAGCTACGATAAAACGTAGACAAGACGTCATTTCATACTTTATGCGGACACAAAACGATTCGATGATGAGGAATATATGTTCATCGCTCAGGTTTATTAAAAATGTTAATGTTAGTATTTATGTTTTAAAAGTTTAGTACATAAAGGAGAATGCTATTGGAGAATGAATGAAGAAGAAGGAGACGAATGGGTCTAAGTAAAATGGGCCCACAATTTTTTTCTCGGGTTTGTTGATGATTTTTAGTTAATTTTGTAGAAAAAGAAATCTACTTCTTTTCACCCGGGTGATTGCGTTATTCGATATTTTGTGACGCATTATCTGAAGTTATTATTACTTTAAATGCTTTAATAATTGATTATATTTGTTTTTTATGTAATTAAACATTGTCTTTTTATTGGTAAATTATGTGTTGATATGATTAAAATGAATTAATGTAAAAAACGAGATATTGTTTTAGAATATTGTTTTGTTACCAAACTATTAGGTATCAAGTGGGCCCAAATATGGGCATTCTCCTTTATGATTGGTCACCGCTCGCGCTCTAGCGTCGGGCGCGTGCGGTGACCAATCATAATTCTACGACTTAATTTAATAATTTTAGTATAAACCATAGAGTAAGTGAAATTATTATTTTTCTGTGTTTTGATATAGAATAAAATATAGATTTAAGAGTAGTAGGCAGCCTAATGATAATTATTAACCCAGTTTAAAAGTAGCCAGGTATACCGAGAGGAGTGTGCACTACATGGTACATAGCGGCATAGGCGTAGCAGAGGCGACTGCTGCTCCTATGGTGTCTTTTGTGTTTCTATGACACCCTGCCTAGAGTGCGGTACATGAATGGAAATTCCATAGATGGTAGTAATTATATAGAGAAATTTCTTCAGGCGGCAGTCGCCTCCGCTAAGCCGGCTTGAAGAGGTTTATGTCCGATTCTATCTAATTTATTTACATTTTTAACATTTTACGCGTATGTTTTTAAATTTTCATATGTTTTCATTTAATACAGGGTATTTTAGCTAAAATAAAATCTTTATCCGCTAAGTCTTACCAATGGAAATCATTGTATAATGTAAGTTTAAATACTTTACTTTTTATTGTTATTTTAATGTTTTTCAATGTCTAATGCTAGTTGAGTTTCGATTTCCAAGAGCAGATACGACTGCTACTACAGAAAAAATACAGGCAGCAGTCGCCTTCGCTATGCCGGCCTAAGGAGACAAATGTGCACCATCCGCTCGTTATACCTGGCTACTTCCAAACTGATCACGAAACGCGACACGGTCACTTAACTTAAAAATGGTGGTAGACGACAGACTGGACAAATAACCATCATCAGTTTGCCTACCACTCTTTAATAGCGACCAAAGTACATATAACAAAGTTACATTGGTCAGAATTTAGATAGGTTTGATCACGGGTCTCATCGATCGTGAGTTCAGGCGTCCTACCGCTAGACCACGGCCGCTCATAAATGTATATTTTCAGACCTTATACAATGCAGTACTGATCTGTGAGTTATGTGAAAATGTGCGTGGAAGTGAACTGTTGGAACAAATGGGATCATGCGATAATAATAAATTATATGAAGTAAGTTTTTATAAATTTTTACGATTTTATGCGACTTATTATTATTTTGAAAGCTTTGCATCTTGGTCACGTGAGGGATAGGAAGCAGCACTAAAATTAGTGTATTATTAATGAAATAAACTGGTGAAATAATCATCTATAAACCAGGTAGAACAAATTTTAAAACATTCCTAGATATATATGAATCACAGCTCCAGTCAAAGAAACGTGCACTAATACTTGGAGATTTTAACTGTGATATCCTAACAAAAAATAAAGAAAGTAAGGCTTACCTAGACATGCTGAAGTGTAATAGTTTCAAAATACTCAATAAAATAGACAAAGAGTACAGCACACGGAGAACAGAGAATACGGCAACAATTATTGATCACATCTGCACAAACTTACAGGACACAGAATTTCATATTGGAATAACGGACACATCAATTTCAGACCACAATATTATCACTGTAGAAACTAAAAAAATTACAAATAAATGTAAACAAAGATACAAATATGAAGCTATTGATTACTTAAAGTTATGTGAAAATGTATCAATGAATATGAGTGATGATATAATAGACCAAGACTACCTTACATTCCAAAATTATGTTAAAAAGCATATTGATAACTGTAAGATTGTTAAAACTAAAATTATGAACCTTCCACGTCAAGATTGGATCAATAAATCAATTCTACAGAATATATCAGACAGGAATAAACTCTGGCAACGATTAAAAAAGAATCCCTCTGACACTTCTCTTCGATCAGAATTCATTAAACAACGCAACATAACCACAACAAACATAAGAAGAACAAAGCAGAAATACTATGAAAATCTTTTCACAAAATGTAACAATAAGCCTAAAAAGACATGGAATCTTATAAACAAACTCACTAATAATAAGATAAATGTAAGTGCTCCCTCAAAGCTGATTACAGCAAATAATGAGATAATTACCAATAAGTATTTACTGTGTGAACATTTTAATAATTTTTTCTCACAAGTTGGTTCTAACTTAGCTAATCAAATACCACAAACATATCATAACTCATACATGCATCACACATCCACTAACTCCAATCATACTTTATCAAACTTTAAACACTGTACAAATGATGAATTACTAAAAATTATTAATAATCTAGATTCTAATGTAAGCACAGGAATAGACAGAATTAACACAAAAAGCATAAAATGCATCAAAAATCAAATTATACCCTCCTTAACAAGAATAATAAATAAAGATCTAGATACAGGAACTTTCCCAGACATTCTAAAGATAGCACGGATTACACCCATTCATAAATCAGGCAATAAAACTGATACTAACAACTATAGACCTATTTCTGTTCTTCCAGTAGCCTCCAAAATCTATGAAAAAATACTATACAACAGACTTAACAGCTATTTAACCGAAACAAACTTTTTATTTGAGCGACAATATGGTTTCCGGTCAAAATGTAACACCTTCTCAGCCACAGTCGATCTGGTAACAAAATTAAGACAACACATTGACAACAATAAGATTGTTTTAGGTGTCTTTATTGACCTAAAAAAAGCCTTTGATACGGTTAGCCATCCAAAATTACTACATAAGATACAGTCTCTTGGAATTAACGGAGTAGCATACAACATGTTCAAATCCTACCTTTCAAACCGATGTCAGACCGTCCAGATCGACCAAGTAAAGAGCAATCCCTCCACAATAGACTACGGAGTCCCACAGGGCTCGATACTTGGTCCTTTGCTTTTCCTTATCTATATAAATGACATCTCAAATGTCAAACTACACGGTAACCTATCACTCTATGCAGATGACACTAGCCTCTTTTATTATGGTGATGAAATTAAAAACGTAATTAAACACGTACAGGAGGATTTGAATACTCTTTCAGAGTGGTTTAAATCAAACTTACTCACAGTTAACGCTAGCAAAACATCATATATTATCTTTTCTGCAAAAAACAAAAAAATCAGTGAACACAGTGACATTACAATAAATGGAGAAATTATTAAAAAGACTGACAGTGAAAAATACCTCGGCTTGATACTTGACAAAGACCTAACATGGAGATGCCACATCGAACACATAAAATCAAAATTAATACCTACAATAGGTGCTGTTAGACGTATCACTAACTTCATTCCTCCACATGTACGACGCAGCATTTACAATTCTCTAATATTACCGCATCTGGAATATCTTATACCAGTCTGGGGAAGTGCAAGCACCACATTACTAAAACAGCTTCAAGTAATCCAAAACAAATCTATAAAGGTACTATTTCACTATCACTATTTGACACGAACAGAGACACTGTACAAAGAAACTAAATTTTTAAACATAACTAATATCTACAAATATAACACTTACATACACATTCATAAAATAATAACAAACAATATACATACACAATTAACCATAAAAAAGAATGACGAAATGTTTACACGTAAAACCAGAAGAGCGATGGATCTGTATATACCTACAACTAGGACTAAAACGGGTGCAAAACAAATAGTTAATGAGGGAGCACAATTATATAACAGTCTGCCTAAAAACATCAGAAGCATTCAAACAATGGGCTTATTTAAAAGAGCTGTCAAGCAGCACATTCTCCACTCTCAGTGCACATGACCATAGACTAGAGCGCGCTACACACGCTCGGTCTTGACTGCAGTTAAAGCTGTCGGTTGGGGCCGAGCGTGTGTGGCCCGCTCTAGTCAGCCACCGATTGATGTTTTGTTGTATATTTATTATTTAAACTAACACTAGACTAAGTTTATTAATTTTTGTTAACAGGCAATTTATTTATTTTGTTAAAAGCTCATAGAGCGAATGTTTTAAATATTCTTTTGAGCCTAATAAAATTCTTTAAACCTAAATAAACTAAGTAATATTTCAGAAGGGGTGGAATGGTAAAGATTGTATACATTTTACAATTGTACACTGTGCTTAGCTGCAATTTTCATAATAATTTAATAATCATTAAGTCTACATGTCAATTTTCACTTTACTACTTAAAGAGTGGTGGCATACTGATGATGGTTATTAGCCCAGTCTGCCGTCCTGGGATAGTACCACCACTTTCGAATGTAACACCCGTGAAGTGACCTTGTCGCGTTATGGGAACAGTTTAAAAGTAGCCGAGCTTGCACTGTCAAAACTTAGCGAATAGTGTGAAGGTGTAAATATGAAAAGAAAATATTTTCAGATGGCTCTATATATGAATAGAATAATAGATTTTGATTTATCGAAAACAGAAGGAAAATTCACTGTGAAAGCTGGTGTTGATCCAGAATTAGATAAAAGTAAGTTAATTTATAAATATATACAAATACTTCATAATTGTGTATGCAAGTTGATTTTGTTGATAAATATCAGACATTGTATTATTCTATTATTTTTTTTTTTTAATTTTTGTTAACGTGACGTTTATGTTTTCTATTTAATATGTTCACCGTGTACGCTTTGGGCCACAGTCTAGTTCAGTTATTGTGATTCTCCTGTTGTGTATTTTATGCTGACTGTGTCCTGTTGTATTTACCAAATAAAATAAATAAATTAATTAATTAACCGTGATTTAAAGTAAAACTTCTCAAATTTTAATAAATCTCAAAAACTTGTTTTATACTAACTCGCACACCACGAATGCGGTCCATGATCAGAAATTATTGCCGGATGGTTAACCATTGACAGGGGAAATTCCTCTCGTTATGTCCGGCTACTTCTAAAATGGTGGTACTAACCCCAAGACTACAAACTGGCTTAATAAGCACCACCTACCACTCTCTGAAGATAATACTTTTGTAGAGAAACAAACAATGGCAAGCCTACAGAGTTTAATGTCCGAGACGGCTAAATTGGAGTTGGAGCGTCTGCCTGCCTTCATAAGTGAATGCTCTATGTTATACATACCACATTTGGGTTATTTGCTTGGTGTCAAACAATGGGCGGAACAACTCACAGCGCAGCAAAAAGAATTGCCTAATATGAAATTTATGGTAACTTTCTATTTATCTTACACACAACAGCAAGATTATCTGAACACTTCGATCTATTTATTAATTATTGTTATCTATCATATGTATGGACACCAGTATATTTTTTTTATTGTAGCTCGGCATGTGACAACACTCCGCCTGATGTAAAGCTAGAGTGCAGTCCATGAATGGAAACTATATAAAAAGAATATAAAAATACCTCGAGAGATTTATTTCTATAATTAAGTATTATTTTTTTATTCAACATTAATACATTATTATGAAAGAACAGAAAAGCGCGAGACGCGATATGCGACGATTTTTTTCTGTTCAAATTCTTTAAAATGAGCTTAGTACCTCTATTTACAAAATAATAATTAATTAATTATTATTATATTTACAAAACTCAAAGTAAATATTCTCATATATCGTAAATAATAAGGTCCAGTATAAGCAAGTATTCATTTGTTTTTCTTTTTTTTTTCAGTTTCAAAACAATGACTACATTCATTATAAGAGTAAAGGTTGTGAAGGTATGTTTCACGACTTATTATTTTCCTTTTAATCTAGTCTGCCGTCCCGGGATAGTGATACCCGTGAAGTGATTTTAGTCATCCGGGATTAATTTGACAGTACCGGCTACTAATATATGTGTTCACTCGTGTCATAGAGCCGGTATTGTAGAGGCGACTGCTACTTACATACAAGTTTTTCTGTGTTACTAGCTGCCTAACTGCACTGACTCTATGGACTGGAGTATGGTCAACTGCTCCTGACTGAAACACGAACTAATTTTTGTTGAAATCACTACAACAGTATTATCAGAGAGATATTAAGAAGAAAAACTATTAGAAACCACTAGAATGTAGTAAATTTTAAACTGGTCATATCTTTGTGGTTTTTTTTTTTATAGAATTAGACATGATGATCGGGGACACGTATCCTGAAATAGTTGCGCATGAAACTAAGATAATGATGCGATTGACATCACATATTATGGAGAATTTGCACACGTTGGCTGGCGTTATTGATATGTGCGCTGAATTAGATTGGTAACTTACATTTTATATTATTCATTTTCATCTCGAGTTAAGTGTAGTGCATAGGTACGACGAAGGAGCTTTTCAATAACAAGACGAAGGATCAGACGATACTGGTTTATTGCTTATCTACTACGGCTTATATAAGGACAATGGGGGGGGACAATTTTGGGGTTGCATGGTTATCATGAAACTGAATCCAATTTATTGCTAACGATAAAGATTAAAGTTAAAATTAGTTCGTTAAGCTGAAAAAATTACAGATAAACTAGAATCACTTATTTCTAGGGTTAGAGCGGTTATCGTGTAATAAACTACTGTACTTTATTGATTTTCTTATGACTATCGATAAATATAATGGTAGATTTTTTTTTATTGTAGCTCGGCATGTGACAACACTCCGCCTGATGTAAAGCTAGAGTGCGGTCCATGAATGGTAACAACTGCTACTACAGAGAAACCTCTATGGGCAGCAGTCGCCTCCACTATGCCGGCTTGAGGAGACGAGCTACAAAGGCGCAGGTATAGTGGACGTGAGTGCTGTCTAGTCACATAAATCTGTATATTTTTCTAGTTTAATAGCAATATCAAAAGTATGCAAGGAGCACAACTTTGTGAAACCAATCGTTACGACGGATAAAATTATCGATATTAAACAAGGTACGTATTTTACTGTTCATTCTAATTGAATAAAGGTAGATACGAATGACTAAAGTAGCCATTAATGATTGATACCTGAGTAAGGGGAGGGGAAATTCGTGACAGTGAAAAAAAAAACAGTGTACGTAACACCCGTGAAGTGACTTTGTCGCGTTTCGGGAATAGTTTGAAAGTAGCCAGGTATAACGAGAGGAGTGTGCACTGTCAATCTAAGATGGTACATGCTCGTCTCCTCAAGCCGGCATAGTGGAGGCGACTGCTACAGGTTTCTCTGTAGTAGCAGTTGTTTCCATTCATGGACCGCACTCTAGTTTTACATCAGGCGGAGTGTTGTCACATGCCGAGCTACAATAAAAAATAAAAAAATCCCATACATTTTGTTTTCGATTCGATCAAGTGACAACTGTCGACTAACTTTTGACTTTAATCCCTGATTCTAATATGCGTATCTGCCACGAAGGCATATTGGACCATAAATCACTGTCACGATGACGGTTTTTTACTTTTTGCATTGTTATTTCCCCCTTAACTCTATTCTCTGCTTATAATTAAGTAATTAATTATACATAACTTACATCTCACATACATTTTTCTTCTTTTTTCACTTGGCAAAAATATAGAAAAAATAAAAAGTATCAAGTCTTTTTAGTCAGTGTAGGACGATGTTAGCAGCAAAGTTTATAAAATTACCGCCTTTTTTTTGGGTCACTATTGAATTAAACAGCATAATTATTTATTTAATTATATTTATTTCTTTATTAAATCCATTTGTAAATTTTAATTAATATTTTCTAGGCAAACATCCACTCCATATGATTTGTTCAGATAATTTTGTACCAAACGACACTCTGTCAAGTATCGATAATGGATTTGTTAAAATATTAACAGGTAAATATTAACTACTAGCGACGAAGCCCGGTGTTGCTCGGGTTTCTAGATCATTCTTGAAACTTTTAGAACCTTCTAGATCAATTGTAACAGTTGCACACATTTTGGAGTGTTCTAGATTATTTCAAAAATTTTAGAACTCTGTACATACTCAACATGTCATAAGTTAGAAAAAGACACACTTAGTAGTCAATATGTCATAAGTTTGAAAAGGACAGATATATTTTTTTTGAGATTTTCGCCTCTCACAACCACCCTCTTCCACCCACAGCGTCCAAACTCCCTTACTTTCACCAGGAGACCAAGGGGTATCTACCACCCCAACGGGAAGTAGATTGGAGTTGGTGGCCATAGAGAAAACCCTGTCTTTACGTACTAACATTAGCATTTTATATAAGTATTTAAAATTTAAATTTAGATTAGGTATTAGTTATTCCCCTGTAAACTCGGTTAAGGAAAACATTACGAGAAATTCAATGGGTTACTAGTAACCACTTTAAACCTGCCTGTGGTATCCAATTTGCCGGCCTGGGGACTGCAAAGTAGCCGGGTAGAACGAGAGGAGTGTAGCTTTCATAGCGGGAGCGACTGCCGCCTAGATAGCAGTTGTTTCAGCAGCTTAACATTAGAAGTATTGACTCAACGCTAATACAATATATCTGTGCGCACTTTAAGGTCCAAATTCGAGTGGCAAATCGGTATATTTGAAGCAAGTATCGTTGATAGTGTATTTGGCTCATATAGGTAGTTATGTGCCGGCGGACAGTGCTCATATTGGTGTACTAACACATATACACACACGTATACATACGACGGAGTGCGTCGCCACACATATGTCTGCTTTCCTTATTGATTTGAGACAGGTATGTACATCCGTAATTATAGCTAGCATAAGGTTAGTGATTGTACTAAAATCTAGGCCAGAAATCGGGGTGGTGACTGCAATTGTCACCCCCAAACTGGGGCAAAACTCGTGATTATCACTCCAAGGACTAAAAAAAGCCTAAGCGGTCAAATTCTCACGATCGGAAGTTACCCTAAATTGGTGGCAACCGAGACGGTCCTCTTCCACGCCACTGATGTATGTTACAAGTTATACAAGCTCAGTCACGAGCTGGTTTACCTCGCTTCTTTAGGACTGGACGTATTTATTATCCAAACATGAATTTGGCGCCCAGAAATCACCCCGGGAATGCAGGTATCCCAATGAGTTAAGACGACTTAAACAATTTAGACTCTACGTTCAATTATTTTTTTAACTTTTCGACATTTTTGTAGAGAAGTGATTAACACTAGTTTTTTTTTACATACAGTTCCAGGGTTCAATTCCCCGGTAAAATATTAATAAAGATAATTGTTAAAAAAAGGTCTTGATATTATGTTTGTGTTGTCCTTGTTCTCTGATTTCAGTAGGGTTGCCAGATGTGTAAAAAAACTGGTCAAAATTATTATCCGGTTTATTGTGATTTTTCAGACCATGCAAAAAACCGGATTATTCTTTATATCTCGCAACCCTAAATACAGCATTGTATTTTATTTTATTGTAATTTATTATAATTCTTCCTGAAGATGTCTCTAGCTCTCCAAGAGAGTTCATCTCACGCTCTCGTCATAGTAGATGAGTTCGGCAAAGGCACGTCGGAGGTGGACGGACTATCATTATTGAGCGCTGCACTTAACACGTTATTGTACCAACAAGAACACTGTCCACATGTTTTTGTGTCGACACACTTCCTCAATATACAAGATTATATTATAAAAACTTCACTTGTCAAGTTTCAAGTGAGTTACTTTTTTTTATAGTAGCTCGGCATGTGACAACACTCCGCCTGATGTAAAGCTAAAGTGCGGTCCATGAATGGAAACAACTGCTACTACAGAGAAACCTGTGCGGGCAGCAGTCGCCTCCACTATGCTTGAGGAGACGATCACGCACCATCTAAATTGACAATGCTCACTCCTCTCGTTATACCTGGCTACTTTCAAACTATTCCCGAAACGCGACAAGGTCACTTCACGGGTGTTACATTCGAACGTGGTGGTACTGCCCTAACACGGCAGACTGGACTAATAACCATCATCAGTCTGCCTACCACTCTTTGATAGTGCCTATAGCCAGTGAGCGACCAAAGTATATATAACGAAGTTACATCGGTACCAGTCAGAATTAGCGAGGTTCGAACACGGGTCCGACGACGACGATCGAACGCGAGCGGTGACCAATCATAAGTATATGTTTTTAACATATATTAAGACATTGAATTTGTTTCCCAATTTCATTTGTTTAATAAATTACAAAATTAAATAGAAAAAGTCAAAAACTCAAATGTTAGCTAGTGTGGTCCATGAACGGAAACAACTGCAACCACAATAAATACATATAGTCGCCTCCACTATGCCGGCTTAAGGCGATGAATCTACATCATCCGGATTGCTCCTACTGCCAAACTCATCCAGAAACGGCACAAGTTCATTTCACGTGTTTTACATTCGAAAGCGGTGGTGGTACTATTCCAGGATGGCAGACTGGGCTAATAACCATCCTCCGTCTGCCTACCACTCTTTGTTTATTTTAGCGTTTCGAATACATGATAGACGATGGAGAGCCAGTATTCTTGTTTCGTTTAATTGAGGGCACAGTGAGGAGCAGTTTTGCGCATCAAGTGGCTCGCAGTAGCGGCATCGAAACTCATGTTGTCAACAGAGCTACCACCGTTATGGATGCTATTATGGTATATTTATTTATTACCTATCACATTTAGGGTTGCCAGCATATTTAGTTTTTTTTTTAATAGTGTTTGTCGCGCTTTTGCCCGGGAAGGTTGAGACGTTTTTTTATCCCTTTCCTTAATTAGTTTAGTGGTTATTATTGTGTAAAATTGGTGTTGGAGTAATTGTGGAAACATTAAAATTCACTCTATATGAGGCAACGGACGCGGTTTTTTTTTCTTGTGGTTATCCCACGCCGTGGAAACCCTCATATTGTGATATGACCGGGTGAATTGCCGCCAAATACTCCAAGAAAGCGTCAAATTGTAAAACACCATTGCAATTTGATGCAAAAACATTACGAATTTACTACTCGACATTGGCAGAATTGTCGTTATTATGACATTTGAGGCCATTTAACAAAAGAAGAAGTATAAAAAAAATAGAAATTTCAAAAAGTGTGTGAACTCCAACCATTAAACTAGCGCGCCTAGAAGCCATTCAAATAGCCATCGCAGAGAAATATTTGCAGATAGCAGTCGCCCCCGCTTTCCCGGCTTGAGAATGCGACGTCACCATTTAGTTAAAAATACACTTCTTTCATTATATTTGATACCAAAAGCGCAACTATGTACTTAACCCAAAAACGGTAGACTGGTTCAGTAACCACTTTTATGTACAATTTTTTTTTAAATTTGAAATGCATGTTTTAAGCTAGTGCTTTTGTCTTAGGCACTGAGTGACCATAGTACACATAACAGAGTTACATTGGTACCGGTCAGAATTTAGCGAAGTTTGAACACGGGTCTCATCGACCGTGAGGTCCCACCTAGTCTAGAGTGACCACGGCCACTCAAAAATAATTCTTTTAATTACAGAACAATCGTCTCCCACCCTCAAACAAGAAGATAATATCAAAACTCAATTTAATAACAGAAATAATAAAAAACGATTTAGTTTCAGAATAACCTGTTTATTTAAAACACATATGACTTAAGAATATAATTTCGTATAATTAAGGTGTCAAAACACCACCAATTTAGCACAAGCATATATATTAATAATAATAACAAATAGCTCAATAAAGTATCAAAAAGGAATGTTTTTTATTTACAAAAAAAATTCATCTAAAAAAACTTACAAATTAAACTTAAAATAAAAAACTAGTATTAAATTATACAACTATACAATTACTTAATAATAAATACTTTATTTCATAAGAAAATAACTCACAAACAAAAATTAAAATAAATCATTAAAAATTGGCAACAATTAATTTTTTATTAAAATCTGCATTATCTATGAAGCACATACCAACACTTTCTACTACAATAAAACTTTTGTACCTCCTGCTAGAGCGTGGCAGACAGCAGTCGCCTCCGCTATGCCAGCTTCAAAATCAAGCTAATCCCAATCGCGATATTATCAATTCATCACCGGTCTGCCTACCTTTTATTATTTAAAGCCTATATTATACCATCGATATGCGTGGATATGCGCGTCACGGGCATGGACACCATATGGACCCAATACCAGATGATGGCTTATTATAGTTATTTGAATCAACTCCATACAGATTACATAATTTAGATTACATTTTCTTAACTATCCTATTATGTAAACAATTAATAAGACTATGCGAGCAGAAAGTAACAAATCATTAGACAATACATCTAAATGGACGAACTACATCTAAAAACCGCCAGAGGGCGTTGGAAGAGCAACTTAAAGACCCGTCGGGTGACTGCGGCCACTGTAAATGCCACCACTTTCAAGTGCAACACTCAGAAGTACCACCTGGAGTACACTCGTCTTATCAATCCAGTATAGCGAGGACGACTGCTGTCTGCAGATACTTCTGCATGGTAGCAGTTGTCTCTGCCATAGCATAGCCACATGCCATCTTTACATAATAAGATAGATAAAACAGTTACTAAAAGTTAGATCGCTTTCATTTGCGCCATGAGTTCGTCCAACGAGAGATCAGCGGCTGCGGCGGCACCTCCCGAACTGGACTCGCTGCTCACGCCAGGAACATTAACGCACTCCGCAGCCTCCTCTGCGACCTCAATACCTTAAAATATATTTCAAATTTACAAAGGCTCCGCACAATCAATAGTAATATTATAAACACTGTCGATACGATTACAAAGTAGCCAGGTATAACGAGAGGAGTGTGCACTGTCAATCTAGTTGGTACATGCTCGTCTCCTCAAGCCGGCATAGTGGAGGCGACTGCTGCCCGCACAGATTTCTCTGTAGTAGCAGTTTTCCATTCATGGACCGCACTCTAGCTTTACATCAGGCGGATGCTGAGCTATGATTTATATTATTTTGTGTACTTTGTATATTTTGTTTTGTGTACTTAATAAAGAATTTTTTTTTTATTTTTTATTTTATGATTTAAAGAAAAATCTAGATGGTGCTACAGTCAGCAGTCGCCTTCGCTATGCCGGCTTGAGGAAACGCATGTGCACACTCTCATTATACCTGGCTACTTCCAAGCGTGACAAGCTCAATTCGCAGGTGTTATATTCGAAAGTGGTGGTACTGTCCCAGGACGGCAGTCGGACGGCACTGGGCTAATAACCATCATCAGTCTGCCTACCACTTTACAAAATAAAAACAAACGGTGATAAGAATCATACCCCATTCGTTATCCGCATGTAATGGCTCGTCAGGTTCTTCGGCTTTCTCTTCAGGCTCAACTTTAGGTCTATTATTGAATTCAACTTGTCTGATACGGCAATGTCTATCATCGCAGTGAGGGTTCGGCTACAATATTACAATAAAATTAAAACTATTAAAGCGTAATACCTTATTTTGGTCCCACTTTTAATTTATTTATTTCAATTATAGTAACACATCGTTTACCAATCAATAGACAATAACCCTAGGTAATGGTATTACCCCAGAACAGGCCTGCCTACCACTGAACGAGCAAAGTACATAAAATAACAAAGTTACATTGGTACCGGTCAGAGTTTTGCAAGAATGATAACACAAACATGTGGACTCGTGATGTGACCTTCAACCGCTTGGACCACAGCCGTAAACCTACACTTCAACTTTCTTCAAACTTCGCTCAGGACACGCTCCTCTCAATAAATTCGGCTATTTGATGAGAAAGACATCGTCTTCTAATTGTGGTTTGTGTGATCAATTAGAAGACGTTCAACACATTTTGACCACTTGTGTCAGGGGACAGGCTGACAGAGAAAAACTTATTAAGAAACTAAACTTAAATAAATGGGATGTCGGTGTATATAATGCAGCATTGATAGATCCTTTGTCATATTCTGCTATCTGTATATATAAATTTATTGCTAACATTATTAAAGATAGGTAGTTTGAAGGTAGATTTAAGTATTAGTTATAAGTTAGATTAATTTTTTATGTTCTAAAGGTTTAAGTTATGATGGGACTGGCATAACCTGTCGGGTTAAAAGTCCCTAATAAAATTGAAATAAAAAAAAAAAACTTTCTTCAATTATTTTAATAGACTTGACTGTAGGGTGGTTTGCTTTACGGCGACGACGACCGTTAAACGTTTACATTTACTCCACACGCGTTGCAATATCGTGTAAATTCATATTGTTATCGTTAAAAGGGTGGCTGATCCCGAAAAATAATAGAAAAACATATTTGGCTTCTTTTCATACATTTGACGTTAGCAACATTGGTTTGACGATTACTTTAACTTTAACCAAGCCTAGATTCGCTGGTTACGGTTAAGGTTAAAGTATCCGACAAAAATGACAGTATGACAGACTCGTGTGGTGTAAATAATACACCGTAATGTAAACATAACGGTTAAAGTAAACGTAAAAGTGATAGTTAAAGTTACTTTAACCGGCCTTCTGGTGCAAACGACCCTAACAGAGATGTAAAAATATCTTTAGTATTTACCTTTAGAGTCATTCGTGGGAAATAATCTGCAGTTGCACTATAGCCCAAATAATTACTCACTGTACCAAACTTCAGCAAATATTTGAGTGCATTCTGAACTGTAACAATATCATAACAACAATTATGCAATATTCATATAAAAACAATTCTATAATTAGAAAAATAAATGGATATAATTACTGTATAATTTCATCAAGAAGTAAATAAATCAAACACTTTTTTTTTATTGTAGCTCGGCATGTGACAACACTCCGCCTGATGTAATCTAGCATTAATGGAAACTGCTACTACAGAGAAACCTGTGCGGGCAACAGTCGCCTCCACTATGCTGGCTTGAGGAGACAAGCATGTACCATCTAAATTAACAGTGCACACTCCTCCCGTTATACCTGGCTACTTCCACACTATTCTCGAAACGCGACAAGGTCACTTCACGGGTGTTACATTTTAAAGTAGTGGTACTACTCCAGGATGGCAGACTGGACAAATAACCATTATCAGTCTGCCTACCACTCTTTAATGAGCGACCAAAGTACATATAACAAAATGACATAGCTACGGGTCTCATCGATCGTGAGTTCACGAACCTTACCACTAGACCACGGCCGCTCTAAAATCTATGTATTGAACTGTTTTAGACAACCCCACTAAGTCCTAGAATCCTAGATAAGAGTTTAGTTTCAAGATTAGCTTGTAAGAAGTCAAAGAGCACGAGAGGAGTGTGTCAACCTGAACAGTGCATATATGTTCGCTCAAGCCGGCATCATCAAGAAAGAAATGTTATTACCAAGGAATCCAGCAATAATCCCCATAGTTGTTGGTAGGCTGGCAGCACACACACCTTCACGCTTTAATGTTGCTTCACTTGTATTTGTTGCAACCACTAATGGAGGAGCACACTGGAATAAATTACAAGTTTATAATTTAAGCAGCCGTGGTCTAGCGGTAAAACGCGTGAACTCACGATCGATGAGACCCGTGTTTGAACCTCGCTAAATTCTGACCGGTACCAATGTAACTTTGTTATATGTACTTTGGTCGTTCATTAAAGAGTGGTAGGCAGACTGATGATGGTTATTAGCCCAGTCTGCCGTCCTGGGATAGTACCACCACTTTAGAATGTGACACCCGTGAAGTGACCTTGTTGCGTTTCGGGAGTAGTTTGAAAGTAGCAAGGTATAACGAGAGGAGTGTGCACTGTCGATCTGGATGGTACATGCTCATCTCTTCAAGCCGGTATAGTGGAGGCGACTGCTGCCCGCACAGGTTTCTCTGTAGTAGCAGTTGTTTCCACTCATGGACCGCACTCTAGCTTTACACCAGGCGGAGTGTTGTCACATGGGGAGCTACAATAAAAAAAATACTGTCTGTGTACTGGGGGCAGCATAGTTGTACGTTTCTAACGTTATTCCAAGATATTTTTTATTATTAACTTTTTTATGATTTTCATGTAAAATCAAGCCTGCAATTCTGATATTTCGATTAGTACAAAAATGTTATACAATACAATTTTTACACCTTTTTTCCACAGGGATAGGTAGAGACAATATTTTGTAGTTGATATTAGACCAATAAATGTCAAAATGGTACAATTTTTTTAAATATTTACAAATATTCGTAATTATAATATACTCACGGCAAAGCAGGCAGACTCTCCTGGCACTATGAACTGTATATGACCAGAAATCGCATTCTCACTGACGCCAGACTCAAACCAATTCAAGTTGAGTTCGTTGCAAGCAGTATTAATAGCCATGCGGGCTTCATAGTTATCGACGCAACTCAATACCAAGTCAACTGGACCACCTGACATGTTACCCTTGCTACAATTTTAAGAAAACATCTCTGATTAATTTTATATGGCTCACTATAGTGTTTATTTTGATATGCACTACTGGGGCATGCTCCTCTTGGAAAAACATGGCTACTTTCAAGTTGATCCCAAAGAGTGTTACATTTGAAAGGCGGACTGGGCTAATAACCATTATTAGTAAATTTTTTTTATTGTAGAACGGCATGTGACAACACTCCGCCTGATGTAAAGCTAGAGTGCGGTCCATGAATGGAAACAACTGCTACTACAGAGAGAAACCTGTATGGGCAGCGGTCGCCTCCACTATGCATGGACAAATGACCATCATCAGACTGCCTACCACTCTTTAATAGTGCCTATAGGCACTGAGCGACCAAAGTACATATAACAAAGTTACATTGGTACCGGTCAGAATTTAGCTTGGTTCGAACAGAGGAAAAAATTTAATAGCTTGCATAGAGGGTCGGATTGCGGGAACCAGCCCGGAGCTACAAGTGACAAGCTCTTACTTATATTGGTACTGGTCACTGAGATTTGAACACGAATCTCATCAATCATGAGTTTACGGCTCTTACCCTAGACCACAACTGTTCTTACTTCCTTGAAAATAAGTTTTATACCAACCTTAGAGTATCCATAAAATGCTGAAAGTTATCAAGTGTAATGATATTATAATTGTGATAATCAATAGTGACATCCGGGTTTATGTTGTGCAGAGTAGCAGCAGCCGCTTCCACCTTACTGAGACCAGCCTGTTGCGGTTGAAAGAACAGCCGATTCATGTTCGCTAATTCCACTTTGTCATAATCAAATAGTATCAACTGCAATCAAATGAAGTTATTAAGTAATGCTAGACGGACTAGACAATGGTTACTAGTCCATTCATGGGTGTGCACTGTCAACTTGGATGCTGCCTCTTAGTGGTTGTCTTTTTTTTTTATTGAAGCTCGGCATGTGACAACACTCCGCCTGATGTAAAGCTAGAGTGCGCTCCATGAATGGAAACAACTGCTACTACAGGGAAACCTGTGCGGGTAGCAGTCGCCTCCACTATGCCGGCTTGAGGAGGCGAGCATGTACATCTTAGATTGACAATGCACACTCTTCTCGTTATACCTAGCTACTTTCAAACTATTCCTGAAACGCAACAAAGTCACTTCACAGGTGTTACATTCGAAAGTGGTGGTACTATCCCAGGACGGCAGGCTGGACAGATAACCAGATAACCATGGGCGACTGCAATCTGCAGATATTTCTCTATAATAGCAGTTGGCATTCAAGCTTAACATTAGACAGACTACTATAAAAAAATAAGCACTAAAAATGTAATCTTCATCTTCAAGAGGCCTTAGTAGCTAACTTATCAGCTACAAAGACATCTCAGTTTGATAATAAAATCACCAATCCATAATAATAATTCTAAACCTAAAGGTGTCCATAGACTCCAATGAATCCCATTTGTCTAGAAAGATTTAAGGGCATCTCAAAAGGGATATTCGGGTTCTTATTAGAATCAGATAATATAAAGTATATAATAACCTTGCCAATTCCACATCTAGTCAGCATTTCAGCAGTAACACTGCCAACACCGCCAACACCAACAACAGCAATAGATAAAGTCCTTATTTTCTCATAATTCTCTACTACACCCATCCTTTTTAACGCCATCAGACGACTGAAAATGAAAATAATATTATAAACATATGCCTTTGTATAAAATGTATATTTTAGTCATTTAACTAATGCCACATGCCTTTCATGCAATTATTTTTAGCAATAAATAAGAAGGTTTAGTTCCAAAACTATTAAACATCGAAATATAATCAATATGTATAGAAAATTAATAGTATACCTATAGGGGTTGCTGTCCACGACTTCGGACGACATTACTTCGATTTTTGCCCTCGCGACATGTTTTTCTGACTGAACAGCCGCTAAACGGGCTTCCAGCTCCTTCACTTTAAGCTGCAACTCTTCTATGGTGGACATTTTAAATAAACTAAACAATTTTCTTACAGCACCCCTTCACCAGACTCAACGAGAAATTATTTTGACAAACGTCAAATCTGCCAAGTCAACAAGTAAAGTATAATGCGACTAATTTAGAAATGTCGAAGGTAAGGCTCGAAAACAATAACTGTAATTGTATTTTTAAATAACTCGCATAACGCAATGACATCAATATAAAATGAATGCAATTTACTGCCACGAAATATGCGCGTTCAATACCATGTATAAATCAATAGAAACAAAAAAAAAATGAGTTGCGTCTGCAAAGCTTTACTTTCTAAGCAATTAACTATGTATTACTACACACATTTTTATATAATTTTTCATATTTTATGTTAACTACGGATGCGGACATCTATCTTTTTAGAGAAGATTGTACCCTCACATCTGTATAACAATTAAAATTGTAGGTATCTATTGTAAAGTTATTACTAATGCCTCCCTAAACAAGAGCTTCACCTCTACCAATAACAAGCCCGCCACAATTTTAAAGTCACGCAGCGAACGGTCGTGCATGCCGCTTGTATACGGGTATTAAGTTCTAATTAAAGATGTTTCAATAAAGTTTATTTAATATTTACACAATGCACAAAGCGTCAACAAGTTCCGAGCGTACGCCTCTCGTAGCTCCAGCCTATGTGTTTGAATCTTCAATAACAAGACGATATCAGAGGAGATTGAGGCAATTTCAATGTGCAATTTGTATAGCGTTTGTGTAAGTAAATAAAGAATTAGGTTGTAATAGGATACCTCTTCATCTTATTTTTTATTTTATTGTAGCTCGGCATATGAGCTAATGAGTAAAGCTAGAGTGCGGTCCATGAATGGAAACAACCGCTACTACAGAGAAATCTCTACGGGTAGCAGTCGCCTCCGCTATGCCGGCTTGAGGAGACGAGTATGCACCATCTAGATTGACAGTGCACACTCCTCTCGCTATACCTGGCTACTTTCACGGGTGTTACATTCGAAAGTGGTGGTACTATTTACCCCAGGATGGCAGACTGGGCTTATAACCATCACCAATCTGTCTACCACTCTTTAAAAGTGCCTATAGGCACTGAGCGACCAAAGGCTAATAACCATCACCAATCTGTCTACCACTCTTTAAAAGTGCCTATAGGCACTGAGTGACCAAAGTACATATAACAAAGTTACATTGGTACCGGTCAGAATTGGCGAGGTTCGAACACGGGTCTCGTCGATCGTGAGTTCACGCGTCTTAGCAAGACCACGGCCACTCATATTTTTATTCTACGAATAATTTATTTATTTATTATTTTTTGTTTTAAATTTAGCGCAGCCCTTATAGTTGCATTATTAGTCACAATATCATACAGTCTAGCTGATGATTCAGAAGACGACGCTGATAATATAACAGATACACCTCAAACTGCTGGAAATTTATCCCTCATGCCACCAGACGTAGCTCGTTTACTGACATTAACATGGCCTTTGAAAGGTAAGATATATTTTCGAAAATTAACAAGAAGCCCGAACATACGACGTACTGTACAAAATATCTTCACGCCTTCATTTCCAATAAGGATAGACAGAACTTCGTAGAATTATTCCCAGGTCAACCAAACCCACAATGGACAGCACCAACGCCATCACAAGAAACGATGGCTGCGGCAATCAAACACGGTACGCAGGCATTACAATCGCGAACACTTCTGGAAGCTTCCAGAATACCTCTAGAAGTAGACACACCAGCTGGAAGAGCACAACGAGCTACCGCGACTGCAGCTCTTGTTAAACCATTGTCTGATGGTGGATATGCGGCTGAAGAAGCTACCAGGATGTTAGTCAATGGGTAAGTAGCTAAATTGATAACTGAAGATTTTTTTTTTCAAAAAAACATAATGACTCTATGATAGTAATCTATCTCTATACTTTTCATCAAGCTAAATTGAACCGTTTGAGCTTAATTGGGGGACAAACAAGCACCCTTTCATATGTATAAAATTAGTATGATTCAATTTAAGGTTACGATTTAAGGTGAAAGCCAACACCTAGCATCCATACATTTTGTTTTACCAAATTGTTTGAAACTTAGCAGATTTATGTTGAAATTAAGTAATTTGATAACTTTCTCAGCACTAATTATATATTATCGCAAATCGCTTTAATAAACAAATAGTTACGGCACAGAATATATAAAATGCTTGTGAAATATAACCAATATAAAATGTTTAAAATATATAAAATGCATTTACTCCACGCGCGTTTCAATATCGTGTAAATTCATATTGTTATTGTTAAAAGGGTGGCTGATCTTGAAAAAATATTAGAAAATCATATTTGGCTTCTTTTCATACATTTCACGTTTGTAACATTGGTTTGACGATTACTTTAACCAGCCAAGATTCGCTGGTTACGGTTAAGGTTAAAGTAACCATCAAAAATTACCGACGATGCACGGTGGTGCAACTCGTGTGGAGTAAATGTAAACCAAAATGTAAACGTAACGGTTAAAGTAAACGTACAAGTACCTAATAGTTAAAGTATTTTAACCGGCCTTGTGGTGCAAACGACCCTAATTAGGGTAATATAACTCAAAATATGCCAAAGCCGATGATCATTGACGTGTGACGAAGCCGTAGGACCGAAGAAGGATCGTATTCGCGGTTTTATACATACTCCAATTACATGATCAATAGAAAGTTTCAATTTCTTCCTGTAGTTACCTTTCTATCTATAACTTATAAAGTAAGAATAAGGATGCCGACGAGTGTGCGGTACATAAACGGAAACAACTGCCTCGCCTCCGCTATACCGGATCTAGGAGACGAATGTGCACTTTAGGTTGACAGAGCACTTCTCCTCGTTATACTTTGCTACTTCCATGCTGATCCCGAAACGCGATAAGGTCACTTCACGGATGTTACATTCGAAAGTGGTGGTACTACCCCAGGACGGCAGACTGGGTTAATAACCATCATCAGTTTGTCTACCATTTTAATAAATATGTAATGTTATTCTTTAATATTTAGTAAATGTTTCCTTTTATAATATTGTTTAATTTACGTTGGCCATTTGCGTCTAATAAAGTACGGAACAAAATAATTTGTAATCTCTTTTTAAAAAAATTAAAATAGACTCTATCTTATAGTTTCTAAATAACTAACTCCTTCTTTATAGATATGTGTAAATATCATAGTTCTAAATTGTTTAAAATCACTGGCATGTATTATTTAATCGTTAGGTCGTTGCTTAGGCGACCTAGATGTAGGTTAGCCAATCTATCAATTGAGTTAATTCAAAGGAAACTGTACTAGCGATGTACCATTCGAATTAATATCTTTTGCCAGAGTTTGTTTGCAATTAGATATTTAATAATTGAATATTTTTTTCTGTTCAAATTTCATCATAAATGAATGATGTTTTTTCGTCACACAAAAATTGCAGACGTTATAATAATTCGATGATGAAGCTTCCGTACAAAGCAATTCCCTCTTGATTTTTTTTTATCTCTGTTCTTTATTATTTCTGTGCTCGACGTCAATCAAGTGAGCTGTGTTGAAATCTCGCAAAAATTCCAACATTGCGTCTTTAAGTACAAATGTAACTTTGTTTGTACCATATGTGCCCTGACAAGGAATGGTGCACATTCCTCCAACTTCCATAATAGTAAAGTTACTCTGTGGTCTCCTCAAGTCGGCATAGCGAAGGCGACTTCCGCCTGCGGACATTTCTCTGATAGAGTTGTTTCCGCTCATGGATCGCACTCTAGCTTAACTTTAATTCTTTCTCAGGTCAGCAACAAGACCCCCCAACGTCGGTATAGGTCCACCAACCAATGGCACGTGGGTATCAGCTCCGTACTGCATTGTGACATCACATCCGTGTCCCATCACCAAGTATAGAAGCGTCAATGGTACATGCAATAATTTGGTGCATCGTGACGTATGGGGTGTCGCTTATACCCCTTTTAGAAGATCATTACCACCTGCGTATTCAGATGGTTAGTATACCTAAATTACCACTACTACTTAACTCACTCCTTGTTTCCACTGGTGTATGCAGAAACTATGGAGCGCCAACGACTCCTCTCTCTGCATACCACTTTCGCTTCGATCACATCCATTACTCCCCTCATGCATGCACGCCGGTTGAGGGTGCTCCTCGTCTGACCCTTTCTCAGCAGTTGACCGATCTGACTGAAAAAGGTCTTCCCTTCAACACTGCCATCGATTTCGCACAATAAATCTTTTTAGTTAATCTCCTTTCATCCATCCTTTCCAAATGACCGAACCAGCGATTTCTTATCACACTGTTTGGAATTCGCTCGCTCAACGATACCTAAATTACGTTAACAAATAATCCGGGCTATTAAAACATGTATAGTATGCATCAAACTTTTTGGAAATTAGGCACGAGTCGCCGCGCAGTACACAACTGAGGTATCAGCGGATCACGATGAACGTGAGAGGGAAGGGCTCTACCCGCCAGCAAGATAATTTTATATGTTCTGTTCATAATTAAAATTAACTCTTAATTTTATCATTGTAAACTTGACTGTACTTGCGCTAAATAGCGCTCGCAGCTAACTTCCGACACGACATAAAGTTTGAATCGATCTATATGTTGATGGAATGCCTTGAATCCTTCAAGCGGAGCGTAAAAAAGCTCCTTCTCCGGTCGGCATAGTATAGGCGACTGGAGCCACCGTGTAAGCGGTTCTCTAGTCGTCAGTGTTCATGGGCCTCCACTGAGCTTACAGGCCAGGTCACATGTCGTGTCATAAAAAAAATCATTCATTTTTCGCATTTTAGCATAAGAGTGGTAGGCAGACTGATGATGGTTATTAACCCAATCTGCCGTGCTGATCATGTTTCGGGAACAGAAATAATCATTATTATTATTTGTTCAGGTATAAGTTCCCCTCGAAGCGGCACAAATGGTACCACATTGCCGAGTGCTCGTGACATCAGTGTGACAGTGCATCGGGCATCATACAGTAGAGACACTTCATTCACTGTCATGTTGGCTGTTTGGGGACAGTTCATTGACCACGATATCACTGCAACTGCACTTACTAAAGGTACCTATACTCCATGTAAACATATTTTGTACAATTTAATTTCTTCTGACATTTATTGGTTCAATTATAAAAAACAAGCAATGGATATCTACGCGACGGTTATGTATCGCGCTCGCAGCTTTTAGATAAGCGAACTATGTTGCCTTCTCGACTAATGTGTTCATTGCGGGTTTAAAAATATTACAAGAAAGCAATGCAAGAAAGTCTTAAAAAATAGAATTGGTAACGTAAACTATTAATAGTATAACGCCTAGATAAAGTAATTCCTTTTTCTTTTATATAATATGTTTTCAGTAATAACGTTTGACGTAATGACTATGTTTTTGCCTATAGAGATATAAACAAAGAGCGGGGCACTCTGAGACACAGGTCACACACCTAGTACAGGGGACTTGTGAAGAAATAAAGATTTATTTTATTTATTTATTGCAACTTGTCTTTTTACATCGTATATATTTTTTTATACAGGATGTCCCGTAAGTAGTGGTGTCAACGGTATTTTACAGATAGAGGGGTTCAATATCTAGAATATAATTTGGTAATTTTTTTTATACCTTCTGGTTTAAAAGTTATGACATTTTTAAAGAATTATTATTTTTTCCCCCGTTTTATCACAAAATAATATTATAAAAATTTGTTTACAATAATTTTCACTGATATTTTTATTTAAGTGGGTTGAGAAAACACAGGGCTTTCTAATTAAAATATTATTTGTAACCAATTAATAACCATGATTAAATAAAAAATTAAAATCTAAACAAGATTTAATTTATAAAATTTTAAGCAAAATATTTAAACAAAGCTGGTGTAAAAAAATTGTATGTAAGGTTACGGGACCATTATTTTAATAATATCTACAATTCATACGGATTCTAAAAACGTATAATAATGATCACTATCATTTTAATTACAATGTTTTTTCGACATAAATACAACAAATGGGCGTCGATTTTTAATAATGCATTCCGATAACAGGACGGATTTTAAGAATTCTTATAGTCGGAAATTTGCACTTTTTCACGTCTTAACCCACTGTAAGATACTAACAGCTTGTAGTTCCAACCTTATTTTCATTTCGGTTCCTTAATTTGACTTTAGTGATGTTCAAAGAGGGGTAGGCAGACTGACGCCTGTTTCCACTCATACTTCATTCAGAGATTATGTACCTAAAGTACATTAGGCAGAGTGTAATCACATGCCGGATTACTATTAAAACAAAGATTATTAAGTAAATTATGATGTTTTTTTTTATTGTAGCTCGGCATGTGACAACACTCCGCCTGATATAAAGCTAGAGTGCGGTCCATGAATGGAAACAACTGCTACTACAGAGAAACCTGCGCGGTAGCAGTCGCCTCCACTATGCCGGCTTGAGGAGACGAGCATGTACCATCTTAGATTGACAGCGCACACTCCTCTCGTTATACCTGGCTACTTTTAAACTATTCCCGAAACATATAATGAATATGAACTACGCCAAAAATTGAATATCGTTTCCGAAAGAATTAAAAATAATCAAAGAACCCTAGGAAATATCAGGAGAATCTTTATTAGAAGATGTCGGTTATGCATTAGAGTTAGAGGGAGACATTTTGAGCATTTACTTTAATAAATTGTTTTCTTATCCGTATCTGTTTACATTGGTTTTATTGGAATTCGCATAAGGTAATAATGAAATTTCTTCGACAAATAGTACTTTGTAGCTTGTTTAACTTTGAAAAATTACTTTAATTAAAATGACAGTGAACATTATTATACGTTATTAAAGTCCGTATGAATTGTAGATATTATTAAAATAATGGTCCCGTAACCTTACATACAATTTTTTTACACCAGCTTCGTTTAAATATTTTGCTTAAAATTTTATAAATTAAATCTTGTTTAGATTTTAATTTTTTATTTAATCATGGTTATTAATTGGTTACAAATAATATTTTAATTAGAAAGCCCTGTGTTTTCTCAACCCACTTAAATAAAAATATCAGTGAAAATTATTGTAAACAAATTTTTATAATATTATTTTGTGATAAAACGGGGGAAAAAATGATAATTCTTTAAAAATGTCATAACTTTTAAACCAGAAGGTATAAAAAAAAATTACCAAATTATATTCTAGATATTGAACCCCTCTATCTGTAAAATACCGTTGACACCACTACTTACGGGACACCCTGTATATCTATGTATACTTATAATTAGTTTAGGCAACTACAGCTCATAGACCTGTCTCCAGCTTGACATCAGACGGAGTTCAGTCAAAAAGTAAAAAAATATTATAGCTATCAACCTCAGATATGTCTCGTTCGTAAATAGATAGTAGTTATATCTATTTTTATTAAATTATAATGGAAATACTTAATACTTTTTATTTTTTATTTTTCAGGTTCAAACAGCACATCCCTGTCATGCTGTGACAATCAATCAACACATCCTGAATGTTTTCCAGTAAGACTCGATAAAGGGGATCCTTTCTATGAACAGTATAATGTCACTTGTATGGAATTTGTTAGATCGGCTTCAGCACCGACATGTCACTTTGGTAAGACATATATTATTCTGTATGTCATTGTATTTTATTTTATGATATTAATATAATATTTAATCCTAACTTTTGCGGTCTACAGTCCGCTATGCCACAAGCTTGAGGAGATAAATGCACAGCATCCAGGTTGGCAGGCTGCTCTCGTTCCACACGCATACGTTCGCACGAAACGCAACCGGGTATTATATGGACGGATGGAAGGCACGACAGTATGCATTGCTAACCAGGCTTGAACCAGAAGATGACTGATGACTTCCCACTATTATTCTTAATAGCCTAACTTCGTTATTCATTAATTTGTTTTACTTGTTAGTTACTTATTCTTCAGGCCCAAGAGAACAACTAAATCAAGCGACAGCCTATCTTGATGGTTCTGTGGTCTACGGATACAACGAGGAGAGAGCCAATCGTCTCCGAGCGTGGTCTGATGGGCAGTTACGAATGATGAAGATTGGTGTCAGAGAACTTCTACCAGCCTCTACTGACCCTAATGATGGATGTAATACACGTGAAATGAATAAAATTGGAAGATACTGCTTTGAGACAGGTACGTTTGGCTAGTCCCGTCTTGAACCTTACTGCAACCCTATGATTATACCAGCACCGGATTTAGACTTCGGCGGCCCATAGGCAGAAAATGTTGTGAAGGCCCTCAAATCGTTTGTTGTTAACTGTTGAAAGTTTCTATTAAGGCCATGGTAAAGAAGAGAGCAACTAAATAAGTTGACTAACACAAAATTTAAAACAAAACTCAGTATGTTTTTACCTTTATCGATTTAATTTAATTTTTTTTGTGGTGTGGTGGCGCGGCGGCCCATAGTCTATGTTGCCTATGCTTAAATCCGGCACTGGTTCATATGACAGAAAACGCAAGGTACATCTTGTCTGGAAATTGGGCAATTTTAAAATGAAACAGGTTTGTTGTAGAGGCGCGATACAAATGTTTGATGAAAATTTAAATAAAAAATTACAAGACCATGTAAGGAGTGGTTAGAACATCCGTACGTATAACGAGGACATATGTTCGAATCCCATCTCACTTCTGAAAGTTACGTGCGTGTTGATATTTAAGTTCGTCGCGTATGTTTTTTTTTGAAAACGGATGAATCAATTTTAATTTAAAAAATCTAATTAATAATTAAATATAGATGTAATAATTGTTTAAACAGGAGACGACAGGGCAAACGAAAATCTTCATTTAACAACGATGCATCTAATTTGGGCTCGTGAACATAATCGTATAGCAACAACATTACAAACGTTGAATCCGACATGGAATGATGAACAATTGTATCAGGAATCTAGGAGAATAGTAACTGCGCAAATGCAACATATTACTTATAATGAATTTTTACCAATTATTTTAGGTATGATGATTTTATAAACACAATAAATCTTATTATGGGATAGGCAGAAGTTTTGGAAATATTCACCGATTTAAGCAAAGGAGAATGCCCATTCGGCTAAGATAAGTGGGCCCACAATTTTTTTTTCGAGTTTGTCGATGATATTTAGTTCTATTTGTAGAAAACAGATCTACATACCTTATTACCAATTAGTTTTAATTTTTTCACCAAGGTTATTGAGTAATTAGACTTTTTCTGATGCAATATTTGAGGTTATTATTATATTAAATGCTTTAATAATTTATAATTGATGATATCTGATTATGTAATTAAACATTGTCTATTGATTGGTAAACGATGTGTTGATATAATTGAAATAAAAAAATGTAAAAAAATAAGGTATTATTTTGGAAAATTGTTTTGCTAATAAACTATTGGATTTCAAGTGGGCTCAAAAATCGGCATTGTCCTTTGTAACAGCTTCTTTTTTGAAATAGAAACCTAATAAACTATTAAATTGCCTATGAAATTAAACGCCCATGAACGGAAACAACTGCTACCACAGACATATTTTGTCGGTACTAGTCACCTCCGCCATACCGGCTTGATTTGAAGAGTGCACCATCCGAGTTAAAAGCCCATTGCAACAAAAAAAATGTAAATAACTGCAAATAGCAAGTAGTGTGCTAGATTTTAAAGTTTAAGGTAACTGTAGGAGTTCAACGTACCACTATGAATTAAGATGTGTTATTTTCCAGGGGAAGGTGTAATGTTAGCATTAAATTTAACAGTACAGACGTCGGGTTATTTTGCAAACTATAACTCGTCTGTCGATCCTAGTGTCGCTAACCATTTTGCTGCAGCGGCCTTTAGATTTGCACATACATTACTGCCTGTAAGTTTTTAAAATTGTACAGTCAAGCTTCAAACTACACAAAAAATAACAACATTTTTCATCTTGATAGATATTTTTTTAATTGTAGGTCGGCGTATGACAACACTCCGCCTGATGTAAAACTAGAGCACTCTGTACCGCACGGTCCATAAGTGCAAAGTACTGTTACTACAGAGAAATATCTACGGGCAGCAGTCGCCTCCGCTATGCCGGCCTGGGGAGACGAATAAGCACTATCTACTTTCAAACTATTCCCGAAACGCGACAAGGTCACTTCACGGGTATTACATTCGAAAGTGGTGGTAATGTCCCAGGACGACAGACTGGGCTAATTATCATCTAATTATCATCATCATCTCTATGGGCATTGCCCGTAGAGATTTCTCTGTATTAGCAGTTGTGTCCGTTCGTGAACCGCACTCTAGCTTTACATCGGATGGAGTGTTGTCTGATACCTCATAAAATATCTTCAGTCGGGCATAGATTATTTTCTCCTTAATTAAATAAGGATTCTAGACAACCAACCAGGTGGAAGGACGACATTGATAAGGAAAGAAGCAGTGGATGCGAAAAGCTGAAAACCAGACAATGGCGTGCAATGGCGGAGGCCTACACCTAGCATTGAGTCACCAAAGACTGAAGAAGAAGAAGAATTAAATAAGTGCCAATCATCGTTCATGTTGAGACGTTACTTCTTTTTATATATTTCAGGGTTTAATTCACCACGTAGATTCAGATAAAGGCAGTGTCGAGTATATTCATCTACATTCGATGCTATTTAATCCATATTTGCTGTACTCAGAGCGTGGTACGAGCAATTCATTAAGATCAGCTCTCTACACAGCTGTGCATACTGTCGAGCCACATGTCACTGCCGAGGTATAGCTTTAGTTTTAATAATGGCAGCCGTGGTCAAGCAGTAGGAAGCGTAAATTGAAGTTCAGCATATAACAACACTCCGCTAGAGTGCGGTCCATGAGCGAAAACTGCTACCACAGAGAAATGTCTTGTGGAAACGTTGACGCAGACAGACAACTCCTTCCGTTATATCCGGCTGTTGTTCTCAAGGTTACATAGGTCACTTCATGGGTATTGTTGAATTCGTGGTACTACCCCACGGCAGACTGGGTTAGTTCATCATTACCCTGCCTACCATTCTTAAATCTCAATATTTTTAGCTAAGTAATCATTTATTTGAACGACCAATCACCAACACTTCAACTAAAAGACCAGGCCCGTGTGGATTAGATTTGGTTTCTCTCAATATACAACGTGGACGAGACCACGGTCTACCGGCATACCCTGAATGGAGACAGCATTGTGGTCTGAGTAGACCGCGGTCTTTTCAAGATTTAAAAGGAGTTTTTGATGAGTCATCTTTTGAGAGGATTTCTAAAATTTATAAGTAAGTTCTTAATAAGTTGTATTTATATTTTCTATATACTATGTCATCATTTATTGGTAAAATATTAACTACATAACATTATGGTATCACTGTTTGTTAAGAAACACAATATTCAAAAGAAGCAATGTAAATGCAACGATTGATAAACGACTAGTGTCGCTACGGCCTTGAGTCATGCACGAGTTCATTTAACTCATTTAGCTCACCCGAGCGCCTGCTTTAGTGATGTTATAATGACATTGCCGCTTGATTTATTTGACAATCTTTAGGTTCGTTTGCATCAAAAGGCCCGTTAACTATTACTTTTACGGCGACGTAACCGTTTAACGTTTACATTTACTCCATGCGTGTGCACCATCGTCGTGCCTGTCATTTTTGACGTTTACTTTAACCTTAATCGTAACCAGCGAATCTTGGCTGGTTAAAGTTAAAATAATTGTCAAACCAATGTTACTAACGTGAAATGTATGAAAAGAAGCCAAATGTTTTTTCGAGATCGGCCACCCTTTTAAAACGATAACAATATAAATTTACACGATATTGCAACGCGAGTTGTTGTTGTTGAAATGTAAACGTTTAACAGTTGCGTTACGGTAAAATGTAACAGGCCTAGGCCCGCGAACATGTTAGTAACCGGTTACAGACCGAGAATATGTAAAAATAAATAAATAATAATAATAACCATTAGAATAACGTTTCAGTATTAGAAATGTAATAAACAGTTAAAAAGAATGGTTGATGTTATTTTACACCGTTTTTGTTATTTCTTTCAGGTCAGTAGACGACATAGATTTATATACGGGTGCATTAGCTGAAACTCCGAAAGGACGACTTCTCGGACCGACTTTAACGTGTCTTTTAAGTGACCAGTTCTTGAGACTAAAGATCGGTGACAGATTCTGGTATGAGACCAATGATTCGGATATAAGATTCACTTTAGGTATGATTTTTGAAATAATAACAATAAAATACATATCTCTATAATGGCCTGACCCGCAACTAGGATACCCTGTACTGTGGGTATCAGAAAAAGGAACGGTCGCTGAGACCCGTGTAACTATGTTATAGATTCTATAATATAGTCTGTACACTTATACATAGTATAGTCGCTCCTAGGATGCAAGCACTGAATACAAACATTAAAAAAATGGACCTACCAACTTATTTATTTGTGAAACCTTTTCTCTTTGAGCCGAGGAGCGCTCAATGAGTAATAACAATTTCATTTTCACAGAACAACTTACAGAAATACGCAAAAGTACATTGGCTGGAGTTATTTGTGCAACAGAAATGCACTTGCGTCGAATACAACCACGAGTTATGAAAGAATTGAGTGATACAAACCCGCTGGTTGACTGCAAAGATATACCGCAACCTAATTTAATATATTGGAATGATACATAATAAATAATAATAAAAAATGCATGCAATTCAATTAAAATAACTTCTAAAATAAGTAGCGCCATCTAGTATCCTTTCTGAAACTAAAATAGTTTTCTTTCCAATGGCTAGATGGCGCTACTATCCCACAATGCTATTTTTAAACAAAAAAAAAAACGAGGTCAGGCAGGTTAATAATGATAGATAGGTTCGACTCGCAGATGGGGAATACGACGTTATTTACACAGGAAATAAAAATAAATTGTAATAGAGAAAATCAGGTACAATTTAAGCATTAAAGATAATGCTCTGTGCCAAGTTTAAATACATACATACAAAAACTAGAGATAGTTATGATTTAAAAACCTTAATTTAAGGTAAACCAGTGTAGAAGTAGATTGTCATACATAAATCAATAGTTCCATAATAAATTATTGATACATTCCTTGAGTACAGAAAGAATTAAAATAATGGGGATGGTCTGTAGTAATCATTATGGGCAGCTTAGAATTTCTAATTAAAAATATTATTTGTTTTCCCACAAATTCGATACCGGTAGTTACTATTCTATATACCTATACATAAACATCAACCTACATATATTTGAAAGTAGTCAAAATTGTGAATCATTCATTTACATGAGTTTTTGGATGTGTGACCGTAGGAGGGTACCTACAAACCTTGATCAATTGTCTATTCATCTTAACTGGGATATTGTATCGACACACATACAGGCACCCATCCCAGGAAGCACTATAACCAGTAAATAGTGCACCTTACTTTCTATTGACTATATATTTCTAGTGGGGAGATTATAGACCGTTAACGACGAAAGTAGTTCATTATAAACTTGACACAGTCCCAAAATAAATCAGATAAAATGTATCTCTCAGACGGAACGTAGAAAATATTTTAATAAATGTACATTTTGATTAAAAGTTCAGTTGAATTAAGTATTTTAAACAAATTGCCTATTTTTGATATTCAGGAATCTGCAAAATTTTAATTGATAGATAAATTTCTTCTTCTAAGACGCGAAAATTATATTGCGTTCGTTAATTTTTTTTTTCGAACATTTCCAAGACAAGGGGGGTAAATTCCGTGAAAAGTTCATCTTGATTTAAAAAAAAAACACTATAACTAATTACGATGTACATTTTGTACATAGAATCAAATCATGCGAGTTATGCAATCGAAATTATTGTTATTTTATTGATTAAAAGATGCTGAGTGCCAATAAAACATTTTCAACACGAACAACTCTTGGCTCCACTTCATACCTACTGCATCTACAAAAATACATTCCAACATACCTACATTATGTGAAAATAAATATATGTTTGCCGGCTAACTTTTTACACTACAAACTGTAAAGCACTCTGAAATTTAAAAAAAACTGTTACGCTTAATTAATATTTATTTATTGTAAAACTGAAGTCCACTTTCCAAGAAGTCTGCTTACAAAATATTCCAATTTACCGCGTACACTTCGTGGGTAATATAATTTTCTATAATAGTGTAAAAAATAATAAGATGCATAGGGTAGGTAGGTACCTATATAGGTACTCTAGTTAACAATTGGGTTGTTGTCCGTTTAATTGAGGCAAATAAATACTATAATTAATAGACTTAACTTCGAGTAGGTACGTTCTATGTACCTACCTACTTAAAATGATAGATCACAATAATAATTTAAAAAAAAACCAATCTCTTCTCAAAAGATAACGAATAAATTAATTATTGTATTAAAAACAATATATATTTTATCCGAAGCCTGATGGTTAACTAGTTATTAATTATTATTCTTTATTTTTACATAAATAATACGTAATCACGTTTTATTATACCACGTGACTCGTCGAACACGTCGTGCACGCTCGCAGATCGCGAACGCTCCACAGCGCGTTACTATTCGCTCGTTTCTCGAATATTCTACCACTTTCTAGGATGATCCGACGGCTTCCCTCGTATTCTAACCGCAATGTTTACACTAACTATCATGTAATTATACTGTAAATTGTAAAAGAAACTAATAACATTTCTTTATTTAAGTCAAGTCGAAGGGTTAGTGCCCTACATTTGTTTATTTTTTCAAACATTTTCCTACGCGGGCGGTCGTTGGCATTACCTTCCGTTTCACTCACTAATGGTTTTGTTTCTTTGTAATTGATTATAGGTATTTCCTCTTTCTAATCTTTGTTATTATGCTTTTAGGCTTCCAGTTTCTATGGAGCCTTTTATAAGGACATATCATGAAATAGCATAAAACTAACTCAATAAATACTATCCAACATTTTTATATAAAATAAATTATGATAATCAAATGCATCTTAGCACTTAGCCGTGTCTCGTGGGAGACAATAATTTGGTTTACAAGAAACTAAAATGACGTCACCCAGCCTCCAGCCGAAATCAACCAAGGTCTAGCTATTAGATAAATCAGACTTTGCCAAAACCAAATTAAAAATGTCACTGGATCCAATATAAAACACATTTCGTGAAAACGACGATTTAAATAAGTATCCGTCGATTTTTTTTATTGTACCTACGTATGAAAATGACGAAAATAACGATAATCTATCGTAGCGTAAGTGCCTACACATAATTGAAGATTGAAATTGATTAAACTAGGCAAAATTCATTGATGGTAGACGGAAGAATTTAATCAATGTGTGTAAATAGCCTATACTTTTTTTTATCATTATTTCAGACCCATTGTTATGTTAGACATATGTTCCAGTCTGTCCAGCGTGGGCCGTGAACTATCCGTGATGACGCCAATATTAGAATGTTTGACGCCAAAAAAAAAATTATTTCGTAGGCATAGAAATATATACTCAGAGGTACAAACTTCATACATCTGACATAAAAAAACCGTAGGCCGCTTCAAACGACTTGACAACGTTGCCGCCAAGTCAAATACTGATAGAGGACCTAAACGTGGCTGTGGCCATCTTTTCTCTCGCGTCACATTTTGGGAGCGTTATTACACATCTAGGGATTAAACTTTTACTATTTTGTGTAAATATTTGTTTAAAAGTATACCAAACTAAATAAGAAAAAAATAAAAGTCTTGTTAAAAAATACATAACTTTCTTTAATTTCCTTTTAATCATAATGTTCCATCAGATTATTATTTTCACTAAAACTAGAAATTATTCTAAACAGCTATTTACAATAACACCATACACATAGGATTATTTGAACCCAAACCTCTCATGACTGAAAGATTTCAGACAGTTACGACAGTAACCGCTAGTCAGTGTATGGAATAAAATTAATGTCTCTAATACTTGCCGGACCCGAGAATCAAACATGAAACAAACAAATCCTAATCGACAAGTACAGTCTCTTAAAAACTAAATAAATAACAATATTTACAGTACTCATATGTACATACCATTCTTATACTAAAACTATACGTTTTAGACACAAAAGAAAAATCTAGAAGTTGTACTATAACAGACTGACCGAGTAAACTATTGAATTATTTACAAAGGCTAAAACGTAAAACTGACCACGAGTAAACATATTTAATACAAGTTAATATGACATAAAAAACTATGAATAAAGAATCTGTTAACAACATGTCTGTTACATATAAATAAACAATAGTTATACTTTTCTTGAACATTGTTTATTTAAATATAAAGAAGACTTTTTAACTAAATATACACTAAGTATAACAAATAGGCTTTAAGCATGAAAATATCAGTCTTTTAAATCAGTCTCAGTCTTAGATCATTCATGCAGGTTAATCGGTCAGTCTGTTATAGACCTATTTCAAAATTATTTACAATTAAATAAAACACAAACTCCCATGATAGCTATTATGAAATAGTGTTGTATTCAATAGTGATGTCATACCACTAGAATTAGTTTTTTTTTAAACCTTGGCATACACATCTATTTTATAACAACTACCAAATTCAACAATTAGAACGTTGATTAAAACAAAATGTAAAATGATATATAATTATTAATATTTTTCAAGTATTAAACCAAATATGTTTTCTGTATTAAAAATAGCAATTTTGTTTTGATCAGTGTATTTACAGAACATCGTCAATTATTCAGATTAACTTTCTTATTTTATATTACGTAGTTAACAAACTATTTTTTACAATTGTTTCATTTACGTAATCTTCCCTCAACAGTGCAATATAGCCCAAGTAGGTCTATTTACACAGCAATTATTTACAACTACATAAAACGACTCTTTCAAAAGTAATTTTCTTCTAAACCCAACAAGCAAGCACTGGCACAATCAATTAGGCAACGTATCCGCTAATATTTCTTTTACACCACTACTTAACCTATCAGGGAACTTGATATCGAAAGCTACCAACAAGTCACCTTTCCTCGTCGGCTCCTTGGGGAATGGGAGTCCGTAGCCGGGGAATCTCTTCACTGTGTGCGGTCTCACTACTTCATTGAGCAGGTTCACAGTTAACTTCTCATTGTTCATAGTCGGCACTTCTAATAGAGTTCCACATAGTGCCTGTAACAAACAAACAAATATTTAGTATGTTATTTAGTTGTCTCTAGTGTAGGCAGACATCATAACTAGTCAAATTTAAATTACAATAATCATATACATACAATAGGATAGAATGACTCATTGTAACAAAATATTTTCCACTTTAAAAAAGCACTAATTTATTTATTTCACTAACATAAAAACTTAAAGTATAACAAAACAATGAACATACCTGTTTTAATGATATCTTAGCAGTATATCTGATGTCACAACCTTCTCTCTTGAACAGTGCATGCGGCTTATCTCTTATTATGAACACTATGTCTGCCGGTATCTTATTCCTTCCCTGATCACCCTCCTTCTGGAATGTTATCTTAGTTCCCGCTTTCCAGCCTGGCTTCACTTGTATGGTTAACACTTTGTCTTCCTTGCGTGATGTACCATCAGATTGTACCACACGACGTGATATCTTCATTTTCTTAACACAACCGCGCGCTATGTCCTCTAGGGAGACGTACAGGTCGTGCTCTATTGGTGGATCTTGAGTTTTCTCTTTCCTGTTAGGTGACCCATGGAAATTGAAGCTGTGACTACGGAACGCACCGGCACCGGACCGTTCGTTATGGCCGAACGGATTCATGTCTACATCCATATCCCAGTTCATTTTCTCGCCACCCATGTCGAAGAACGCCTGGAAGGGGCTCGCGGACCCGAAGAACTGCGCGAAAGTGGCTCGCGGATCTCCGTGGAATGTGTACGAGAAGGACTGTCCTCCCGCGCCGGGGTGTCCGCCCATGCCGCCCTTCAGACCTTCCTCGCCATGAGAGTCGTATATCTCCTTCTTCTTCTTATCAGAGAGTACTTCGTAAGCTTCGGCCACCTCCTTGAACCTCTCTTCGGCTCCGGGCGTCTTGTTCTTGTCTGGATGATATTTAAGCGCCAATTTTCTATACGCCTTCTTGATCTCGTCGTCTGACGCCCCCTTCGTTATCCCGAGTATTTTATAGTAATCTTTTCCCATTTTAAAATCTTAACCTGAAACAAAGAAATTATATGAACTACGTGCGACACCTTTTTAGGAAACGTATGGGACGGATGATGACGATGAACGCGTATCTGTATAATTCCGGAATCTGACTAAAACATATTTGAGCATATACACATAATTAAAATAAAAAAATAAATCTATTATTCACTTACCTAAAGACTGTATTTATCAGATTCAACAGTACAAATTTCTAAAGAACGAATAATATTCTCTCGCAAACAGCAAACTCTCGTACAATATTCTCTTGAATGAAACGAAACGCGCCCGTTCCGCCAAAATATATAACATAAAAACGTCTAGAACATTCTAGGACCTTCATTTGAGAATGAGAGTCGAGAAACATGAAAATTTCCACGAATGCTTATGGAATTTCTAAATGTTAGAAAGAGATAAGGATAATTTGCTTTGTTCAATTGTGTTTACGTTACAGTCACGTTTACAAATTACGTGTTTTTCATCCAATGACATATAACAAACGTACTATTAACCAATTAAATTAATCTGTCAGTTATTATTCACCAATCACAGTTACCTTCAAACAAAAAAGCCGACCTTTCGTTTCCGCTTGCTATACAGAGGGCCAAGTATGAGCTTACATTTGAGCAGTGCGGCGTGGTATTATCTTCACCAATAGAATCGCTTCATTTGAAACTTTTTTTCCTCGGTGGTCATAATAGTATTGTTTGATTGGTAGACCAAATCACTTTTACTGTCACACGCCGTGACATTCTAAAAGTAATTCATACTTAGCCCTCTAAAAAACTTGGCGGAACATAAGTATACGTTCGATATTGATATTCTAGAATTTTCTTTTTACGTTCAATTTGTGTAAAATGTCGAATTAGAATATAAACAAGATCAAAGTCTAATTACTGTTATTAGTTTTCGTTTCAAGCATTGAAGTCATTAATAAGGTGGTTGCCTCGAAACCGATAAAGCCTGCTATAAAATTAAAAAGAGTAATGTCTCAATGTTTTTTTAACGTGTATGGGGGGTGTAGTGTGGGTAGGTTCTGTCGATAAATATAAAACAAAATACTGAGATTGATGTCAATTATTTATTGAAGGTATATTTATCTTTCAAGTCTCATGAATATCGCGTGCGTACAACCCTTGTAGTGGCAGTCGTAATATTTTTCATAGAAGCCTTGAATGAGTTCCTCGCCCTGAAATTAAGATGTTTACATCAGATATATTTCAAAACAAGTGTGATAATTGTGGGGAATTAGTCCAGGAACCGTTTATTGAATGTTGCGAGTGCCCAACGATCTTATGTACGACCTGTTTCGCGTCCGGAAGAGAAGTGAATAATCATAAAAATTATCACAACTACGCGGTGAGAACAAACGACTTTTCAGTATTCGAGAATTGTAATTGGACAGCAAAGGAGGAGACTAGGTTACTACAAGCGATATCATCACATGGGTATGGAAACTGGGAAGAAATAGCAAAGTTTGTCCACACAAGAACAAAACTCGAATGTCAGGAACACTATAAAAAATATTATATAGAAAATGTACAATATAAGGAGTTGGATTTGTTGCCAGAGACGATACAATCAATGTTTCCACGTCCCGTGATACCGTATTTGTTCAGTACTAATGTCAGTAGAGACCCGCCTCGGAATAACAGTTCTGATCAACATTTGGCAGGTTATAACGCTTATAGGTCTGAATTTGAATTGAGTTATGATAATTATGCAGAATCAATATTTAGTATAGAGAATAATTGCGACGATGACGAGGATGAATGTACAAAGTCATTACAAGTAGCAATTTTTAGAGCTTTTAATAACCGTTTGAAAGAACGTCAAAGAAGATACAATATAATAAAAGAACACGGATTAATAATGCCCAATAAACTCATATCTTGGTTACATAAAATAGATTTACCAGCGCTAAAAGTAGATAAGTTACTGCCGTTCATGCAGTTCATGACGGGCATGCAATTCGATGCATTTATAGAATCAATGTATTTAGAATTTAAATTAACTCAAAGAATACGTCAGTTGTATGATTATAGACAAAAAGGTATTAAAACTTTGTATGGCGGACGCCTGTACAGAGCTCTCAAAGTGAATAATGATTTAACTATGCAAGAACAGAAACAAATGACAAATTTTATGAGTAGAAAGTTTGAGAACCAAGCGAGTTTACGTAACTTGCCTACAACGGCGCAGAGGAAGAAGAGAATTTTGATGCCACTCGACATTATCGATCTACCGGACTACAATCTCCTGACGCCAAAAGAAAAGGACTTATGTTCAAACATAAGATTGTTACCGAGAAACTTTTTGGAAATAAAAAGGATGCTCATAACGGAGAACGACAAGTTGGGTAGTTTAAAACTTTTGGATGCACGACGCATTGCCAAAATTGATGTTAATAAAACAAGGAAAATCTATGATTTCTTAGTACAAGAGGGCTTTCTTAAACAACCATTCTAATGTTAACGCTAATCTAATGCTAACTCTTAAATGTTTAAGAGTGGTAGGCAGACTGATGATGGTTATTTGTCCAGTCTGTCGTCCTGGAGCAGTACCACCACTTTCGAATGTAACACCCGTGAAGTGAACTTGTCGCGTTTTGGGAATAGTTTGAAAGTAGCCAGGTATAAGAGAGGAGTGTGCACTGTCAATCTAGATGGTACATGCTCGTCTCCTCAAGCCGGCATAGTGGAGGCGACTGCGGCCCATAGAGATTTCTCTGTGGTAGCAGTTGTTTCCGTTCATGGACCGCACTCTAGCTTTACATCAGGCGGAGTGTTGTCACATGTCGAGCTACAATAAAATAAAAAAAACAATTATAAAAAGTAGCCAGGTATAAGATGGTACATGCTCATCTCCTCAAGCCGGCATAGTGGAGGTGACTTTTGCCCGTAAAGATTTCTCTGTAGTAGCAGTTGTTTCCCACAGGGACAGGCAACGATTACAAAGTTGAAAATCAAATATTGAGATGATCGTTTTAAGATAATTCATTGCTCATTAAATTGTTAAATATCTAGTCAAGTCTAGCTTGTTTTTGTTTTTTTGTAGTTACAATAAATTTAAATATATATTCTTTTACAACGATAAAACCACTTTTTTATTTTAGTTTGTTTGTATGGCTTCAATTAAGATAAGCAGCTTGTCTTTGGTGCTGCGACTCACTATGTTAAAAGATAAGACACAAAAACGCTGCAATCAACTTAAAGCTAAAATGGACTTTAACATGGAAAAAGCGGGTGATGCAGTTAGGAAGTATCTATTATTAAATAATATTAATAAAAAAAAAGTTAATCTCAATAATGTTCAATATTGATTGAATCGCTTGATTAATATTGATTCCACCAAAATTACAACCCCCATATTGCTGCCCCAAATTTTTTTTTTTATTGTAGCTCCACATCTGACAACACTCCGCCTGATGTAAAGCTAGAGTGCGGTCCATGAATGGAAACAACTGCTACTACAGAGAAATCTCTACGGACTGCAGTCGTCTCCACTATGCCGGCTTGAGGAGACGAGCATGTATCATCTAGATTGACAGTGCACACTCCTCTCGTTATACCATTATATACCATACATAGTCACTTCACGGGTGTTACATTCGAAAGTGGTGGTACTACCCCAGGACGACAGACTGGACAAATAACCATCATCAGTCTGCCTACCACTCAAATAACTCAGGGGAACTTAGAATTGACTTTGCTTAATCACTAAGTGTTTCCCAACGTGGAGCCCGCGCCCCACAGGGGGGCAATTCGAAAATGGACTCTACACGAGTTTAACCCTTTCGCTCCGGGCCATTTAAATGCAATGCTAGATTTCGGTGCCAAAGGAGAATGCCCATTTTTGGGCCCACTTGACTAATAGCCTATTAACAAAACAATATTCTAAAATAATATGTTATTATATTAACACATCATTTACTAACCAATAGACAATGTTTAATTACATAAAAAATAGATATCTTCAATTATTAGCATTTAATATAATAATAACCTGGTATATTGTACCAGCAAAAGTCTAATTACTCAATAACTCGGGTGAAAAGAATTAAAACTGATTAGTAATAAGGAAGTAGAATATTTTTCTACAAAATGAACCAAAAATCATCGCCAAACTTGAGAAAAAAATTGTGGGCCCATTTCTCTTAGGCGAATGGGCATTCTCCTTTAACGAAAATGTTATCCTAGTGATTTATTCCTAAAACCTATTTAAGTTTTTTTTAAGGGAACAATTAAATTTTTTAATATCAAATAAGAAGGCTAAGGTGGGGCACGGCACAAAAAAGGTTGGGAAACACTGCTCCTGTAAAATAACGAAATAAAATAGCACCCTAGCTGAACTCTATGTTCTTGCACTAAATACAATAAACTAGACTAGTGTCTGTGTTTTTTTTTTTAATTTTTCTTACCTTAAATGCAAATTTCTGATATAAAAACATTGCAGGGTTTGTTGGCGACACGTGTAGCGTGAAGTCTCTATCTGGGCATGTCTAAAACATACGAACTGATTTTTATTACATAGAAATACACATCTATCCATGCCAATTTGATCTTGTAGTCTTAAACAATTAAATTCCTTAAAATTATATATGATACATAAATATATAAACCTAATATATTATGTTACAGTAATGTACTTCACCAACATGCAAAAACCTCGAGTGTGGAGTAAATGTAATCGTTTAACGGTTACGTCGTCGCCGTAAAAGTAATAGTTAAAGTAACTTTAACAGGCCTTCCGTTGCAAACGGATCTAATAAAAACTCAACTTTAAACAATAAATATTACCTGCAATAAATGGTACAGCATAAAACTGGCTATCTTAGAACGTTGCCAATGTGTTCGTGTACATAGAAACGATAAATAGGCTTCAGACTCGACCGGTCCAGCCTCAGATTCCGTTCTCACATCCGGCACTAGAAATGCTACACCCACTATCAATTTCTTATATGTAACCACACAGCTGTATTCCGGATATTGGAGACTGTCGCTTACTGTAAATAAAAGTATGTTATTTATGTTTCAGGAGAGGTAGGCAGACTAATGACGGTTATTAGCCCAGTCTGCTGTCCCGGGGTAATACACTACATTCAAGTCCTTGAAGTGACCAGTCGCGTTTAGGGATCAGTTTGAAAGTAGCCTAGTATAACGAAAGGAGTGTGTACTGTCAATATAAAATCCCTAGTTCCCAAAGTGGTCCAGGTGGACCCCCGTGGTCCACGGGAGACTCAACGGGGGTCTACGATGGCGTGACAAATGGGGGTCTACGAAAACAGCACAATCGATTAATTAACCAATAAATTCTCACTTTTTTTTCGAAAACTATTAATTCGTGGTTATATTCACATTTTTTGTTAAGTTTTGGGAATATGGTAGAAACGTAGCTGCAGGAGGTCCAGCTAAATTTTTAAAGTAGTCTATGAGAAAAAGAAGTCTGGGAACCTCTGATCTAAATGGTGCATACTCGTCTTCTGAGGCCGGCACAGTGGAGGCAACAGCTGTCTGCAGAAGTTTCCCCTATGGGGCAATTGTTTCCGTTCATGGACCGCACTCTGACTTCACATCGGGCAGAGTGTAGTCAAATACCGAGCTACAATCAAAAAGATATCTATGACTTGTACTCTTTGCATGAAATACTATATTTTTTTAGCTAATTTTGACAATTACATCCATAGAAACAGTGTTGCCAGTAGGATTAGTACTTACAATCAATTCCCGGCCAGAAATAGTGTGTGCAGAACGCATTGACAGCTGGTATGTGTTGTGGCCGTACGTACGCATATTCCAAACACCCCGCTTCGTATTTATTTTGACCTCTGCAGTTATACAAAAAATAAAATACTCAAAAAAATAGAAATTTCAAGTAAAGGGTTCATTCAAACGTTACGCAAACATAATTTAAGTAATTTTTGTTTTTAGTGGCACTGGTAACGATGCAAATTCGTCTCAAGCCGGTATAGTGGAGGCGATCAGTAGTAGCAGTTGTTTACGTTCATAGACCGCACTCTAGCTTAATATCATTTTTTTTTTATTGTTGCTCGGTATGTGACAATACTCTGCCTGATGTAAAGCTAGAGTGCGGTCCATGAATGGAAACAACTGCTACTACAGAGAAACCTGTGCGGGCAGCAGTCGCCTCCACTATGCCGGCTTGAGGATACGAGCATGTACCATCTATTGACAGTACACACTCCTCTCGCTATACCTGGATACTTTCAAACTATTCCCGAAACGCGACAAAGTCACTTCACCGGTGTTACATTCGAAAGTGGTGGTACTACCCCAGGATGGCAGATTGGGCTAATAACCATAATCAATCCGCCTACCACTCTTTAATAGTACCTATAGGCACTGAGCGACCAAAGTACATATAACAAAGTTACATTGGTACCGGTCAGAATTAGCGAGGTTTGAACACGGGTCTCATCGATCGTGATTTCACGCGTCTTACCGCTAGACCACGGCCGCTCATATGCCAAACTACATAAAAAATCTCTGATGCAGCTCCTGATGCGAGTCGGTCTGCAGGCAAGTAAGAGTACGAACTTAAGCGAGATTGGGATCAAGTTATCATTAAGAGCTGGTAAAAAAAAAACTTACCGACTAGCTTTCTCAATTAATTCCTCCTGGAATCGAACCCAAAGCGGTTTTGTGTTGTAATCCCGTCGTATAATAGGTTTCAACATGATACCAGAATATGGTGAACGAAATTGTACTAAGGGCATCTCTGGCAACACTATATTAGCGTTTCTTGTGCCTATTATTGTACCAGATAGATTATCCAATAAATACTAAAAAAAAAAAATGTATTGAACATATAGTCAATGCACAAAGAGTCAAAGTCAAGCCGAAATCGGGTTTTGGGTAGAAGCTCATGAGAAAAATATTTTTAAAAAAAATCCATATAGTGTATTTTTAAATATTATACCGACATTTTTTTTTTGTGATGTATCCCTCGAGCTATCGACACAGGATGTCGGTTTTATCGACTTATTTATGCATAAAATACCCTAGTTGGATTAGTTTTTTAGCTGTTATCCCTTGGCCCGTTACTAGATTTTGGCGTGACTTTGACTTTTGGGACACACTGTATAAAACAACCATTTGCTACATAAAAACATGTCCAAATATTGCTTGAACAAAATGCTAATAGAACGCCTGACATTTTGCTATTTGGTCAACAATACCAAGCCATTCATTCAGAAGCAGCGAGATCAATATTATCATTAGAAAGATACATTTAATTATCTTTACATAGAAAACTTACTGATCTTTGAAATCTATCCAAAATTCTTTCCAAATTATTCTCAACACTTTCGTCGATTTTATGACCACTATATATTTGTACACATCTGCAAGGAATATATAAAAATAAAGTATTAAATTTAAAAAGAATAAAGAAGCAAATAGTATGGTAGCCAAGGCTTTAGAAGCTATTAGAGAGAGACAGTGGAGTGGACGAGAGTAAGAGGAGAGGGAGAGAGTGGAAAAGAGAGGGAGGGATTGAAAGAGAGATATACAGTGAGAGAAAGAACGAGATAGGAAGAGGAATAGAGAGGGAGGGTTATTACCCCTACCTTGTTGTATAAAGGGAGAAGTATGCCTAGTTAATGAACGGTGCAGATGATGGTGCAGATTTTCGGGTATTGTACATTGGTAAAGTAGTTTAAAGATTAAATCATCTTTATAGTGTGGTATCACCACTTTCAAGTGTAACACTCGTGAAGTGACCCATGTGGAAGCACTCTAGTCCAAGCGAGTCTGCCATGGTCACGCCATCAGGCAAGCAATGGGCAAGGTCCTCAAAAACTAACCCATGTTAAATCGAAAACCACTTAAATTAGATGTATTTTTTGATTCCCGTCTGGAAAAACTTTAAAATCGCGGAGATATTTGAAAAACTGTAATGACCTTCTTAGACCTTCTTCGGACGGTCATAAACATTTGAGAACATAGAATACAAAGTACCAACCTAACAGTTTTGTAGATTATTTTGTTGTCTATGGTTATCACAACACAAGTTTGTCAAATATCTTTTGTTTGCGTTTCCTAACAATAACAGTGTTTTATACGTATAACTATTGTAATTTTTAAAACAAAACTACACTGTAAACACAATGTTTTAATTACCAAATTCCTGTAAATCAAAAATTTGTTAAAACTTTTGACAAATGATTATTTTTTCTCGTTCATTGGCAATGGTTTAGTTCCGGCCGAAACGTTACGATTACTATATTGCAATCGCAATTTCGCAAAAATCATAAAAAAGTTTTCCAGGAACACGTGTCGACTAAATTAATCTATGTTATTTAAAAAATTTGTAAAAAAGACAGCTGTCACCAGATACACCTCCCCTATTGTTGCAAAAACAAAACAAATACATACTTATCAATATCAAACATAGGTAAATGTTTATGTCGTTTAATTCTTCTAACAGTAAGTTTGGCTCTCAACCTCCTCAGTTCAGTTTTCTTACTAAAATCCCTAATGTTAGGTATTAGGTCAGTAATTTTCTTGAACAGCTGAATTTCTTCATATTCCGACATTGGTGCCAGGTCATTCGAAGTTTCAGGCTAAAAATGTAAAAAAAAATCCTACTTTAAAGTCATGTGACAACACTCCGCCTGATGTAAAGCTAGAGTGCGGTCCGTGAACGGAAACAACTGCTACTACAGAGAAACCTGTGCGGGCAGCAATCGCCTCCACTATGTTGGCTTGAGGAGACGAGCATATACCATCTAGATTGACAGTGCACACTCCTCTCGCTATAATGTGACATATTACTGGATTTTGACACCACAATTTTTTTTTACATATAACATAGTTACATTGGTTCCGGTCACAATTTAGCGAGATTTGAACGCTGGTCTCATCGTTTATGAGGTTCGTTCTCTACTGCCAGACCACGGTCGTCCATAAAGTACATACCTCATCTTCCTCCCATGGTAAATCGACAGAATTCAATTCAGTAGAAAACATGTTCTCCCTCAAAACAGGTATAGGTGTGTTATTCTTCTCAAACTTCAGTTTTTGTTTACGTATTGGCATCTCGATCTCATCTTGATCGGGATTGGGAATCGAATTTGTACCATCAGAATCGTACATATGATATGAATGTTGCACTGATGATGATTCACTCTAGAATGAAAAACTATTGTAGGCAGACAGTCGTGAAGTGACCTTTCATCTTCATTCATCTTCTGAAGCCGGCATAACGGAGGCGACTGCTGCCCGTAGAAATTTGTAGTTTTTTATTGTAGCTCGGCATGTGACAACATTCTGCCTGATGTAAAGCTAGAGTGCGGTCAATGAATGGAAACAACTGCTACTACAGATAAACTTGTGCGGGCAGCCGTCGCCTCCACTATGACAACATTTTAGTTAATGATACTCACAGGTGCTGCGTAACTAACGAAGTCATTTTTAAGATGATCTAAATCAGAATATTGTAAATACGGCGTATCCATTGTACTCTCCTCTGATTGTATGTCGCTTCTGTAATAATAATAATAAATATTTTTAGCGGCCGTGGTCTAGCGGTAAGACACGTGAACTCACGATCGATGAGACCCGTGTTCGAACCTCGCTAATTCTGACCGTTACCAATGTAACTTTGTTATATGTACTTTGGTCGCTATTAAAGAGTGTTAGGCAGACTGATGATGGTTATTAACCCAGTCTGTGGTCCTGGGGTAGTGCCACCACTTTCGGATGTAACACTCGTGAAGTGACCTTGTCGCATTTCGGGAGCAGTTTGAAAGTAGCCAGGTATAGCAAGAGGAGTGTGCACACTCGTCTCTACGGGCCGGCATAGCGGCGGCGACCGTTCATGGACCGTACTCTAGCTTTACATCAGGCGGAGTGTTGTCATATGCCGAGCTATTATTAAAAAAATATGTACATAATAATACTATTTGTACGAGCAAAAACACAAAGGACAATGGCCATTTTTGGACACATTTGATTATGCTAAAATAACTCTCTCTCGCACAAATCTCACTTTCTCATTATTATTTAATTATATATCAACACATTGTATACCAATTAATAGCGAATATTTAATTACAAAAAAATAACTAAAATTGTAGGCCAATCTCTCTTGGGCATTCTCCTTTGACTAAATATATGTATCTAGTAGTTCCCAATAGATATTGTACTGTTTATTATCGCGTATGAAATTTATTTATAGATTTATTTTGTGCTTTCCTCCCTACCGGTCAGTCTGTCAGTCTGACTGTAGACAGAACTGTGATGCGGCAATAGACAGGTTGAGGGGTGCTATCTAAATCTTATCGGTTAGCTAAATCTTGAAAGCTCCAAGGCTTCAGTCTTGTTGTGATTATTTTTATTTTATTGAGCTAGCTGGTCAACTCATTTGGGTGATCATTTATACGGAAACCGCTAAAATGTTTATAATAAAATAGCTGACCCGGCGAACTTCGTACCACCTAACAGTCACTCAATTGTTTTTCCTTCCCGGAACCTCTCCACTAACACTTAAACTTTATGGTATGGTATTAAAGTTCAAATTAGCTTTTAAGTATTATTACGAATGTTTTGTATGGGAGTATAGAAAAGTGTTCTTTTTAGAACTTTTTTAGACTTAGACCTCGTACTTCAAGGAATATTCTAAAAAAAGAATTAGCAAAATCGGTTCAGCTGCTCTTAGCAACACATTTAGTGATTAATTTTAATATTATAGATAAAAACTTACCTCATATCGTAGTTATTATCAAAATAAGATGTGCTTGAACCGTTATCACAGTAAGACGTGCTTGCACCATCGTCAGAGTCGGATCTCTTCATTTTCTTCATTGGTAAATCATTAGCTTCATCAGACTCATTTTCTTCTAGTCTTCTGTGTAATAAATGTTTGTAACCTGTAGAAGAGAGTATTTCATAAGTCTACTCTATTTTCTTATTTCTCAGCACCATGGTTCATAACAAACGAATCTATTCATAATGATCTAAATATACCCTCTGTAAGAACGGTTGCTTGTAATACTGCAAGAAAATACAAAGACCGCATGTTAAACCACCCCAACAAACTTGCTTCCGAGCTCCTCACCAAGACAAAACCTAGACGAAGATTAAAAAGGAAAGCGCCAAGAGACCTAGCATAGCCCAAATCTGGAGGATGTTAAGGAGCTCATATTGAGAAGGACATATCACTGGACATGTACCGCACATGCCAAATAATCCAAATAACCCACAACCAACGCTGAATGTCCATACTGTGACAGATAGTGTTGCAGAAAAGAGCTAAAAAAAAAATTCTCAGCACATTGGAGACGCTTCTGGAGGTGTGCAGGAACATAGTAGTAGCTGCAATGATGCGGAAAAGGAGCTCGCGAGGAATCTACACATGTTTTAGAAGAGATTTTAAAAAGAAGTTTATTATTTTTTTAGAACACCCGTGGTCTAGAGGTCGAAGGCGTAGACCAGAGACCGCTGCCAGCAAAAAGTGTCTTATAACATACTCTAACCTACAGAATAACAATTTCATCAAGACAAACAGACCTTCGCATTTATAATATTAGTATATTTTTCACTACAATATTTATAATAAAAAATGTTGCAATCGGGAATAGTTTGAAAGTAGCCAGGTATAAGAGAGGAGTGTGTACTGTCAATCTAGATGGTACATGCTAGTCTCCTGAAGCCGGCATAGTGGAGGCGACTGCAGCCCGTAGAGATATCTCTGTGGTAGCAGTTGTTTCCATTCATGGACCACACTCTAGCTTTACATCAGGCGGAGTGTTGTCACATGTCGAGCTACAATAAAAAAAATAAAAAAAATAACTCACCCATTTCAGCAACTTTATCGAAAAACAAATTAGGTTCCAAATGGAAATGGTGTCTTGACCTCCATTTTAGTTTGTCTTTAGCCAACTCTTGTACTAAAACATAAAACAAGACTTATTTTTATTGCAGCTTGGCATATGGCAGTGTATAGCTAGAGTGCAGTCTATGAATGGAAACAACTGCTACCACAATCCACATTTTATAATTTATTTCATCTTAGATCTAGAAGATCTTCTGGCAAAATGCATTATAAAATAAAAATAAAGTTGAACCTATATGCGCAGCGACGGCCGGCGAGAAATGATGCATCAACATCCACCATCCACCTTCCTTCAACTCCATTGCACCAGAACATACCAATAAACCATTATAGATAGAGAGAACACCAGCTATAGTACCAATCCAGTTCTTCTTTTGTTTACTGTAAAATAGTTTTAAATAATACAGGTTTTTGGCGGGGTTGGGTATAAAAGGACGCCAGCTTTCATTCAGCGCACGTCTCCTGAGGATGCCACGTGAAGTAGTGAGACGCGTCGAGAGGTTTTTGCATGTTGGTAACGGGTCTAGCATTGACAGCTAATGTGACCTACCCTCACTAACATTGATTAGCAGAAATTAGTTGCAACGTAGTGTTTTCAAATAATTTGGTTATGGATTTCCGCAAAGTAATGCCTTACTACTATTTAATATATCATGTGTTTTTTTTTTAACTCATTTCTTATAAACTATGGCTCCATCTTTGTTAGCATTAATGTTAATGGCTGCGTCCAATCGAAGGTGAACAGGTACCTCATAGGCAGGCGTGCTCCACCATAGACCACATCACTGCTTAACACCAGGCAGGGTGTGGTCAAACGCTTGCCTATTAAGCATAAAAAAAAAAAAAACTTATGCGATAATTAGCGCATTAAAACTATGGCTACATTAAAGGTTTTGCTTGAGTTAGCGTTTAACATATAATGCCAGTAGTATTGACCTTAATAGAATAACACATTAAAATCTTCGTCACATTAATGTATTGTACTTATTAATGCTTTAAGATGCAGGTGAAGCCATAAAATTGAAATGGGATCCAGATTTGTGATGGTCATTATCGCTATCTACCATCATATTCCTTGCAATAGGACTCGGGAGCAGGTTGTAGCAGATTTTGTGACCTGTCTTTGTTTTGTTGGTGTCTGGCATTCTTTGTTATGCTACTTTCATGTTAATTTTTAATATTAAAATCCAACTGTTGAAAGCTTTGCAGTTATTACAACTGTGGTGACACTACAGTGCACAACAAATCTCTAGAAGGAAATATTATTAAAGTGATACTTACAAACTCTTATCAAACAGTACATTCCAGTTTCTATCAATGAATGAACAGACGTGCGTCTTGTAATGGAAATAGCCTCTATTACTTATACCATAGCAATTCAATGTCAAATGGTGAAGTGTTAGGAGAAGTACATTTACCCTGAAAAAGTAAGCAATTACCATATATTTTTAAGTCCTAAAATATAAACTATTTGGCAAATAAATAAACAAAACATACAATATTTGCTTTATGTTTAATAAATGAAAATACTAACCATGGAAATCTATTTCTATCAAAAATCTCCACCTTGGTCTTCGAACAATCTTGACAAGTAAAGTCAAAGAATACATCACAAGAGAAATCCCCCGGTGTACCCGGTCTTCGGAGACAAGTTAAATGAACAAAACAAATGCAAACTTCACATAATAGACCGGGTCTATCTTGTTTGTCTTCTTGCTCATTACAGTATTTACATATGCGAAACATTTCAGACATAAATAATTGTGTTTTATATTATTCGAATAAGAAATATTTACTTTTTTTTAGAGAAAAACACTAATAATAACCTCAAAACCATAGAGATATATAAAACTGTCAATGTCAGTGTCAAAGACCATATACATAGTACTGTAAAATAAAATCATAAACACTTGGCAAAGACATTAAATCAGAAATAAATAAAGAAAAAGTTGTCATGGAAACGAAATAATTGATAAAACTACCCAATGTGCTATCAAAAAAATTGTAAACAAATATAAAAATATCTTGAGAATGAAACTTTTAAAATTTCACTTACGTTACCATCCACCCGGTATTACTTTAGAATATTCTCAAAAGGGTAGTCTGAAAAATAAGGAAATTGATCTTTTAGACTTATCTACAAAGTAAGTGCAACACATAATTATGCAAAATGAAGAATACAATGTAAAATTAAGCGATGTGTACTTTCCAGCTCGAACATTGAGGAAGTAGCACAATCATTGATAAATTCCGAACCACTCATTACGGAAGAGGTCAAAGATCAGTTATTACAATGTCTAACAATGTTGAAAAAAAGACTTGAACATGAAGGACCACAGGGAAAGAGATTTTATATTTACAAAACATTATTAACGCACGTACTTCCTCTCACAAATACTGCATTTGATAAAAACGGAGAGAGGTATAAATATCCTTTATCTATCTTTGTTGTAACTTCACACCTTCAGTCCCACGGGGATAGACAGTGATAATGGATTGTCACCTTCTGCGATTTTTTTAATTGTAGATCGGCATATGGCACATTTCGCCAGATGTAAAGCTAAAGTGCGGTCTATGAACGGAAACAGCAGTTGTGTACTACAGCGAAATCTCTATGGCCCAGCCGCCTCCGCTATGCCGGTCTAGATTGACAGTGCACATTCCTCTCGCTATACCTTACTACCTTACTTAGGTCACTTCACGGGTGTTACATTTGAAAGTGGTGGTTCTACCCCAGGACGGCAGACTGGGCAAATAACCATCATCAGCCTACCACTCTTTAATAGTGCCTATAGGCACCAAGCGACCAAAGTACATAAAACAAAGTTACATTGGTACTGGTCAGAATTAGCGAGGTTCGAACACGGGTCTCATCGATCGTGAGTTCACGCGTCTTACCGCTAGACCACGGTCGTTCTTTGTAAGCGAAAACTTTTTTCTTTTTGCCAATCAGGTATCATACCTCCTACATCAGCTGCTCCTAAAATACAATACAATACAATTGTCACCCCTAAAATAATAAACAATAAAATACAAATATGTAATGTAAATTAAAGTTGATATCTCACTGATAGTTGTATTAAATTCATTATCTTAATAGACACTTATAATTTTGGTTATCATCGAGAGATAAAACCATTTGATTGACAATGTCGCACGATTTGCACTGTTTATATCCAATATTTAACTATCTTATTATCAAATGTTACTTTTTTTATTAGTCATCCCTTACGACAAATATGTATAATTAACAATAATAAAAGTAAACTTAAGAAATCGTATATTTTTATTTCTACTTAACTTCTAAATATTACCTTATAGAATAACTTTTTTTTAATTTCATAGATGTATAACAGGGAGTTATGATAGAACATGTAAAGTATGGAATGTAGACACCGGAAAGGAACTGAAGACTCTATCTGGTCATCAGAATGTTGTTTATTCTGTTGCATTTAATTTTCCAACCTGGTATGTCTTACGGTCGTTTGCACCAGAAGGCCGGTTCAAGTAACTTTAACTATTTCTTTTCGTTTACTTTAACCTTAACCGTAACCAGCGAATCTTGGCTTGGTTAAAGTAAAAATAATCGTCAAACCAATCTTGCTAGCGTCAAATGTATGAAAAGAAGCCAAATATGTTTTTCTATTATTTTTCGAGATCAGCCACCCTTTTAACGATAACAATATGAATTTACACGATATTGCAACGCGAGTGGAGTAAATGTAAACGTTTAACGTCGTCGCCGTAAAAGTAATAGTTAAAGTTACTTTAACCGGCCTTCTGGTGCAAACAACCTTTAGAACTCAGATTAGATAGATGCGAAATTCATTACTTCAAAGTGTTTTTTTTTTACAGTAACAGAGTTGTAACAGGGTCATTTGATAAATCAGCCAAACTCTGGTCACCGGAAACTGGGGAATGTCTATCGACTCTTTGGGGACATCGGGGTGAAGTGGTTGCAGCACAGTTCAGTCCAAAAGGCGATCGAGTAGCTACTGCCTCTATGGATAATACAGCCAAATTATATGACGCTAATACAGGTATATAAAAATACTTTAACCACGTGTCACACTACGAATACTTTATTTATATATTTGTGGAAATCACTTATTTATTTATAGATTAATTAGCGATAGACGCGTAACATGGCTTACACGAGTAGGCTCTCTCGTGAAGCAGGCGCGTGAAACAGTCGTTTATCAATTGTTGCATTGACATTGCTTGTTTCATACCAAATATTTCTACGATGATTCGTGTTTTTTAACAAATAATAATACCATATTATGTAGTCGACATTGGACTGCATGCTATTAAATTCTAGATCACAAATCTCTTACAACAATTACTTTATTCAGGTCAAGAAATCCACACTTACACAGGACATACGGCGGAAGTGATATCGTTGCAGTTTGACTCTAATGAGGGACATAAACTGATCACAGGCTCCTTCGATGGGACTGTCTCCATGTGGGATACTCGCGTTAAAGAGTGAGTGAGTTATTTACAGCCTGGCATCCGCAAGAGAAGAATGGAGGCGTGCTGAATTAAATCTTTTATACCAATGCCTCAGTTACTTCTTAATAGACGCAGCAATGTACATATAAGTAAAATTGCGATTCGATTGGTGAAAACATTTCTGTCTTTCAGTCGCACGTCAGTGTTGGCAGGACATCGCGGCGAAGTCTCAAGTTGTCAACTGAATTGGGATGGTTCTCTTGTCGGCAGTTCTTCTTTAGATGGAAGCGCTAAGCTTTGGGATCCGAGGAAATGTGAATGCTTAGTCACTGTTGACGCTCATACTGATGAGGTAAACATATTATGAGTATAGTATATGTTTAGAACTATTAAGTTACAAATGGAAAAGTAAATCAATCTGTTCGTTACCTTTTCACGTTGAAATTGCTGAATAGAGTTTAGGACTTGGTAAATGGCATGAACCATCCAGATTGACAGTGTACACTCCTCTCGTTATACCTGGTATAACTTTACTTCCAAACTGTTTCCGAAACGCGATATAGTTACTTGACGAGTGATTTGGAAGTGGTGGTACCAACCCCAGGATGGCAGATTGGGCTAATAACCGTCATTAGTCTGCTTATCTTTAGTATATACTTGTGGTAGGTCCTTGACATTTGTTTCGATTGGGCTGGACACCGTTTAGCGACGGCATCGAGTGACTGTTCGGCGCGCGTATACGATGTACGCTCTGATTTTAGAGAATTAGCTGTTATGACTGGTCATAGGGAGGAAGTATCTAAGGTAAATGATTTTCAGTTTTATGGTCTAGGACTGAAGAGCCAATTTTCTTTTAATCATAAAATGTGATGATAAATCACTATAAATAGATTTTGTTGATGAATGCGTAAGAGTTGAGTGGCAGCTCTCTTAAGTACTTTTAACTTACGTAGTTGCTGCCTTTTTTGTAGTAGCCCGGCATTATTTTTTGTTTAGTGCTTGTATCATAGGCACTGAGTGATCAACGTACGTAATATAACATATTTACACTGGTCAGAATTTAGGGAGATTTGAAAGGACCAACCTGCATACTTGAAGCTAGACTGCGATCCATGGGCAGAGACAATTGCTACCACAGGCAAATATGCAGGTAGCAGTCGCTTCTGCTAAGTACACACCTCCCGTCATACTCGGCAAAAGTTTATGTTATCCAAGTATATTTTCAGGTGTGCTTCAGTCCAGCTGGTGGATGTTTACTAACAGCATCAGCGGACAGGTCTGCCAGAATTTGGAATTCTCATACGGGCAATTGCATGCAGGTAATTGTGTTTTTTATAATTTAAATCAATGTCAGTGTTAAGTACTCCAATTATATTCGCATTTGTGTAAAGCGTTGACGATTTTTTATTAATTTTTTTCCGCAGTTCCTAGTTATAATTAAACATTTTGGTTGTCTAATTTTCGTGTTTATTTTTATCGCTATAAATAGAGGAAGGTGGTATAAAATATTATATAGACGTCCAATTGTATTTTCAGGTTTTATCAGGTCATGATGGAGAGATTTTCTCATGCGCGTATTCGTACGCTGGCGATTCCATCATCACAGCGTCAAAAGACAACAGTTGCAGAATATGGAGATGATACGATTGGTGGATTGGTTAATTTAAATATAGGGTGTAAAAAGACAGATAGCATTACCAATACTAAAACATTTTGCAAGTTTTTTTTTATTGGCTTCTTACAGATTTTCCTGTAATATTTATTGTTTGTTAAAGTGCAATGGGCGCTTAATAACGATGACACAAGTTCTCTCGTTTCTCTCGCTAGGCCGTCGCGACACTAGTCGTTTATTAATCGTTGCGTTTACATTAATGTTTTATTTATTTTGCTGTTTTCTGTTTTTTTTTTAAACAAATAATGGTACCATAATGTTATGCAGTTGATATAGGACCAATAAATGTTGAAAATTAATGCATTATTTTAAAGTATCAGTTAACGAGGGTGCTATATGTTTTTACACCCTGTATTAACTGTAATAACATAACGGTTGATTTTTCATCAATATTTAATATAAAATGCTGCATTTCTTATTACATATTAAATTAAGATGTTGTGTGCACAGCCTAAGCTGAGATAGGGATCCTTTCCTTTGCACATGGTTTTAATTTAAAAAAAAACTACTTCAATTGGCGCTTCACGTGACCGCGTCGAAATTCTTCTGTTCTATCTTTCCATCCTTAGACTAGGCTATTATGTGCGCGTTGTTTTTTTTTTTTCTATTATTATCATTTTCTATCATAATTTAATTAAGTATTGTTTTAAATTCCTCGTTTTTTCATGTATGTAATTCGATAAATGTATGAAGGTAGTGATATTTAGGAAAATAAATTGTTTTTGTTAGTTTTAATTACTTATTTTATTATTTGAAAATAAATGATAATTTTACACGTTAACTAAAATGGACTGCAAATAAAAGACTGTATTTAAAACAGATGTTTATTTATATTTTATCTTCTATTAATAAAACTCTCCTAATCTTGCCTTTTATTGTAGCGTTTTTCATTCAACAGGGATAATTGGAATTCTAACAAATATCTGTATTATTGTTTCTTCGGATAAACCGCATTGTTTATTGTATTAGCCACACAGTTATGTTTGTGTACTACGTGATGATTAGACAATATTATTTACTTTATTACACATTATAAATCTTATTTGTATATATTTATAAATATATTTATTGTTTTTATGTTTTGTTATTGACGATATTATGTATTATGTATCGCTTAACGTGAAAGCCAACATCTGAGCATCCATACATTTTGTTTCACAACACTGTTTGAAACATAGCAGATTTATGTTGAAATTAAGTAATTTTATAACTTTCTCAGCACTAATTATTATCGCAAATCACTATAATAAACAAATAGCTACGGCACAGAATATATAAAATGTATTTTAAACATTTTATATTAGTTATATTTCACAAGCATTTTATATATTCTGTGCCGTAGCTGTTTGTTTATTATAGTGATTTGCGATAATAATTAGTGCCGAGAAAGTTATAAAATTACTTAATTTCAACATAAATTTGCTATATTTCAAACAATGTTGTAAAACAAAATGTATGGACGCTCAGGTGTTGGCTTTCACGTTAAAGTGAAGTGACCTTGTCGCGTTTCGGGAACAATTTGAAAGTAGCCAGGTATAATGAGAGGAGTGTGAGCAATTCGGATGCACCGGTCAAGCTGGATGATGAACATTCGTGTTCTCAAGCTGGCATAGCGGAGGCGACTTTTGCCAGCGGTGATTTGTCTGTAGTAGATGTTGTTATTTATGCCGAGCTAAAATTAAGAACGATTTTAAAATTATTTTGATTCAGGGTACGTGATACTTTAATCAAAATTTGGTAGATATCTTATTGAGATTGATAATGCGAATGACTTTGTGGTGATGAGGATGATATTTATTATTAATCTATGATCAATAACTTATTATAAACAAACGTAACGACAAATAGGAGCTCTGCGTTTACTTCTACCTTCTCGAATTGTTTTATAATTGAAATACTATTTTATATTTAAAAAACGTATTAGTTGGTATTGAAAATAATAGTGATGTACCATTGTGCTACACTTTCCTCTATGTAAACTCATATAATTATTTTTAAAAACTTCATAATAAGCCCGTACATACAGATAAACTGACAAAAAAGAGACAAACGCGATTCGTCATCAGTACTCGACGCACGTTCTTTGATATAGATTTATTTTAAAAATAAAATGTTAATATTTTTATTACTATTAAAATTGGTGTTTGTTTTTGGATATAATTATGAAGTGAATTATTTTGAGGTGCCGTTAGATCATTACAGTTTTGGCGATGTCACTTTTAAAATGAAATATTTGGTTAATAATGACTATTGGGATTCTGAACGTGGACCTATTTTTATTTACACTGGAAACCAGGTTAGTATCAATTTTTTATTAAAGCTAAATAACGAAATAAGCGATACCCTATAGTGGGAGTGAGATTCTAAAATAATATTCGGGTACCTATAGAATTGCATTTATTTTTCAAAATGTGCCGAAATATGGCTTTTTACTGGGTGTTATAGTATTTGAAAGTGGTGATGCTACCCCAAGACGGCAAATGAGGCTAATAACCACTACACTCTGTCTATCAATTATAATTAATTCCTATGTTATACCTATCACTAAGCGACCAAAATAAATAACAAATTTATATTTGATACTCGCAAGAATTTTGCGAGATTTGAACACCGGTCTTTTAATCATGTGTTATCGCCTTCAACCGCTAGACCAAGGCTGCTGAAAGCTATGTATTAAACATTAACATATTCATGTATTTTACGGTGACTATGTAAATAATAATTTACATTTCGTGTATAATATTTTAATAACAGATTATTTACAAATCTTTAAAATAATGTATACATAGATATACATACATACATAGATAGCAATCGTTTTAACCACGTGTTACTAGCAATATTAAGGCTATATGTGAACTGCGCTGGAGCTGAAGAGGGGGGATCTACCTAGGGAATCTTCGGTTTGTTTTTCAATAACTTTTCAAATTTTTTTTTTTTTTTTTAATATAAATCTGTCGCCCAATAAATTCGTACGGGACGAGCAAGGTCAACGGCGTATATCCAGCTTTTAAAACGTTATTGTGTATTTTTTTTATAATATTAGCTGGTTTTTTTTTGCATTTTGAGGTAAAATTAGGCCGCAATGGACTCGTAAGATCGCTAAGCTATCGCGTTCATACTTAACATCAACTCCAGAAATTCTATAATATTAGAAATGGGTTAAATGGGTTAAAATTTGTTCACATGTTTCGCCACATTTAGCGGCATGCAAAATTTTTGGTAAATCTAATGTATAATATAAAATCAATCATCACATTTAATTAAGTAAGTATGTCATTAAAATTTACGAATTAAAATTAATATAATGTCAAATTTCAGGATTTCCAGGTCCAATCTATGAAATCGCCATCTATATATTTTATAATTAAATAACAATTAAAAAAATACATTTTATTTCAGGCGGACATAGAAACGTTTGCTAACAACACTGGTTTTATGTGGGATATTGCTGAAGAATTCAAAGCTAGGCTTGTATTTGCTGAACACAGGTATTTATGCAGACCTTTAGAGCTATGAGCAGTCCAAGGGAAGTATCCCTTAACGAGTGGAGTTATTTGTAAAAGAAATATTTCTTTGTTTTTTTTTCTTCATAGAAGCGATTTAAATGCGAAAAAATTGTTTTTTATTGTAGCTCGGCGTGTGACAACACTCTGCCTCATGTAAAGCTAGAGTGCGGTCAGTGAACAGAAACAACTGCTACTACAGAGAAACCTGTGCGGGCAGCAGTCGCCTCCACTATGCCGGCTTGAGGAGACGAGCATGTACCATTTAGATTGACAGTGCACACTCCTCTCGTTATACCTGGCTACTTTCAAACTATTCCCGAAACACGACAAAGTCACTTCACGGGTGTTACATTCGAAAGTGGTGGTACTACCCCAGGACGGCAGACTGGACTAATAACATCATCAGTCTGCCCACCACTCTTTAATAGTGCACATAGGCACTGAGCGACCAAAGTACATATAACAAAGTTACATTAGTCAGAATTAGCGAGGTTCGAACACGGGTCTCATCGATCGTGAGTTCACGCGTCTTACCGCTAGACCACGGCCGCTCTATTTACCCTGTCTACTGACCGTGTGAGATCTGAGGAGCGTTAGACACGACCTCGCCTTATTTTTAGCCAATTAAGAATGTAATTTTGACTATAAATCGGTTACTATTGGTTGATATCCAATAAGTTTGTTGAACAGCACAAACAGTGGTGGCGCTAGAATAACCTGGACGTGTGTCAGCTGCCATTATTAAATCACCTTTATGTATGTAAATAACCTATTAAGCTCTTTTGTGGCTGACGTCTAACGCCGTTACTAAACACAGACACAAATAATAGTCCGAATCTATTACTGATTATAGTCGTACATTCCTTGAACCACACAATAATCTTTGGAAATTGGAAATTTACTTTTTTTATTGGATGGATGAAAAATAACGTTTTTACAGGTACTACGGCGAATCATTGCCATTCGGGAAAGATTCACTCAAAAATGAGAATTTGAGATACTTGACAAGTGAACAGGCGATCGCTGACTATGCTGATCTTATTAATTACTTTCAAGGCAATCGTATCACTCCACAGTATCCCGTTATTGCTTTTGGTGGTATGTATCATTATTTACTTGCATATCATCTTCGGTTTCCTTTAGTCACGAAAGAGATGGGCACGACAACCTGGACAGTGCACATTGGAATCTTTAAGCCGGCATAGCGGAGGCTATTGTAGACATTTCTTTGTGGTAGAAGTTGTCTCCAGCCATGGGTAGCAGTCTAGTACATCAGGCGGAGTGCAGTCATACTGGATACTATTTATTATAAATAAATCAAATATTACTATAATTATGTGTTTGTTAAATATATTTGAAGACGGGGGCTTCTTGGATGGCAATATGCCGAACCTTGAAAAATGTGAATTAAAACGCTCCAGAAGACAGTGGATTATTCTCAAGTTTGTCGTGTGAAAAAGTTGCAGCCTCGCGTCAGTTGAACTCTACTTTTGGCTCTAAAGAATTCTTATCTCACTCTTCAAGGGTCGTACGGTGGCATGTTAGCAACATACATCCGGCTAAAGTATCCACATCTAGTCGATGGAGCCATCGTCTCTTCATCACCACTGCAGATGTTCCCAGGAATGACACCATGCGAGAACTACTACATAATTGCTACAAATAATTATAAAAGAGCTGGTGGAAATTGTGAAAAGAATATTAGAAAATCTTGGCCTATTTTGAGGTACTTTTTCTTTTCATCTGTTTCTTCTTCGCCCTTTACAAATATGCAGACTGAAAAATATATATATATATATCAGCTCTGTGAACCAGAAGTTCTATTCATATATGTATTTTTGGCATTTGTTGGTCCAATATGGATCCTAAAACATTATGATATATTTACCCTTATTTGTTAAAAATGTACAAAAACATCGTGGAAATATTAAAAATAAGTGATGTGAAGTTAGCGATGCCGATGTTACGTGTACATGGCGGCATTTTTTAAACAATAAATATTACATCAATATATATACAATACAAAATATTGAACCGTTATAAATAATTTTTTCATAAAAAAAAATTAAAAATAAGCTAAAAAAGCTTTTGGGTTCATACCCCAAATATAAAGGAAATCCTTTTTTTTTAAATAAAGTATTGGTAGCAAAGGAATTGTTATTGGTTTTGTATGCCTGCAAATTGGGCAAATACGGATTGACATAATATATGACATGATATAATATATAACTGTATATTTAAATAATATTCAATTATTTAAATAGTATATTAGCAACGCTTCTATAAATCCAGTTGTTCAAACTTTAAAATTTAAATTATACGATGATATTAGAAACTTTTTATTTCTTTTTGTGTGTCTCCTCAGGCCGGCATAGTGGAGGCTACCGCTGCCCGTAGAGATTTCTCTGTAGTAGCAGTTGTTTCCATTCATGGAACGCACTCTGCCTTTACATCAGGCGGAGTGTTGTCACATGCCGAGCTACAATTTAAAAAAAAAAGTGACCACACTCCGCTTGATTGCAGCCCATGAACGGGGACAACTGCTACCACAGATAAATGTCTGCAGACAACAGGTGTTATGCTGGCTTAAAGAGACGAACAATTTGTTGTTATACTCGGCTACTTCCAAGTTTCCCTTCATCAACAGTGAGTAGAGAACTACGAGCTCCGACCTGAATTCCACCATTTTACGGATCCTTTACGGATGCTTTGGCTTTGGGAAGGTGCCAGGGATTCTGTTGGGACTCTCCAACCTAGCGCTGGTGTACCGGCTAAAACACTACAGTATTTGACGCATAGAGGTCGAAGTCTGGACACACGACTAACCATGCTAACATACTATCTACGCCAATAACATATATTTTTAATTTTAGAACTCATTTAACTCCATCGAACTATTCAAAATTATCGGCTCAATGGAATCTATGTGATACGATATCTTCGGAAGAAGAAGTCGACGCAATCATAACGTTCATCAAAGGAGTTTATGAGACTCTAGCAGCATCCAATTATCCATACAAGACCGATTATTCTCGCGTATTGCCAGCTGAACCAGTTAATTACGTCTGCGGGTTTCTTAATGGAGACGTTATGAATGATGTGGAAATTATTGAGGTAAGCTTGTGAGAAGAAATACTTTAAACTAGATTAGATGAGGTCCATGCATCAGTTAACATTTTCACTGTGAGAACGTAACGTGAGACCTCTCCACCAATCAGAGGATGTTTTTTCGACCGTCGAGGTAAAAAAAATCAAATAAAAGGATCCTATGGGTGGAGAGCTTTCGAATGTAACACTTGTGAAGCGACTTTATCGTGTTTCTGGGTCGGTTTAAAAGTAGCCAGGTATAACGAGTGGAATGTGCAGTTGTGCACTATTATATTATATTCTAGATGGTACAAATTCGTCTCCTCGAGCCGGCATAGCGGAGGCGACTGCTGTATGTAGAATTTGTTGTTTCCGTTCATGGACGGTGCTCTAGTTTAACATCAGACGGAGTGTTGGCATGTAATAATCATAATTTAATTTTAAAGAAAAAAGGTTAACAAAAGAGAAGAAAAACTATTAGGAGTATGAACTTAAAATATACTGAGCTACAGTAAATTTAAACTTTGTGTATTTCAGGGAGTTGCGAAGGTTCTAGACACGTTTGTCAATTATGAAGGTACAACAAATTGCATTAATTATAAAGCTGGTATAGCTGGAGGAAGTCACGCTACAGGAGCTTGGGGATATCAGGTCAAGCTTTGCTTTTGCTTGTTGTTGATAACAGTTGTTTCCGTTCATGGACCGCACTGTAGCTTAACATCAGGCGAAGCAGCGCCGGATTTAGACTTCGGCGGCCCATAGACAGAGCATGTTGTGGAGGCCCTTAAATCGTTTGTGTTAAAAGTCGAGGTAAAGAAGAGAGCAACTAAATAAGTTGGCTAACACAAAATTTAAAACTAAACTTAGTATTTCTTTCTACTGAGCCTTTATCGATTTAATTTTTTTTTGTGGTGTGGTGGCGGCCTATAGGCAACTGCCTATGTTGCCTATGCTTAAATCCGGCACAAAGTGTTGTCAATTATGCCAATGATAAAATTAAAAAAAAAAATAAGCGTTCTTTTGTTTTGTGAATAAGTAAATAACAGTATTTGTATTCTAAAACAGAGATGTACAGAAATAATACTGCCGACCTGTACTACAGGAACTGATGATATGTTTGAGCCATCTCCGTGGAATCTTACAGCATTCACGGCAAAATGCCAGGAGACATATGGTGAACCTTCGCACCCTGATAAGGGACGGATCATGTTTGGAGGAGGAAGACTACATGCTGCTTCTAACATTGTATTCAGTAATGGACAATTGGATCCTTGGGCAGCAGGTATCAAAATCGTATGGGTAGAGTTTTATTTTATCTCAGCTCAGAAATAATTGCTACTACAGAAAAGTGTCTGTAGGCAGCAGTCCCCTCCGCTATTTCAGCTTGAGTATCTCCGTGCACCGGAGCTAGTAGTACTACTTTCGAAAATATGATTTGCTTTTGGTTAGATAGCCAAATTAGTAGAGTTGAAAAGTGGTTGAAATTGTAATGAATTAACGTGAAAGATAACACCTGAGCGTGTATTTTAAATATTTTAAACATTTTATATTAGTTATATTTCACAAGCATTTTATATATTCTGCGCCGTAGCTGTTTGTTTATTATAGTGATTTGCGATAATAATTAGTGCTGATAAAGTTATAAAATTACTTAATTTCAACATAAATCTGCTATGTTTCAAACAATGTTGTAAAACAAAATGTATGGACGCTCAGGTGTTGGCTTTCACGTTAAGCTAACTGAAACAGCGTAAATATGAAACTCATACTCTGAACATATTTAGAATTTATGATATTTTTCAGGCGGTATATTAAAAGATTTAAACCGCAGCATCAAAGCTGTGGTGATCCCTGATGCGGCACACCATCTGGACCTCATGCCAAGTAATCCACAGGACTCGAATGCAATCATAAGTGCGCGAAATATGTTTAAACAGAATATTAGAAAGTGGATACAGGAATTTTGAAGCAGGGGGAGAGCGTAAAGGAATTCTAGACGATTCAAAAAATAATAATAAATAATTTTAAGTTTACATATTTGTTTGTTTTCTCTATAATAGGTTTTGTTTCCATTCATGTACCGCACTCTAGTTTTACATCAGACGGAGTGTTGTCACATGCCAAGCTACAATAAAAAAAATCGACTTTTTTTGTATTAAAAATTTGAAAATAAATTATAGTTCTTTTTTTATTTACTTACGGTTACTGTTTGATATTTAACAATTCCTCATTATTTTGTACGTGTCTAAATAAAGATTACTGAAACAAAGTCCACGGAGAAGACGCCTAAATAAATTTTGGCCATATTAAAATCCCGCATACAACATAGAGCTAAGATAGGATTCGAACCTTACGTCCTCCACTACTAATCTCGAAATTCCCCTATTCCAACTTACCATCGGCAGCCCTTTTAACTGTAGTTTTTTCACAAGCAAGCTCTATCTACATTTAAGTCCTCTACAAGTATCCGTAATCCGAGCACTTTCCGGGATCGCAATCCTCGATCGAAAGGAACGAAAAATCGACAGATAGGTTATTGGCACGCACAAACTACCATTTTCATCCTGAAGTCAATCTCTAATCTGTGATCCATCCTCTCACGGATGGTTTGCTTTGACAGATTGCAATTTCGATCGGCAGATAGGTTATTAGCACACTTTACTAAAAATCTGTATCGATTTTCTATCTGAAAAGGGATCAAGATTGATTATTAATTTCAGGCGTAAGACGACTGGTATAATAAAAAAATATCTGTTAATTTAAATTTGTTAATATTGTTTCTTTTTAAGTGTTATCTTTTAGTTTACATAATTGTATTGACATATCAGTGAGAGTCCGTTGTGGGGTCGAATGTTACTCAGATAATTATGTTCTCGGAATACGTACACAGCAAAATTAACATATTACATTACTCATATTGCAAGCAAACGACTATTACGAGTATAGTTAACTGCAAAAGTGCTTATTTAGTTAATTTACTTATATGTAGTATCACCACACTCCGCCTGAGCGCAGTTCATCAGCAAAAACAGCTGCTTGCACAGTCGCCTCCGCTGTGTTGGCTTGAGAGCAGCTACGGTCGAAGATCCCGCGAATCTCGCAAAATTAAGTCCAGTATCAATGTAACTTTGTTATATACCTTGGTCGCTTGGAGTTGATGGTATAATTTTTTTTTTATCGTAGCTCGGCATGTGACAACACTCCGCCTGATGTAAAGCTAGAGTGCGGTCCATGAATAGAAACAACTGCTACTACAGAGAGACCTGTCCGGGCAGCAGTCGCCTCCACTATGCCGGCTTGAGGAGACGAGCATGTACCATCCATATTGACAGTGCACACTCCTCTCGTTATACCTGGCTACTTTCAAACTATTCCCGAAACGCGACAAGGTCACTTCGCGGGTGTTACATTCGAAAGTGGTACTGGCCCAGGGCGGCAGACTGGGCAAATTACGATCATCAGTCTGCCTACCACTCTTTAATAGTACCTATAGACACTGAGCGACTAAAGTACATATAACAAAGTTATATTAAGACATTATTTAAAAAATTTTGGTTATTGCCATTTCACCAATTCGACAATAGATTCACCTTTAGCTTAACTTTAGGTGGAGTGTGCCGAGAATATGAGCAAAAAAAAACCGTAAAAAAAAAACTTTTGTTGCCGACTATTCAACATGCGGTATCTATTGAAGCGCTAAACTCAGTATTGAACGAGCGAGTGTGTCGAAACATAGTGTGTTGAAAATGTTAAAAATAATAATAATAATATTGTTAAACACAATTTTAATATTTGGATTAAACTACAAATATGAAACTAAATTTTTCGAAGTTCCACTCGACCATTTTTCGTTTGCTCGAAACGAAACGTTTAAAATTAAATATTTAGTCAATTCTTCTTATTGGGATGCTGGAAGTGGACCTATATTCTTTTATACCGGAAATGAGGTTAGTTTTGAACAGTTATCGCTATTTTAGTCACCGTAACCAGTTGGTGGATTGTGTCTACATACTATGACTGTACTTGACTATATTGAAGACAAATTACTAACTGTAAACAAAATAGAATCAATTCATATAATGTGCGTGTAGTTATACATTAAACAAAATTCCATAAGAATTATCCTCCTCGGATCCTTCAAGCGGAGTGTGAAAAAGCACCTTCTCAGGCCGGCATAGTAATGACGACTGGAGTCACCGTGTTAGCGGTCCTCCAGTCGTCAGTGCTCATGGACCTCCGCTGCGCTTACCATCAGGCCAGTCGAGGTCACATGTCGTGTCAAAATTAAAAAAAGGAAAGAATTCACTTAATTTGTTAATAATAATAGATGTATACTCCGACTTACATTTACTAAGATATAGTAAATGTAAGATTTTATAAAATAACTTAGATAGCCCTTTGTTGAGGGAAGTTTTGAGTTTACAAGATGATATGCTCTGCTGATGAATATGCTCAGATAAAAATGGATCATTTAATTGAATTACAAATGAAAGAGGTTTCGAAAAGCTGAGGTCGCCAATGTCCAGGTTCGGCCTCGCGTCTGCAAAACTGGTATCGCCGCTTCTAGATTTGGTTTAGCGGTGGCACTGTTTAAAAGATTCCCTAAGAAGTCGTTTGCACCAGGAGGCCGGTTAAAGTTTTACGGCGACGACGACCGTTAAACGTTTACATTTACTCCACACGCGTTGCAATATCGTGTAAATTCATATTGTTATCGTTAAAAGGGTGGCTGATCTCGAAAAATAATTGAAAAACATATTTGGCTTCTTTTCATACGTTAGCAACATTGGTTTGACGATTACTTTAACTTTAACCAAGCCAAGATTCGCTGGTTACGGTTAAGGTTAAACTATTATAGTTAAAGTTATTTTAACCGGCCTTCTGGTGCAAACGTCCCTAAGTCAAAAGTACACATACGATGTTTTAATACATTTTAGGGACAAATCGAAGTATTTGCGAAAAACACCGGTTTTATGTGGGATATCGCCGAAGAATTCAAAGCTATGCTCGTTTTCGCTGAACACAGGTGAGGAGAATATATATTTTTTACAATTGTAAACGAATTTCTGGATCCATCAGGGATTTCTATACCACTTACGCTAGTCAACATCTTTTAGGCGGCATAGAGGAAACAACTGTTTGCAGTTTCTTTGTGGTAGCAGTTGTTTCCGTTCGTGGACCGCACTAGCCTAACATCAGTTTTATGGAAACAGTAAAAAATCGTTGATTTTATGGGTTGATACTGGATCCGTCTGATACATTGAAATATATTTGCGTACTAGACTTGTATATTTCTTCTACACCTAGAATGCAGTCCCTAAATGTAACACGATGGTTGACGAATCTTACGCCTTTTGTTTGTTACCGAATCCTTGGAAATTCTTTATTTATATAAATGATTTTCCGTATGTTTTTACATCTATTAGATGTGTGATAAAACAACGCAGCACCTACTATCAATAAGTTAATAGAAACCAATTGCATCCATGACCGTGAACAATTGCGACTCAACTACCGGGATAATTTATTTGTTATTCAGATCTCTATGATGACGACATATTACTAAACTCTTTTTTTCTTTTTGTTTTATATGGCGTATAACAATTTGCCAGTGTCAAAGTAAATATTTTTGCATCAAGTTAATAACATTGTGCATCACGAGTCATTCATTCATCACACCAAACAGTCAGGTCAAGTCTCAGTCAAGTCAAAAATTATTCCAGTAAAGTGGTAGAATCTTTACTGAAACTTCCTAGGGAGTTTTGGAGGGAAAATGGAAACACAGGTTCCCTTCTTTTGAATTGTTTGCCCACACTTACGCACATTCAAGAACACTTAATGATTAATAATCCACGATTATTACACATTAACACTCGAAGAAACACAAGTTTGGGAAAATAATTTAAAACAAACAACCGTCTCAAGATGGCCGCCGAAACCCCCTATTAAACTCTTTACGCGTATAAGTCGCATTGGAATCCATTGGATACACTAGTTGTCGTTATTCATTTTCTTAATATTCCACTAAAGCACAATGCCCATTTTTGGGCTCACCTAATATCCAATACTAAATGTTAGCAAAACAATATTCCAAAATAATATCTTATTTTTTATTTCAATTGTATCAAAATATTAAAGATTTCCAATCAACAGACAATGTTTAATTAAATAAAAACAGAATTATCAATTATTAAAGCATTTAATATGATAATAACCTCAAATATTACTTAGATCAAAAAAGTCTAATTACCTACTCAATAATCCAGGTGTGAAAAATTAAGACTGATTGGTGATAAGGAATGTAGATTTATTTTTCTACAAAATGAACTAAATATCATGGACAAACTCTAGATTTTTTTTTCTCTTTTCCATTTCTCTAAGACTAATGGGCATTCTCCTTCCTGAAGAGGCATGTTACTAAGTCGGCATAGCGGACGCAACTACTGTCTGCAGATCTCTTTCTCTGACAGAGGTCGCCTCCGTTCATGGATTTCACTCTAGCCTAACATCAGGCGCAGGTGGTCATACGACGGGCTAAAATAAAAAATTGCCTTTCAAATGGTTGCTCGGTGCCTATAGGCATTATTAAAGAGTAGTAGGCAGACTGATGATGGTTATTAGTCCAGCTTGCCGTCCTGGGGTAGTACCACCACTTTCGAATGTGACACCTGTGAAGTGACTTTGTCGCGTTTCGGGAATAGTTTGAAAGTAGCCAGATATAACGAGATGAGTGTGCACTGTTCTCTTCTCTTCTCGTCTCTTCAAGCCGGCATAGTGGAGGCGACTGCTGCCTGTAGAGATTTCTCTGTAGTAGCAGTTGTACCCGTTCATGGATCGCACTCTAGCTTCACATTCTAGACGTGCTAAAGATGCCTTTCAAATGTAACTTTTGTATCTCTTCTACATCTCTATGTGTCTATTTGTGGTTTATTTTTTCTATTAAATAAATAAATAATAGTATTGTTTCAATTCCAGATATTATGGCGAATCCATGCCATTTGGTAACAAGTCCTTTGACAAGGAGCATATAGGCTATCTAACAGCCAATCAGGCGCTGGCGGATTATGCTGATCTTGTTAATGATCTTCAGGAAAATAGTTTGAAACCTAGATATCCTGTTATTGCTTTTGGAGGTAAAATAAAGCTAATAGTTGTTTTTTCTTGTAGCTCGGCATATGACAACACTCCGCCTGCTGTTTAAGCTAGTGTCCATGAACAGTCGTCTTCGCTATGCCGGATTGAGGAGAGGAATGTGCACCGTCCAGATTAACAATGCACACTGCCTCTTCTTATATCTGGCTACTTCCACCGTCACCGAAACGCGACAAGATAACTTCATTTTAAAGTGGGAGTACTACCGCAGGGCTGCAGACTGGGCTGATAGCCATCTGCAGGACCATCGTCACTGGTCGACAAATTGTAAACCTAGTGTGGTCCATGAATGGAAACAACTGCTACTACAGAGAATTCTCTACAGGCAGCAGTCACCTCCACTATGTCGGCTTGAAGAGACGAGCATGCACCATCCAGATCGACAGTGCACACTCCTCTCGTTCTATCTGGCTACTTTCAAACTATTCCCGAAACGCGACAAGGTCACTTCACGGGTGTTACATTCGAAAGTGGTGGTACTGCCGCCTATCGAACGGCAGACTGGATGATCAGTCTACCTACCACCCTGAGCGACCAAAGTACATATGTGGTTTAAGATCTTTATTGAGTACTCTAAGAACATTACATTCTCTTACAGAGATACATTATATTATATATTTAGTAGACATTATATAAAGCAAATGGTGATCGGTTTATTATAACTATAACTATATACAATAACTTTAACTAGTACAATAAAAATAGGAATAAAAACAAACAACAAACAAAGCAGCATGCACGCGACAACCTCGGGGTTGCTCACTAATTTTAGTTCAAAAGAAATTGTCACACACATATTGCTTTAACAGCTTTTTAACATATAACAAAGTTACATTGGTACCGGTCAGAATTTTTAGCGAGGTTCAAACACGGGACTCATCGATCGTGAGTTCATGCGTCTTACCGCTAGACCACGCCGCTCTTTTTGTGTCACTCCATACTTGCAATCTGCCCATCTTTTTAAAATTGCAGGTTCCTACGGCGGCATGTTATCAGCATACTTCCGCTTGAAGTATCCACATATAGTAAACGGCGCGATAGCTGCATCAGCTCCCGTACACCAATTCACAGGAATGGTGCCATGTTCGGCTTATTACAGAATTGTTACATCGAGTTTTAAAACTACCAATATGAAATGTGTGGAGAATATTAGGAAATCTTGGTCCATAATTAGGTAATACAATACAGTTAAGGTGAAAGCCAACACCTGAGCGTCCATACATTTTGTTTTACAACATTGTTCGATACTTAGCAGATTTATGTTGAAATTAAGTAATTTGATAACTTTCTCAGCACTAATTATTATCGCAAATCACTATAATAAACAAATAGCTACGGCACAGAATATATAAATTGCATTTTAAATATTTAAAACATTTTATATTAGTTATATTTCACAAGCATTTTATATATTCTGTGCCGTAGCTGTTTCTTTATTATAGTGATTTGCGATAATATTAGTGCTGAGAAAGTTATCAAATTACTTAATTTCAACATAAATCTGTTATGCTTCAAACAATGTGGTAAAACAAAATGTATGGACGCTCAGGTGTTGGCTTTCACCTTAAGTAGAATATACTTATTAAATATTTAAATGGCAAGAAACGGAACGACCGTGTCCCTTGGGGGTAAAACTTTACTTTGGACACTCAATAAACAGAGAAAGCTTGATATATCGAGATTATTCAATCTGGGCAACAATTCAATTTCTTTTAAATATATTTTGATGGCTGACAAACTGGTGATGGTTATTTGTCCAGTCTGTCGTCCTGGGGCAGTACCATCACTTTCAAATGTAACACCCGTGAAGTGACCTTGTCGCGTTTCGGGAACAGTTTGTAAAGTAGCCAGGTATAACGAGAGGAGTGTGCACTGTCAATTAAGGTGGTGCGTCCTCGTCCCTCAAGCCGGCATAGCGATGGCGACTGGTACCCATAGAGATTTCTCTGTAGTAGCAGTTGGTTAATAGACCGCACTCTAGCTTTACATCAGGCGGAGTGTTTTCATATGCCGAACTACAATAAAAATAACCTGGAAAACTTTTCTATGTTTTCTAGAAACTTCTCCAAAGACGCAAACAACACAGCTTGGTTAAAAACCCAGTGGAATCTCTGTGATCCAATCAAAACTAGTGATGATGTTGATTTACTAGTAGATTTTATTAAAACTGTCTACGAGACTATAGCCATGGTTAACTATCCATATGAGTGCGACTTCTTGATGCCGTTACCTGCATATCCAGTCAGATACGTTTGTCAGTACTTGAGTGAACAAAATCTTACTGATAAACCTTTATTAGAGGTTTGTGTCATTAAATTATATGTTAAACTACAAATGTTAAAAAGAATTCCAAACAAAGTGATAAGTTAAGATTGGTGATTGTTGTTGTGGATATGGAAAGGATGGATGAAAGATATGTATTAGAGATGAAACGGATAGCAGTTTAGCCGGATAGCTGGATATCCGACCGCCGAATATCCGGCGGAACGTTGCCGTTCGGTGCATCGCAAGATGCACGCTTACGCGACTTTGTTTTTAGTGCAGTAATTCATTTTCTAACTTGTAGAATTATCTTGTGATTACTGATTGTATTTTTTAAGTGATACTAACTAAATAAAGCAATTAATTATTTTAAAATATATTTTTTTTTAAATCTGGTATTCGGCCGGATAGTATTTAGGCCGTCGGATAGGCCGAATACCGGATAGTTACCGGATATCTGTTTCATGTCAAATATTTATCATGGAAAAATAGAGTCTCTTACGAATTGCCCAACTGCCTCAAAAAAAAAAATTGACAACAAGTCTGGTGAGATATGAGGAGTACCTTTTAATGGGCATGGAAACAGTAATGGATGTGGTTGAATAGAGAGAGAAAGATTCTGTGGACAAAAACACCACGAGAAATTCAATGAAACATCATTCCCATTCCCATATATTCGATTGTAGATTATCTTAGACAGACAAGACAATTAATCTTTTATTGTGTTCCAATTTTAGGGCATTGGAAAAATTCTGAATACCTTTACCAACTATACTGGTAAAACAAAATGTATTGACTATAAGAGTGGAGATGATTATGGAAACCTAGACGCTAAGGGCTGGGACTACCAGGTAAATATCATTGTTTATATACAACTAAATAAACAATAACGCTCCCAATGTAATGCGAAAGAAAAGATGACAGCAGTCACTTTTAAGTTTTCTGTTGAGTTAGAATTTGACTTGACGGCAACATTTGAAGCGGCTTACGCTTTTTTCGTGTCCGATGTATGAAGTTTGCTCCTCTAGTATATGTCTATGGTAAATATGTACTTTTTTTATAGTAGTACTATCTGTTAATTGTTAAACTATGAAGGTGTATTGATGGCTATTACTTCTATGCTGTATAGTCGAAAATAAGAACCTTCGATAAAATGTTTTTATTTAGTATTATTGTTGTTTTTTTTATTGTGTAGGCTTATACCGTGTACATATTAAATCCTCAACAATTATTGTCAATGGGAACGGTTATATCCCTATTTTTTTTAAATCTTAAGTCTTGAATATACATACTTAAGTCAAGAGCGGCCGTGGTCTAGCGGTAAGACGCGTGAACACACGATCGATGAGACCCGTGTTCGAACCTCGCTAATTCTGACCGGTACCAATGTAATTTTGTTATATGTACTTTGGTCGCTCATTAAAGAGTGGTAGCCAGACTGATGATGGTTATTTGACCAGCCTGCCGTCTTGGGCTAGTACCACCACTTTCGAATGTAACACCCGTGAAGTGACCTTGTCGCGTTTCGGGAATAGTTTGCAAGTAGCCAGGTATAACGAGAGGAGTGTGCACTGTCAATCTAGATGGTACATGCTCGTCTCCTCAATACGGCACAGCGGAGGCGACTGTTGCCCGCACAGGTTTCTCTGTAGTAGCAGTTGTTTCCGTTTATGGACCGCACGCTAGCTTTACATCTGGCGCCTCGACAGTCTCCATGTATACATTTATATGCACACATCAAATATTTACGTTTAAATTCTAGGCTTGCACAGAAATGGTCATGCCAATGTGTACAACAGGTACAGAGGATATGTTCGAACCGAGACCCTGGAACCTAAAAGAATTTTCGGCTGATTGTAAAAAGAAATACGGTGTTGAACCTAAACCAGACTTGGCTAGGATTGAATTTGGTGGCGATAGACTGAGAAGTGCTTCTAATATTGTTTTTAGTAATGGATTGTTGGATCCGTGGGCTGCTGGTAAGTATGACCTAGTAAGGGGTTATAAGTTCCTTGAGATGTGACTTAGGTCCGTTTGTTAGGCCCATTAAAGTTACTTTAACTATTACTTTTACGGCGACGACGTTAATCGTTTACATTTACTCCACACGCGTTGCAATATCGTGCAAATTCATATTGTTATCGTTAAAAGGGTGGCTGATCCCGAAAAAATAATAGAAAAACATATTTAACTTCTTTTCATACATTTGACGTTAGTAACATTGGTTTGACGATTACTTTAACTTTAACCATCCAAGATTCGCTGATTACGGTTAACGTTAAAGTTAGCGTGAAAAATGACAGGCGCGACGATGGTGCAACTCGTGTGGAGTAAATGTAAACCATAACGATTAAAGCAAGCGTAAAAGTAATAGTTAAAGTAACTTTAACGGGCCGTCTGGTGCAAACGAACCTTAACAACAACAATTATTACGCCTTTTTCCCACAGAGATAGGCAGAGACAACGGAACACCACTTACCACGATCCTGACACAACTTCCTCGCTTCCCTCACATCCACAATTCTCTTCATGTGGCATAAACTTGCCTTTTTACCGGAGCCGGTTTTTGGGGTAATGGAAGTGGATGTTGCGCCAATGTATATTTTTTATGTTTTGTGCCCAACCCTTTATCTTGTCCTGTACCCATAGTACCAAGTATCTTTGCTTAGGATCCAAAATCTATGACGTTTTTGTATGAATTTATCCATTGATATATACAACTAGATGTGCAATAACGCTCCAAATGTGACGCTAAAGAAAACATGTCCACAGCCATGTTTAGGTTTTTTTATGTCAGATGTATGAAGTTTGCACCTCTAGTGTATATCTCTATGTATTTATCTATTTCAGGTGGCATTCTTAACAGCTATACGGATTCAGTAAAGGTTGTTCTCATCATGGACGGTGCTCACCATTTAGACCTGATGCCTCAGAACCCCAAAGATCCCAGTACAGTCCGAATGACAAGAAATATTCATAAGGAAAATATTAGAAAATGGATTCATGAATAAATATTTTTTATAAACTTAGTTTTATATGGCATTAAAACAATTTGCCAGTGTCAAAGTAAATATTTTTCCATCAAGTTAATAACGCATCACGAGTCATTCATTCATCACACGAAACAGTTTCAGTCAAGTCAAAAATTGCTACAGTGAAGTGGTAGAATCTTTACTGAAACTTCCTACGGAGTTTTGGAGGGAAAATGGAAACACATGTTCTCTTCTTTTGAATTGTTTGCCTACACTCACGCACGTTCACGAACACTTAATGGTTAATAATCCACCATTATTACACATTAACACTCGTTTAGGAAAATAAATCAAGACAGATAACCTAATGTCTCAAGATGGCCGCCAAAACTCCTTATATCAATAAATGACAGTTTTTTTTTTATTTGCCGTATACTAAGGTTTATATCATTTAAAGTTTTCTAGAGTGGGTAATGGATTTTCCTTCCCCCATATATGTATAGAAGATCTTTAAACGGACTGCTAACTGCAACTCTGTAAGCACCGAAGAAGGCTCAATTAACATACAATAGGACCACAGGAGATCACCTAGATTTATACAGGGTGTCCCGTAAGTAGTGGTGTCAACGATATTTTACAGATAGAGGGGTTCAATATCTAGAATATAATTTGGTTATTTTTTATTATACCTTCTGGTTTAAAAGTTATGACATTTTTAAAGAATTATCATTTTTTCCCCCGTTTTATCATAAATTAATGTTATAAAAATTTGTTTACAATTATTTTCACTGATATTTTTATTTAAGTGGGTTGAGAAAACACAGGGCTTTCAAATTAAAATATTATTTGGAACCAATTAATAACCATGATTAAATAAAAAATTAAAATCTAAACAAGATTAAATTTATCAAATTTTAAGCAAAATATTTAAACGAAGCTGGTGTAAAAAAATTGTATGTAAGGTTACGGGACCATTATTTTAAAAATATCTACAATTCACACGGACTCTAAAAACGTATAATAATGTTCACTATCATTTTAATTAAAGTAATTTTTCAAAGTTAAACAAGCAACAAAGTACTATTTGTCGAAGAAATTTCATTATTACCTTATGCGAATTCCAAAAAAAATAGATACGGATAAGAAAATAATTTATTAAAGTAAATGCTCAAAATGTCTCCCTCTAACTCTAACGCATAACCGACATCTTCTAATAAAGATTCTCCTGATATTTCTTAGGGCTCTTTGATTATTTTTAATTCTTTCGGACACGATATTCAATTTTTGGCGTAGTTCATATTCATTATTATTACATGTCTCATAAACAGCTTCTTTAAAGTTAACAACAGCAGACTGATGATGGTTATTTGTCCAGTCTGCCGTCCTGGGGTAGTACCACCACTTTCGAATGTAACACTCGTGAAGTGACTTTGTCGCGTTTCGGGAATAGTTTAAAAGTAGCCAGGTAAATGCTCGTCTCCTCAAACCGGCATAGTGGAGGCGACTGCTACCCGCATAGGTTTCTCTGTAGTAGCAGTTGTTTCCATTCATGGACCGCTCTCTAGCTTTACATCAGGCGGAGTATTGTCACATGCCGAGCTACAATTAAAAAAAAACACTATAATTTACTTAATAATGAATCTTTGTTTTACTTGTGATTACACTCTGCCTAATGTACTTAAGGTACGTAATCTCTGAATGAAGTATCAGTGGAAACAGGCGTCAGTCTGCCTACCCCTCTTTGAACATCCCTAAAGTCAAATTAAGAAACCGAAATGAAAATAAGATTGGAACTACAAGCAGTTAGTATCTTACAGTAGGTTAAAACGTGAAAAAGTGCAAATTTCCGACTGTAAGAATTCTTAAAATCCGTCCTATTATCGGAATACATTATTAAAAATCGACGCCCATTTGTTGTATTTATGTCGAAAAAACATTCTAATTAAAATGATAGTGAACATTATTATACGTTTTTAGAATCCGTGTGAATTGTAGATATTTTTAAAATAATGGTCCCGTAACCTTACATACAATTTTTTTTACACCAGCTTCGTTTAAATATTTTGCTTAAAATTTAATAGATTAAATCTTGTTTAGATTTTAATTTTTTATTTAATCATGGTTATCAATTGGTTACAAATAACATTTTAATTAGAAAGCCCTATGTTTTCTCAACCCACTTAAATAAAAAGACCAGTAAAAATAATTGTAAACAATTTTTTATAACATTAATTTATGATAAAACAGGGGAAAAAATGATAATTCTTTAAAAAGGTCATAACTTTTATACCAGAAGGTATAAAAAAAAATCACCAAATTATTTTGTAGATATTTAACCCTTCTATCTGTAAAATACCGTTGACACCACTACTTACGGGACACCCTGTATATCGTAGCTTTATTTGTAGAAAGTATAAATAAAATGAGATTAATACTTTTATATTTGTAGTTTAATTAATTTAAAATTAAAATACTTGAGGAGTGAACACAGAGCGGCCGTGGACTAGCGGTAAGACGCTTGGCTTGAACTCATGATCGATGAGACCCGTGTTCGAACCTCGCTAAATTTTGACCGGTACCAATGTAACTTTTTTACACGTACTTTGGCCACTCAGTGCCCATAGGCACTATTAAAGAGTAGGTAGGTAGACTAATGATGGTTATTAGTCCAGTCTGCCGTCCTGGGGTAGTACCAACATTTTCGAATGTAACACCCGTGAAGTGACCTTGTCGCGTTTCGGGAATAGTTTGAAAGTAGCCAGGTATAAGAGAGGAGTGTGCACTGTCAATCTAGATGGTACATGCTCGTCTCCTCAAGCCGGCATAGTGGAGGCGACTGCTGACCGCACATTTCTCTGTAGTAGCAGTTGTTTCCATTCATGGACCGCACTCTAGCTTTACATCAAGCGGAGTGTTGTCACATGCCGAACTACAATAATTATTCGTGTATCGTACTAAATCTAGACAGTGGCTTTAGGAAAACTGCGCTATTTATCCCTGTTTGTGAAGGTGCAATTGTGAAAAAGGCTTTTGATGAGAAAGCTTTGAAAGGGTAGTTCTTTTCAGGGGGTATGCCGTGTGACCTGAATTACATGCGCCTTCGTATCTTGACGAGAAAAAGCTACACAAACAAATGTTTTTATACGTTATTACTTACATACTTATTATAAATAAAAATCAAGCCGGCATAGTGGGGGCAACTGCTGCCTGTAGACATTTGTGTATGAGTACATTATGTATCGTATTCTAGCTTAACATCAAGCAAAGTGAGAGTATGAACTATTTTTTTTTAAATGTGAACGTTTTATTTTAGAGATTTTCTGTAAAAAAATTTTTAATGAGCTTTCAACAATAAGGGTCGTTTGCACCAGAAGGCCGGTTAAAGTAACTTTAACTATTACTTTTACGGCGACGACGACCGTTAAACGTTTACATTTACTCCACTCGCGTTGCAATATCGTGTAAATTCATATTGTTATCGTTAAGAAGGTGGCTGATCTCGAAAAAATAATAGAAAAACATATTTGGCTTCTTTTCATACATTTGACGCTAGCAACATTGGTTTGACGATTACTTTTACTTTAACCAAGCCAAGATTCGTTGGTTACGGTTAAAGTAACCGTCAATAATGACAGGCGCGACGATGGTGCAACTCGTGTGGAGTAAATATACACCATAATGTAAATGTAACGGTTAAAGTAAACGTAAAAGTAATAGTTAAAGTTACTTTAACCGGCCTTCTGGAGCAAACGACCCTAAATCGTGACCTTATCTCGTTTAATTCTGACTAATGTAACTATGTATGTACTTTGGTCGCTCAGTGCATTAAAAAAAATAGAAGATTATTATGTAAAAACTGACACAGTACGGAAATATCATGTTTTCCATGAACATAGAGCGTGAGACTTCTTGTAGAGTAATACTATCTGATTTTACAATCTAATTACTGTTATTTTATCTATACGTACGTAGACATAATAAATGCACCTACATGCATAGTACTTATTGCATATTGTATGCAATATTAACAGTTATAAATTCTTTTGAACTTTACCGGCATTTCAATGTAATTTATTTTATTGTAGCTCGACATGTGACAACACTCCGCCTGATGTTTAACTACAGTGTGGCTCATGAACCGAAAAACTGCTACTTCAAATAAATTTCTATAGGCAGCAGTCGCCTCCGCTATGTCGGCTTGAGTAGACGAACAGGCAGATTGACAGCGCACGCTGCTCTTGTTATATCTGGCGATTTTCAGACTGATCCCGTAATGCGACAGTGACGTTACGGGTGTTACATTCTAAAGTGGTGGTACTACCCCAAGATGGCAGACTGGGGTCTTCATTTAGCGAGATTTGAACACGTGTCTCATAGATCGCGAGTTCACGCGGTCTACCTATAGACCACGGCCAGTTTCGACAATTATGGGAGTGCCTTCTGCTGAACATTGTTTATCTGTGTTCACTTTTTTATGTCGTATGTAAACTCTAACAGGGATAAGCAGAGTCTATGGAGCGTCTGCAACTTCTCTACATACGAATTCTATCTAGACAACATCTATTATAATTATTCTTACTTGAGTACTAGAGTTCGCAACGTTATGTGAGATTCCGTCGCCTAAGAACACTTTTCACATATTTGTGAACGATTTTATCTCTATCGCAGTTTCTTCTATATTTTATACCGGTGTGAAAAGAAAGGCGACATCAGAAGTTGTAAACATCTTTATTTTATTTATATTTATTTTTTAAGAACGTAATTTTTAATTTGATTTATTTATTTAAAGCTTAGTGTAGCGTGCACACAGACGAACTTAGTGCTAATTAGCATTCTCTTCCAGCTAACCTCCGTGTTTATGACAGATGTGAGCGAAGAGAAGCAAGTTTTTAAACAAATATAAATACAGATTCTAGACATATATAAATAATATTAATTATTATTATATTAAATATATTTACAAGGGATTGATATACAGTGCTGCGTGAAATGATTCAACTCACAGAAGAATGAAAGACAGAAGAAACATAATATCTGTTCAAAGTAATATTTGTCTGATAGAGCAGAGAATTTGAACTCTACGCATGTAGAAGAGAGAGAGGAAAAAATTTCACGCTTCATTCACCTGCCATAACATGAACATCGTCCTTCCGGCAAAACAGGTAATCTAAGCTCCAGGTATTTGACCGCCCCGCCCAGTTTAAAGGCTGCGTTCGGAGTCGGCGCACGCGCATTCCAACTTAACACACTTGCGATCTTAAACAGCTGTTCTCAAAACAAATAGTGATTTGAATTAAATAAAAATTGGTGTACTGTGTAATATAATTTTATTTTTATAAATTTATTTTAATTGTGTTGTGATATTAATTCCAAAAATAATAAAGGTGTCGTAATCGAGTAATTATAAATATTTAGTTCACAGTGTATTGAGACGAATTTGCCGCAACGAATCCGCGTTTTTTTCTTCTTATACTTTTACTGTTGCAAAATTATTACATCATAAGAAACTGTGGCCGTAATAATGTTTTGATGTTATTGAATATTAGTTTAAAATTGTAAAATGATATAATAATGGATTTTGGACCGCTTGCTTGATTGGTATGTCTGTGTTAATTAAATTTTAATTGGATTATTAACAGTACTTATTAGAATGTGATTAAATATATTATTTTTATGCATACACCTTATATTGTCTATCTTTTATAGGTTAGTTATTTGTAAACTTAGAACTGCTTCCTACATAATCTAAAAGGAAGAAGAAAGGGCAGCTTCGTATTATAGCGCAGGCAAAATTGTCCAGTCTGTGGTCCTGGGGTAGTACCACCACTTTCGAATGTAACACCCGTGAAGCGATTTAGTCGCGTTTCTGGAATAGTTTGAAAGTAGCCAGGTATAACGAGAGGAGTGTGCACTGTCAATCTAGCTGGTACATGCTCGTCTTCTCAAGCCGGCATAGTGGAGGCGACCGCTGCCCACACAGGTTTCTCTCTGTAGTAGCAGTTGTTTCCATTCATGGATCGCACTCTAGCTTTACATCAGGCGGAGTGTTGTCACATGCCGAGGTACAATAAAAAAATCTCGCTTCGTCTCACGGGTTTTTAAGGCCCGGTATCCACCAAAGCGGAGAGGAAAGGAGATGTGTCGTAAACAACCAATAAGATTACGTTATTTTCAAATCTACTGTTCGCTTAGCTTCGATAGACTTGATGCAAGCGGAGATGTTTCGTTTTTATATAGACTTCTTTCTCCCCTTTTGGTGGATGCCGGGCCCAATGCGAGTGCAAGATTTGGGGAGAATAATTTTCATACTTAAGGAGCCGTTAATTTGATAAGCTTAGTAGTGTCAACCACCGCCATAATATAGGTGAAAGTTTTATTCAAATTAATTGACAAGAACTTTAACATGTTTTTTTTTGTCTAAATCACAAAAGCCGGTTTGACATGACTGTGTTAAGATTAGAATCCACTTTCAACTCCAATACTAAAGGCGTGGACACACGAGCTTGGGTTTAATTCGCGCAAAGTTCTGGTACCAACGTAACTTTTTTGAAGCTTTGGACAATAGGCAAGGTCCTCAAAGACTAACCCATGTTAAATCAAAAACCATAACACCCGTGAAGTGACTTTGTCGCGTTTCGGGAATAGTTTGAAAGTAGCCAGGTATCACGAGAGGAGTGTGCACTGTCAATCTAAGATGGTACATGCTCGTCTCCTCAAGCCGGCATAGTGGAGGCAACTGCTAGCCGCACAGGATTCTCTGTAGTAGCAGTTGTTTCCGTTCATGGACCGCACTCTAGCTTTACATCAGGCGGAGTGTTGTCACATGCCGAGCTACAATAAACAAAAATGTATTCTGTAAAAATATAAGTGCTTGTTTCCGGGTTTCTATAGTTTTATTTATAATAGAAACTTTTTCCAAAATTTCAGCAAATCTCTTTTCAGCAGAATGAACATAGTTATACACACATACAGTATAATCCCCAAACTCAAATGTCATTACAGAAAATTTGATCCCGAAGTTTCCAACGGAAGTGCTCAGCAAATATTCAATATGGAAATAATGTTCACTTACATGTAAAATATACTTGATCACACAACCAAACTTGAACCTTATATGTAACTCACTAAATTCGTTTTTGCTTCAACCAGAGTAACGAGAAATGTGGCTAGGTCTTAAGAGTACCTGAACAATCTAGGATCAAAATAACAGATTAAATATTGGAAATGTAGAAACGTTTTTATGCTTTTAAATTGTGATTTTCAAAAAATAAATATTTTAGAATCCTCTTTCATTTAGAATCCTCAAACCGGCATAGCGGGGGTGATTGTTGCCTGTAGAAATTTCTCTGTGAACCAACAGTCTAATTTATTTACTTATTTATTCTAAATAGTATAACAAACAGTTTACAACGGGGTGGTAGATACCCCTCGGTCTCCTGGTGAAAGTAAGGGAGTTTGGTCGCGGTGGGTGGAAGAGGGTGGTTGTGGGCGGCGAAAATCTCAAAAAATGTATGTCTGTCTTCTTCTAACTTATGACATGTTGAGTACTAAGTATAGAGTTCTAAAAATTTTTGAAATAATCTAGAAAACTCCAATATGTGTTCAACTGTTTGTTGATTTTGATGTTGGTTTATTACATACATATATAAAGTGAGGTGAAGTAATGAAATGGTGAAGTAATATAAATAGTATAAAAATAATTTATTTAAGGTTAAATTAAATTCATATTTAAGTATGAAATATAAGTATTCACTGATCTACTCCCCTATGATTGTGCAAATTATGTTTGAATGCTTGGGTCCAGTCAGAAGCCTCCCATTTTATTTTGTTGGCACGCCATATACATTGGCTCTAGTGGTGGGTTATTACTGGGTTTTACACCACAATAACAATTTATATAATAATTAAATAAATATTGTTTAGTAATAAAAATAAATTATGAAGATAATGTTAAGTAAATATGTACTACTTTTACAACCTTGAAACTGTTTATTGTTTTATACGCGCATAATAGAAAGCGCGTAGGTATAGAGGTACCTACTTAGTAACTTAAGTATAATAATGTATATTGAAGTATTATATAAATACATATATTTGTATATTTATGGAAGTTTTAAATGAAGCACTGCTTGTTAAAGACTCGAAGCTATTTGTTTATAAATAAACTAATATACGTACAATTTAAACACTTGGATACCCCGTCCTGATACCCAGGACAAGGAAAGACAACATAAACCTAACCCTAAAAAACTGATACTCTAAAAAGATATTTACTTTTATAAAATACCAATATTTATATTTAATTATACACATTAAGTATTTATTGTCGGGAATCAAACCCGGGATCTTTGCGTTGACCACTGCGCTACAGAGGTCGATAACACAAACATGGATTGATTATACAGGTGGTTTGATTGTTCAAAACCATGTAGTATGTCGGCTATAGAAAGTACAATTTTCCATACATTGTTCATTGTTTGTTGTACTCGTAATATATAAAAAAAAATAGCTGGGTGTGTACTGATTCCCACGTAATTCGAATTACATAGTGTATGTGTTTTCTCTTACAGTAAGATCCACCGTCAACAGAAGCGTGAAGTAATATTTTTTATGCTAGTACAGAAATATTTACACCGACCTTTAATTTAACTTAATAACTAATTAAAATAACTAAATAATAACTAAAAAAAATAATAACTATTTAGTGCGACGGCACTACCTGATCATAGTATGTGCTATATACTGGCGAAAACAACTACCAAAAAGAAATGTCTACAGAGACGAGAGAAGAAGACAGAGCGGCCGTGGTCTAGCGGAAAAACGCGTGAACTCACGATCGATGAGACCCGCGTTTGAACCTCGCTAATTCTGACCAATATAACTTTGTTATATGTACTTTGGTCGCTCAGTTTAAAAATTTAAATGCCGTTTTTTTTGTTAATTATTATACGCTCGGTTTATAATTGACGAGTTTCTCGTGCATTGTTTTCGTCATACGCATTTTCGAAGCCATGGTAGAGTTTGACGATGACCATGCCCATGTTAATAAACATTTTCATTTTATTCGATAGAGGTTTTACACTAAAAGTGGTGACATTCCCCCCTCCACATACCAAAATACTACTGCTAACTGAATTAGTTATGGGCTAAAATTTGTACAGCTCAATCACGACTCTATCTATTTTCAGACTGACATCTCTTTTCTGGACTGAATAGTCTAAATAGTTTTTTTTTAAACATAATATGAATTTTGCGCCCGTCTGCGCCTGGGTCGTGGTACAACCCCAAGACGATAGACTCGGCTATTCATAAATCATACCACGGTCTTAAATGTAAAATAATGTTGTTTTCAGATAAATTACTACAATGACATCTGAGCAAGACAGCGGTGGTTGTGTAAACCAAGCGTTTGAAGCTGCTGATGATGGATTCCAGACAATTGATCTTCGGAAGACCAAGAATGAAGAGCAAGAACATATTGAATTTCAACAGGTATCCAATTACTCCTACATACAATAAAGAAAACTTTCATTATCCTATATAAAAACACTCCGGCTGATGTTAAGCTAGAGACAGATAAATTTCTGCATACAGCAGTCGCCTCCGCTATGCTGATTTAAGGAGACGAGTACCTGGCTCTTCCAAACTCATTTCACGGGTGTTACACTTGAATTTTTTTGCATTTCTAAATAAAAATTATTTATAAATTTATTTGTCATCTAGTTGTTGCCCGCGACTTCGTAAACGTATAGTAAATATTATGTTTAATTTATGAAAAGATGGGGCATAAATAGTAGTGAAGCATAGGCTAGCCCAGGGGTTCCGAGCCTGGTACGAACCTGTTGTCTCAACTGAGAAATCCAAAATTAAACCCACGATACCATTTAGGTATAGTTCAGGGAATAGAGACAAAAAAAGGTCAAATTTCGGAAGAATTAAGGGAAAGCTGAGTTTTTGCATAAAGCTTCCTTCTGTGCTTCTTTATTCCCTGGATTATTAAGCAAAAAGTTTGTACAATATATTATACTAACTGAATCGGTAGCTGAACAGTTTTTTTGTCGCACAATTGACAAGTGGAATGCTTTGCCCCTCCATGTGTTCTTCCAGTCCTTTCACCTTGGATCCTTCAAACGGAGTGTGAAAAAGCACCTTCTCAGGGCGGCATAGTAATGGCGACTGGAGCCACCGTGTAAGCGGGTCCTCAGCTGAGCTTACCATCAGACCAGTCGAGGTTACAAAAAATAAATAAATCTGTAAGTAGGTCGTGAATTAAAAAAGTTTGGGAACCAAAAGCAAGTGATTAATAATAATTAGAATATAAAAAATAAAAATTCCCATTTTAGAAACATGAAGTAGCTATTTTTTTTTACCAAAATGGCCTCGATTACCTTCTTAAAGCCATAAATACCGCGCTTTAATTCCAAATTCAAATTAAATTCGTGCTTGGAACGCCGCACGTGCATCCTACACCCCTGAATGAAGATTAATCAACAAAAATAATTAATATTAAACAATTTTTTCCTTTATTTCTTTACCGTTAAAGTTTAAAATAATATAAACACTAATATGACAGGTTTTTTTAATAGTATCTCGCCATATAACAACACTCCGTCTGATGTTAGCTAACGTGCGGTAAGAACTCCAAAATTTCCATAGGCAGCAATCGCCTCCACTATGCCGGCTTCAGGACCATTCAGATTGACAGCGCACACTCCTCTCGTTATACCTGGCTACTTCCAAACTTATTCCGAAACGCCACAAAGTTTTACACTCACGGGTGTTACATTCCAAAGTGGTGGTATTACCCCAGGACGGCAGACTGGGCTAATAACCATTATGACAGGCAATGATATAACACTAATTTTTTTGTTGCTTTTTTATTATTATTTTATTATTTATATACATAGTGACAATTATTTTAGGGTGCAGTGAGGTAATCATGATCAACTTAAACATAAAATCTCCTCGACACTGCACCTGGATATTTTCCAAATAAATAAATGAGTTTGCCTACCACTCTCTAATAGTGCCTATGAACATTGAGCGACCAATGTACATATAACACAGTTACCGGTACATTGGTACCGGTCAAGGAGAATTGAACACTAACTACCGATACAGCGACTATCCTAGAATAAATACAGTAATTTTATTTTGTATAGATAAGATAAGATACAAATTAAAACTGCTTTTATTTTTTTAAACTCTTATTTCTTTGAGCAGCCGTAGTCTAGCGGCAAGACGCGTGAACTCACGAACGGTGAGACCCGTGTTCGAACCTCGCTAATTCTGACCGATACCAATGTAACTTTGTTATATGTACTTTGGCCGCTCAGTGTCTATAGGCACTATTAAAGAGTGGTTGGCAGACTGATGATCCAGTCTGCCGTCCTGGGGCAGTACCACCACTTTCGAATGTAACACCCGTGAAGTGACTGTCGCGTTTCGGGAATAGTTTGCAAGTAGCCAGGTATAACGAGAGGAGTGTGCACTGTCAATCTAGATGGTCTCCTCAAGCCGGCATAGTGGAGGCGACTGCTGCTCGCACAGGTTTCCCTGTAGTAGCAGTTCTTTCCATTCATGGACCGCACTCTAGCTTTACATCAGGCGGAGTGTTGTCACATGCCGAGCTACAATTTAAAAATAAGATAAGATACAAGTTAAGACTTATTAAGACTCTTATTTTTTTAAATAACAAGTCAAAATAAATCCTTTTTCGTCTAAACAAACAAAGAGCCAACGTCCTCACGAATTATAAAAATAATAACAATTATGAAGGTACAGCGTTTTGCCATTAAGTACAATGCGTTTGAGTGCTTTTGCCATATTACGCCCTAATAGTGTGTTTTAAGTACTCTTAATGGAGCCTTGAAGGCTTCATAATAATGTCGGTCACAAAGAAGAATGCCCATTTGCCTAAGAAAAATGGGCCCACAATTTTTTTTCTCAAGTTTACCAATGATTTTTAGTTAATTTTGTAGAAAATAAATCTGCTTCCTTATTACCAATTAGTTTTAATTTTTTCACCCGGGTTATTGAGTAATTATTTGTTTTCTGTTGTAATATTTGAGGTTATTATTATTTTAAATGCTTTAATAATTGAAGATATCTATTTTTTATGTAATTAAACATTGTCTATTGATTGGTAAATAATGTGTTGATATAATTAAAATAATTAATACAAAATTGTTTTGATACCAAACTATTTAATAGGTATCAAGTGGGCCCAAAAATGGCCATTCTCCTTTTTGGGAAAATATTTGTCTTACGTATTTTTTAACTTCTGTAACTCTGAACTAACTTCTTGCTCTTTTCATTGTAGCTCGACATGTCAGCAGGCAGTTATCGACCTCGCTTTACCGGCTTAAGGTTACTAACGTAATGTTGAGGTTGAAAGGGAACACTTTAAATGAAGTTAGGGTCTTTTCACGGGTGTTTTACTTCAAATGGTGGTACTATCCTAAGGTCCGCCTGCACCAGAAGGTCGCACGGCGACGACGTAACCGTTAAACGTTTACATTTATTTACTCCGCACGCGTTGCAATATCGTGTAAATTCATATTGTTATCGTTAAAAGGGTGGCTGATCTCGAAAAAATAATAGAAAAACATATTTGGCTTCTTTTCACACATTTGACGTTAGTGACATTGGTTTGACGATTACTTTATCTTTAATCAGCCAAGATTCGCTGGTTACGGTTAGCGTTAAAGTAAGCGTCAAAAATGATAGGCGCGACGATTGTGCAACTCGTATGGAGTAAATGTAAACGTAACGGTTAAAAGTAATAGTTAAAGTAGCTTTAACTGTCCTTCTGGTGCAAACGTCCCTAAGACTAACCACTAGGTAGTCTGTCTACCTACTAATGTATTTTTTTAAATTAAACAAAGTTCCGTTCTTCTTATATGTATGTATAGAATGAAATAGAGAAAAGCGTTTCTTCCCGAATCCCATCCTCAGTTATCCTTTAGCTGTGGAAGGGAGGACACGTTCCTGCCCAAACTGTTAAGGCGCGAAACTTTTACGTTCATAGACTTTGTAACAACAGTTTCTTTTATTTAATTTAAATTATAAATTAATAAAATAGTATTGTGTGTTATGCGATTTTTTATATTAATCTTTTGTTTAAGTTTTAAAAATTAATTGCAAAATGGAAATGGAAGAGGTAGGTTCTACATAAGTATATAATTTTATAACTTAATTTTTATTTTGTGTTCGGTGTGTGGCAACATTCCGCCTGAAGTTAGCCTAGAGTGTGATCCAAAGCTACCACATTTGATAATAATAATAGTTTATTTGATTTGATTTGGGGTAGACCATTTTTTTTTATTGTAGCTCGGCATGTGACAACACCCCGCCTGATGTAAAGCTAGAGTGCGGTCCATGAATGGAAACAACTGCTACTACAGAGAAACCTTTGCAGACAGCAGTCGCCTCCACTATGCCGGCTTGAGGAGACGAGCATGTACCATCTATTGACAGTGCACACTCCTCTCGCTATACCTATTAAATATAGTAACATAATTTTTGTCCGCAAAATCTACTATGAAGGTGTACAAATATTTAAATTTTAATTAATATATATTTAAATAATAATAATAAAGGAGAATGCCCATTTTTGGGCTCACTTGATACTTAATAGTATGGTAACAAAACAATATTCTGAAATAATATCTTATTTTAATTTATTTCAATTATATCAACACACCGTTTACCAATAAATATACAATGTTTAATTACATAAAAAAACAGATATCATCAATTATTAAAACAATAAAAATAATAATAAGCAATAACCTCAAATATTGTTTCAGAAAAAGTCTAATTACTCAATGGGTAAAAAAAATAAAACTGATTGATAATAAAGAATGTAAATTTGTTTTCCTACAAAATGCACTAAAAATTATCGACAAAATACAGAAAAAAATCTGGGCCCATTTCACTTTATGTCAAGTGGGCCTAAAAATGGGCATTGTCATTTAATTGCGAAATACTGTAAACATCTAAAAAAAATTGCACCGGATTAGTACCTAATTATTTTTTTGAAATACCTAAATATGTAAAATGATAAAATTTGTCGTAAAAAAATTCGCGTGCACTCCTTAAAACTCGCGTCCTTACGTGTTTGGTTTGCCTAAAGCAATACAAAGAGAATTAAACAATGTTTCATTATCCTTGGCTTGAAGGTACTCGGGACATCGTTAGTAGTCAAGTCTGCCTACCACTCGTTAAACGGTTTAAACCATAGATTAATAATAAATTTTAAGAGTGGTAGGCAGACTGATGATGGTTATTAGTCCAGTCTGCGGTCTTGAGGTAGTACCACCACTTTCGAATGTAACACCCGTGAAGTGACTTTGTCGCGTTTCGGGAATAGTTTGAAAGTAGCCAGGTATAACGAGAGGAGTGTGCACAGTAAATCTAAGATGGTACATGCTCGTCTCCTCAAGCCGGCATAGTGGAGGCGACTGCTACCCGCACAGGTTTCTCTGTAGTAGCAGTTGTTTCCACTCATGGACCGCACTCTAGCTTTACATCAGGGGGAGTGTTGTCACATGCCGAGCTACAATAAAAAAAAAATGGTCTACCCCAAATCAAATCAAATAATTTATTTACAATGTTCTTAAAATTAATGTTATTTTGCCGCCACAACTACCTGTTTGGGTACATAAACCTAACCTATAAAAAACCAGACTTATAAGTTTAGTAATAATATAGTAGGGTTTTTGGCGGCCATCTTGAGACTTCAGATTGTCTTGAATTATTTTCCTAAACTTGTGCTTCTTCGAGTGTTAATGTGTAATAATGGTAGATTATTAACCATTAAGTGTTCGTGAACGTGCGTGAGTTTGGGCAAACAATTCAAAAGAAGGGAACCTGTGTTTCCATTTTCCCTCCAAAAGTCCGTAGGATGTTTCAGTAAAGATTCTACCATTTTACTGGAGCAATTTTTGACTTGACTAAGACTTGACCTGACTGTTTAGTGTGATGAATGAATGACTCGTGATGCACAATGTTATTAACTTGATGCAAAAATATGTACTTTGACACTGGCAAATTGTTTTAGCCATACTTGAAAAAAATAAAATAATAATATAGTAGGTATATCGCATTTATCCACACGAGTGCCCTTAATCTGAATGTCTATTGTCAATATCACGGTGTGTATAGATCTCATACAATGATGCGATTTCCGGTTTATTATACCTCACTGGACCGATAATGCATGTAGCATTAGGCTAGTTACACACTAGTCAGCAACTTTGTCTGTAACATTTTTTTTTTGGTGAGATTTGTTACAGTTAAATTTTGCTCTTATTTTCTGTTGTGATTCTATTCTTTTAGCAATGAGATTATTTTCTATGTACTTCGTGATCTGTAATCGTAAGCAAATTTGAAAAGTCATTGCGAATTTTGGAAGGATAATGAAAACTTTTTTCTATCTATTTTGAATCATTTCCTACTTTAATAGGACTTTAGGACCTCTTAATGGTTAAAAATCCCCAATTTTTACATATTAACAATTAAAGGAACACACGTTTTGAAAAATATTTCAAGACAGGGGATATTATCTTCACAATCCTGTAAATTCGGATATATAATTCTGGTAATTAAAACAATTTTTGTGCACTGTCAAATTCGAGATTGTTTTATACGAACATTATGTGCAAACTCGTCTAATTTAATCTGAACTCGCCCTAATACAACGTTTCTTTTAAACTATGATTTAATGCGACATTACTAATATACACAGTATTATATACAGAATATAATTGACAGGAAAAAGTGGGCGACGCAACTTTAAATTTGAACACTATATAAGAGTTACTTCTTGGAAATTATAATTTATGTAATTTAAGCTTGTTTACATTTGATTAAGACTTTCTTTTGTTTCAATACAAAGAATGCTTCGATTGGGCACATGGAAAGGATGAGTGAGCATGGAAAGGAGATTGACGAAAGGAATATATAAATCTGATGTGAATAGACGCGTTAAACAAGGCAGACCTAGAAGGGTGTTTTCCGATCAAATCGGAGACATCCTTACGAAAGCTGGGCTGCCTAGTACCCATAACCGTCGGGCGTGTATGAAGAGAATTGTGGATGTGAAGGAAGCGAGGGTGTTGTGTCAGGATCGTGGTAAGTGGTGTTCCGTTGTCTCTGCCTATCCCTGTGAGAAAAAAGCGTGACAATTGTATTGTATTGTATTGTATTTTTGAGGCAGTATAATGACTGCGATTGCCACACTGTGTACTGTCATGGGCCTCCACTGCGCTCAACATCTATAGAGGTCGCATGTCGAGTCACTAAAAATACATTCGATTTCACATCTAGCATATAAACAATATATTCCCTATTTAAAAAAAACAACTAATTATTTATCCCAATATTGCATTAATAATTATAACACACACAGATTTTTGTATATATTTTTAACCGACTTCAAAAGAAGTGTATTTTTTGTGGCGATGTTCCCTTATATCTCCGCCATTTGTGGACCGATTTTGATGATTCTTTTGTTGTTGGATAGAGTATATATCGCGATTGGTCCCATTTAAATTTTTTTTATTAGGTACGGTGTCAATGTATTTAGGGAATCGTTTTGGCTTTTTTTGTAGTTTAAATTTTTGTTCTTCCTTCTATGTAATCTGCGATAACTATAAATAAATTAATATTTAAATAGGTATTGCAACTGCAATGTGAACAAAATGCATACGGGAGTCCACTTCCATATGTTAACGTTTTATTGATATCCACGTTATGCAACCTGCATACTAATGCTTGTATACAATCGTTGATTATGAAATAAATAGACATCCTGTAGAAACAGACTCAAGGTCGCTGTTATGGCTTCCATTAACATTCATAATTACACTTATTATGAATTGTAGGCATAGTCACCCCCACAGGCTTGCAGAGTGGTAAAAGTGGTTAGTACCACCACTAACCGGGGTGGTACACTAGGCTAATAACCATCATCCGTCTACTAAAGATGTTTATATGGGAGATGATCCTTTTAAATGTCATCTTTATATTGTTCTTTTCTTTCTTTTTGTTTTATATGGCATTATAACAATTTGCCAGTGTCATAGTAAACATTTTTTGCATTAGGTTAATAATATTGTGCATCACGAGTCATTCATTCATCACACCAAACAGTCAGGTTAAGTCTCAGTCAAGTCAAAAATTGTTCCAGTAAAGTGGTAGAATCCTTACTGAAACTTCCTACGGAGTTTTTGTGGGAAAATGGGAATGCAGGTTCTCTTCTTTTGAATTGTTTGCCCACACTCACGCACGTTCACGAACACTTAATGGTTAATAATCAACCATTATTACGCATTAACACTCGAAGAAACACAAGTTTAGGAAAATAATTCAAAACAGATAACCTGACGTCTCAAGATGGCCGCCAAAACTCCCTTTATATTTTTCAGAAGTATAATTATTTTTGGCATTTAATTATAGTAGAGTCGTCATAGTGACGAAAGAAACCAATTTAATGGCCTGATGTAAAACTAGAGTGCGGTCCATGAACGGAAACAACTGCTACTACAGAGAAATCGCTACGAACAGCAGTCGCCTTCGCTATGCCGGCCTGAGGAGACGAGTATGCACCAACAGTGCACACTCCTCTCGCTATACCCGGCTACTTTTCAGAATGCGACAAGGTCACTTCACAGGTGTTACATTCCAAAGTGGTGGTACTACTCCAGGACGGCAGACTGGGATAATAGCCATCAACAGTCTGCCTACCACTCTTATATCTATGGTTTACAATCTACAGCGATCTAATGAAGATTTATACTTTCAGAATACAACAGAAACACAAGAAGTTGTCAATGTTACGTCACATGTCACGGAGACCAGGTGTGGATGGAGTACCTTCAGACCAGTCTGTCTTCAGAAATTTCGTACAGCTAAATGGGCTCTGTTTTGGTTATGTTGGGCTGGTGCTATACAGGGTGAGTGCTATTTTACATTCAAATTCTTTATTGTAAAGGTATTTAAGCCGGCATGGTGGAAGTGGAAGTTTGCAGACACTTATTTGTGGCAGCATTTATCTTCCATGTATAACCGCATTTTTACATCTGGCGGACTGCGGTTAGATGATAGACTAAAAAAAAATTAATAACTGTTCAGTTAGATTCTATATCTTTCTTTATTATTTTCAATTTTATTTAGGGACTTTTAACCCAGTTCGGTTACGCCAGCCCCATCATATGGACCCTAAACATTAATAAACATGAAAAAACTTAATCTAACTTGTAACTATTACTTATTTTTAACAATTATACAAAAAATATATATATGTATACATATGGTTGAGTCAGACAAAGGATGCTGCATTGATGACAACAACATCCCATTTATTCAAAGGAGAATGCCCATTCGCCTAAGAAAAATGGGCCCACAATTTTTTTCTCGAGTTTGTCGATGATTTTTAGCTAATTTTGTAGAAAAATAAATCTACTTCCTTATTATCAATCAGTTTTAATTCTTTCACCCGGGTTATTAAGTAATTAATGTTTTCTGATGTAATATTTGAGGTTATTATTATTTTAAATGCTTTAATAATTGAAAATATATGTTTTTTATGTAATTAAACATTGTCTATTGATTAGTAAATGATGTGTTGATATAATTAAAATGAATTAATAAAAACATAAGATATTATTTTAGAATATTGTTTTGTTACTAACTATTAGACATCAAGTGGCCCCAAAAATTTATCCTTTATTTTTTTTTATTTTTATATTTTTAAGGGCGACCAGTGGTGGGAATCATTATATCATGCTCAACAGAAGTAGACCAATCCTATGGCGAATGATCCACCTTTAGGTGCCACATCTTACACAATAAACTGTAGTAAAAAAAAAAATCAAAATTTAATTCAAACTTTAAACTATTAATTAATTTTTCTCTGTCAGCCTGTCCCAGATTCTATATCTATTAAGCGAATGTATTTTCCTCTTTGAAAACATAGCAGAAAATGGTCCACTGTTTATGACACCAGAACCACAAAAGTGATTAGAAATACCCAATGTTTTTTTAATTAAAATTGCCAATCTGCACCCCCTCCCACTCCAGGCTCGTGTCAAACACAAGCCACCATGAAACCTGTTAATTGAATTTTGCCAGTGAAATGACTTTTTCCTGTTTCCTCGACTAAGAATAAAAACTTTCGAATTTTATTAAAAGTACCGTTTTGTGATCAGCTTGCAACTTGTGTCCACCTGCATCATGATACATTCATATACTAAGAATTGCTCTAATAATACAATCTAATATTGTAATAAAAGGTGACAAAGTTCATTCTATAATTTTAAGTAACCATCACGTTCTTGTCCAATACCTAAATAACAGTAATATAAAATCCAGGTTCGATTTTATTTTAATTTATCAATATTTATTTCGACTGGGAATTGAATCCGGGACCTCGTCCTAAGACTCGTATTACAGGGTCTGAAATGAATTTAATTTTTAATTGAGTAAAATGTAAATTAGTAATTTGTTTCTTGGCAAATAAAAATATTGATCAGAAAAATAACATAATTTCGCAAATTACGTATGTTAAAAAGCCATAAATCAATCAAAATAAGAGAAATATTTATTTGCGCATCAAGTATTATAAATTAAAACTATTTTAATATTATTTTGTAATGTAATTCTCTGTGATCTTCACTGATCATATTTTCAACAAAATACTTGTACATCTAAGTCAACTATACCTACAAATAAATAAATAGAATAATATTGTTAACGGCATAAACGTTAGTATTACATTCAATTCCGGGATTGCCGCCCGTCCCGTTATCACCTTCTTCGGGAACTGTCCCCTGGGAAATTCAACTAACAACACGAATTCTAATGCTATATATAATTTAAGAAAATGTTAAGAAAGTAGGTGGTTTTGTACCTTTAATATTGTTATTTTATTTTGTTTACTTTTAATTTAAAAAAAAAATCTTTTAAAGGACAATGTCCAATTTTGGACATTATAAAATAATACCTATATTATATTTTCACGAATTTATTTTAATTATATTAACACATCGTTTAGCAAACATTAGAAAATGTTTAATTACATAAAAAACAGATATAATCTTTTTTTTTTATTTCTTGTTTTTTTTTGGGCTTTTAGCACCATTGTGCTTATGCCAGCCCCATTGGTAACACAATACACAACACACTATTGTCTCTTCTTAAAATATATATTTACAAAATTAAATAGCATCCTAGTTGGTTCAACTACCAACTCCTACTTCCAAAGCGTTAATGCCCAAATCATTCATCAACCTCTCTCATATCATCAATTATATTAAAGCATTTAAAATAATAATAACCTCAAATATTGCATCAGAAAACTCCTTTACTAATTACTCAATAACCCACGTAAAATAATTAAAACTATTCTGATAAGGCATGTAGATTTATTTTTTTACAACATTTTTCCACTTTCGAATGTAACAAAGAGTGGTAGGCAGACTGATGATGGTTATTTGTCCAGTCTGCCGTCCTGGGCTAGTACCACCACTTTCGAATGTAACACCCGTGAAGTGACTTTGTCGCGTTTCGGGAATAGTTTGAAAGCAGCCAGGTATAACGAGAGGAGTGTGCACTGTCAATCTGAGATGGTTTAACCGCACAGGTTTCTCTGTAGTAGTAGTCGTTTCCAGTCATGGACCGCACTCTAGCTTTACATCAGGCGGAGTGTTGTCACATGCCGAGCTACAATAAAAAAAAGAAAGAATTAAAAATTATCGACAGACTTGAGACAAAAATTGTTGATCGATTTTTCTTAGGCGAATGGGCTTTTTTATGTAATTGTTTTATTGTATGTTTTTTATTTATGTTAGAAACAGATATCGATTTATAACTAGTGAACTAGGGATTCATCCCAGAAACAAACACCAGTGCAAGCATTTCAATCTTGAACTCAATATGAAATTTTAAACAAAAGATTATTTTAAAACAATTGAGGGTCACGTATTAAAAAAAAAAGCGCCAAGAGCCAGAACAGAGTTTTTGTTAATAAAGTTAGTCAAAACAATTTGTTGGCAAACGGTCATAAATCGCAACTTGCAGTTTCATAACATTTATGCTGAAGTCATAACTTGTCGTGAACAACACGCCAACACGTGTACTTGACAACATCTAGTGTAGCTACCTAAAAGGGTATAACTTTAGCATCTTTTGTACCCAAGAAGAATTAATTCTTCTTGTTTGTACCTAACAAATTGTATAGTAAGTAACCTAGGTTCGCTGCTAGAGTGCAATCCACAGACCTATAGAGACTGACGCGGTCCATGAGCGGAGCCAACTGTTACCATTGTAAAAATAGTAACCAGAGGATGTTTCTGGACAGAAGCCGCCTCCGCTATGCCGGCTTGAGGAGACAACTCTTCTCGTTATATAATTTTCAAATATATCATTTTTGTAATACATTTATTAAAGTAAATATATGACAGAACGGGACGAGCGGTCCAAGGCTTCTATCCTCTATTTGTGGGCGATATCTAAGCAAATATGCTGAAACACGACAGTTCCTCCGGACAAACAAGTTACAACGTGTCCGCTGCGTGGCTTGTTTTCAGAGACTCTGTCAAAGCGTAACGACGCTTTTGTTTCATATCCAATTAGTGCTTGTACTCATGACCGCGTATTCATTTTGTTCCAAGTTAGTTCCCGTAATCGTTCAAATGAGAGTCCGTATTCATGACCGTTCCGACATATATGTGTATAATATAAATTGACAATTACAAAATAATAATCATAAGTTACATAACAAATCATAATAAACTACTAAGTCTATTCTACGACTCCTCTGTTCTGTTTCGTACTATTTGCGCGCGGGAAGGGGGACTCCTGCATAATATTTTCTGATCGCTGCATCGTCTTAAACTGCTCCCGTAACGTAACTAGACTACTTTACAAGTGTTACATTTTAAAGTTTTTGTACTAAGCGAGGACGGCACTTAATTATAATCAGTGAGCCTGAAATAATTAGTACAACTAGTACAAAAATTAACCGCAAAATGTGGGCAAATTGTTACTCATTTAACACCCTTTTACTAACATGTTTCACGCAATAAAAATTTCATTTCATTTCAAATAAATAATAATGAAACCTAATTACAAAGCCACTTCATTCATTAAACGAAGCGTACCTCGATAATATTCACAAAATATTAATAAAGACCCTCCACTCAATTAATGTTCTCAGGTAGCATCATCCACCCGAGAGCACTCACTCCAAGCTTTATTAAATTTCTACATGATTAAATAATACAATAATTTAATTATTGTTATTAATTTACAATATAGATACTTATATTGTGCCCTAAAGTGTATTTTGTACCTTTTTTTATTGTAGCTCGGCATGTGACAAGACTCCGCCTGATGTAAAGCTAGAGTGCTACTACAGATAAACCTGTGCGAGGACTATGCCGGCTTGAGGAGACGAACATGTACCATCTAGATTGACAGTGCACACTTCTCTCGTTATACCTGGCTGCTTTCAAACTATTCCCGAAACGCGACAAGGTCACTTCACGGTTACATTTCAAAATGGTGGTACTACCCCAGGACGGCAGACTGGATAAATAACCATCATCAGTCTGCCTACCACTCTTGCATACACTATTGTATACTTTGATATGATCGACCGTGGTGTAGTGGTAAAGAACGATCTATAAGATCTATAAGTGTTCAAACCTCGGTAAATTCCGACTGGTACCAATGTAACTATGTTATTTGTACTTTGTACGCTCAGGGGCTAGGTTTTTTTTTTTAAACTGTATAATGTATTTTTGTATTTACGAATATAATATGCATTAGAGTAACCACGCGCCATGGTCTAGTGGTTCCAGGTGTAAACTCACGATTGAGAGACCCTCGTTCAAGCCTCGCTAAAATTCCATTGCTGTCTGTACTTTAGTCGTTGCATTCGTAAAAGAGACGTAGGCAGAATGATCATGGTTTTTAGCTTAACCTGTCCTGGGGCAGTAGATACTTTGAGCGTAAAACTCGCGAAGTCGCGTTTCTTTATCAATTTGGATTAACCAGGTATAACTAGAGGAGAGTGTTACTGCGTCACTGCGTATGGTGCACATTTGACTCCTCAAGCCGGCATAGTGTAGGCGAGTGTAGTCATATACTACTATAAAATAATAATAAAAAAACACAAGCTTATAATATTTCACGTAGCGCTTCCTATAGTACTCGTGCGGGAACGTGATTTCGAATTTTATTCTCGGATTATCACATCGAGATCTGTTGTGTTAACAATATTGTTTATGTGACGCTAATTTTACTGTGAAAATGGGTTAGGCAGAGGCGAATTTGTAAATAGGGATAAATATTACAATTTTGTATGTATACAATGCTTTTTGTAGAATTCAATGCTTTTGTCAAACTCGTAGGGAATTGAAAATTAATCTCATTTAAAACAAACTTACATTAGTACCACAAAGCATGATTTTTGTGAGATATTAGTACACGGGCGTTATGTTTGTTAAAAATTTAAATATCGGCTATGTTTGTCAGAAAATGAAATAGAGATAAATATTTTCTTTGACACTGGCAAATTATTATAATTCCATAAACAAAAAAGTTAATATTATTGTGCATCATTGGCATTCATGCAGTCAATCGAGTCCCAGTCAAGTCAAAAATAACTTTAGTAAATTAGTAGAATATTTACTGAAACTTCCTAGAGAGTTTTGGAGGGAAAATGGAAACATAAGTTCTCATCTTTTGATTTGTTTGCCCACACTCACGCACGTTCACGAACACTTAATGGTTAATAATCCACCATTATTACACATTAACACACAAGTTTAGGAAAATAATTCAAGACAGATAACTTAATGTCTCCATATGAACCGCCAAAAATACAAGTTTTGATTATTTTTAAATTATAATATTATTATTATTTTTTAACTGGTTTAATGTGATTAACTAATAAATAAATAACTATAAATAGTTAGTATTTAATTTAGAAAATAAATCATGCGCTGGGCGTCCATTTCCCCCTCTTCCTGGGTATTACAAAACTAATATACCAGACATTTGTTAGGATTTGGTGGAAGCCCGACGTTCCCTCCAGACTATTACAGTAAATGAACTTATTTTTCTTTATTTTCTGTGTTTGGCACGTTGCAGATAAATTAGAGATTTATAAAGTGATAATTGTGTAAATATATTGGATTAAATAGTAAATAATTTATTTTACGTATTAAAGAGGCATATAATAACGGATATAACGAGAGGCTCAAGAAACACAATCCGGCATAGAGGAGGTGTTTATTGTCTGTGGAAGCGATCTCCGAATAACAATAATCAACAATAAATAAATGAATTAAAACATGAACTGTTGCTTTGCATCAGGTTCTTTTTATAATGGTCGAAAGAAAAGAAAGAACTAAGCAATTTTTCAAATTTAATGAGAGGCACACTACTGTTAAAGTGGATATTGCACATTTGTCATCAGAAGACGGCATAGCGTAGGCGACTGGTGTATATAGAAATTTATCTGATGTAGCAGCAGTTGTTTCCGCTCATGGACTTCACTCTAGCTTTGCATCAGGCGGAGTGTTGTCGTATGTTGAGATACAATAAAAAAATACCTATTTTAAAACGAGTATATTAGTTTTTGGGATAAACAGAACTTCACAAACATTATAGGTATACTTATATAACTTATAATAACCACTTATCGACGTATTTCACTCGTTAACAGTCAAAGTTAAGTTAATTTAACGGCCCGTGAAACATGAAAGCGATATACCTAGTTAATAACCGTTTTAACCCAACTTAGCTGAAAATTATGAAGTTTCTTTTTTAATTAACTTAACCCTTGTACAATATTACAGTGTATTTTTATTGCTTTTGTAAATAAATAAAGGTTTTTTGAAAAAATCGTTTGAAACTTTTATCTTGTACGATTTAAGTAATATATTATTATGATTTCTATGATTTTTTCATCACGATGTTGAGCTACTGTACAGTCTATTGGCAGAGACAACTGCCACCACAAAGACATGTCTGCAGCATGCCATCGTGATCGTGAACCGTACCAACACTGCACTGTCCTCTCCTCATTTCCGAGCTGAAATTAAAACGCGACTGGGTTACTTCTCCTATAAGTTGAAAGTGGTGGTATGGCAGAACCCTAGAACGGCAGACTGGATCAAATAACAACCATTTGTCCTTTATTTATCTATCACTATTTTAATTAATATTTTATTATAAATATTAATTGACCAAAGTACATAACTAAATTGCACGGGTTTCTTAATCGTCTGCGCTTTTAACCACTAGTCCACGGCCGTTCTTTTGAAGAATTATGGCTCAGCCTTATTTCTTCCACCTGTGTATTTATAAATGATCCATGCTTGTGGTCCGCTTACTTTTCAATTGTTTTGTACGCATTTGGACCCATGTATGTATGTATAATGTATATGTATAACTGAGTAAATCTTTTTACTACTATATAGACATAACTTTAATCGTGTTAGAGGTACTTAAGTCGAGAATAGGGAGGCGTGGTTAGCGAACCGTAGAAAACGATACGAAGCATAGGTAAGAGAGGTAATAATAATAAATATTCCTATAAGGGCTTATACATATAAAGTAAATTATTTTTAATGTAATGACTGCTTCCGGGGCTCAGGGATTAACGCGCCAGTCTCCTATGCGTAGTTTCCAGAAAAAAATATTAAGAATACCACAATTTTACAGCCGTATTGTGTGTTGTGGTTGTATTGATACCCATAGTTGGTAATACTCATGGTTGGACCAAATACAAAATTATTTTCAAATACAAGTATCTTACAAGATTTATTTTATATGAGTTTTTTTTATTGTTTGCTAAGTTGCAGAAACAATTGCTTCTAGAGCTGCTAGCCTTCAGGCTGGTTGCTTCTGCTATATCGGCTTGAGTTGTCGTCCAAGTTCTTCGTCATAACCATACCTCCCAAGCTGATCTCTAAAAACGATAATATTGTTACGTGCACCTAGGGTGCGAAAGAGATAGCATGTGTTGAAGTTTCTAGAAAGTTCTCGTCTAAGCGGCGTAGCGTAAACAACTTGGCCACGCCCACAAAAGTGGCGTGACCTGTGACCTTGTTTACATTATAATTAGTAAACAACTTCGACGAGATCTTTCTAGAAACTTCCTCCTGTTTGGGTATAAATACCGACACCCGAGTGTCCCAAAATAGTAGTCCTATTCTGGATGTGATACAAGCAACACCTGCGATAACAAGCGATACTGAACAGCGACTGAAGGCTATCCAGCGACTATCGTACCACTCCTGCTTCTACGTTATTGTGTGTCGTATGCAATAAATCGGTGTGAAGTCCGAAGTCGTGTATTATTTGTTTTGTAGCCCCCCACGAACGTAACAATTGGTGTCAGAAGTGGGATACACGATGATGTTCACATCGGCAGAGAAGCACGAGAGGATTGGCACGAGAAGCCGGGATGCGAGCGAGTCTGCGGGTTCGATGGAGACTGCATCCAGTGGTGAAGCAGTTACTTGTAGAAGTCAACCTGTTGCGCGTGGACTAATACCCTCTGACTTAGAGAGATGCGGGGGAAGTTCGGATCTTTCCAGTTTATTTAGAATCCTTTTGGAACAGATACAAAAAGCCTCTTTGGAGGGGAAACAACGAGAAGAGAGGTGGGAGAAGCTTTACAATATAAAGTTTAATGATGTGTGCGAAAACGTCAGTGTTCTGGAAGACAATGTCTCGAAGACCGACGAGTGCGTCCCTCAGCTGGAGCTTGACGACATGGAGGTCGAGCAAAGCATTGTTGCGACTGAGTCCACGGTAGAGTGCGGCGAAATTGAGAAAGCTGTTGTACCTGCGAGCAGTCTACAGGTAGAGGTTCCATCAAATGAGGTCGAGCAAAGCATTGTTGCAAATGAGTCCTGGGTAGAGTGCGACGAAATTGAGAAAGCTGTTGTACCTGCGAGTAGTCCACAGGTAGAGGTTCCATCAAATGAGGTCGAGCAAAGCATTGTTGCAAATGAGTCCTGGGTAGAGTGCGGCGAAATTGAGAAAGCTGTTGTACCTGCGAGCAGTTCACAAGAAAATGTTCCGCCGTTTGACGGTACGACATCGTGGCATGAGTTTCGCCAGCAGTTCCAGGCCGTTATCACTGTGAACGGCTGGAGTAGTGAGCAGAGCCTGACAGCGCTCACTGTAGCTTTGCGAGGAGAGGCTCTCGCGATACTAGATGCTCTGCCAAGTGGACACAGCATTGAGGCACTCCTGGAGGCTTTAGAGTTGAGATTTGGGGACAAGTACCCGAAAGATGCGTCCCGCAAGAGAACACAAGACCGCGACGTGGGACTGCAGCAGCGGGCCCTACAAACTAGAAAAAGAGTCCGTGAAGCCTGCCCGTCTGCTGACACACAACTTAAGTACGTCGTCGATGGGATCCGAGATCCAAAGGTACGGTCACTGCTACAACTACGGCGCCATACTCTGCTGAAAGAGGGTCTCGCACGTACGCTTAAAGTTGAAGCCGTGCGACAGAGTCATTTACACGGAGTGCGAAAAATTGTAGCGAGAAGAGCACCAAGGTTGCTGATAAAGAAAGGCCCGCATAGAGAAGTCCGAATCGATGACGTAACCTACCGCATTCGGAAGAGTTCTGGAAGTCTGATGAAATGTGGAATCCTTGGCGAACGTCAAGGGTTAAACAGTGCTCGGGACGAGCACGTCTTAGGAGGGGGCAGTGTTACGTGCACCTAGGGTGCGAAAGAGATAGCATGTGTTGAAGTTTCTAGAAAGTTCTCGTCTAAGCGGCGTAGCGTAAACAACTTGGCCACGCCCACAAAAGTGGCGTGACCTGTGACCTTGTTTACATTATAATTAGTAAACAACTTCGACGAGATCTTTCTAGAAACTTCCTCCTGTTTGGGTATAAATACCGACACCCGAGTGTCCCAAAATAGTAGTCCTATTCTGGATGCGATACAAGCAACACCTGCGATAACAAGCGATACTGAACAGCGACTGAAGGCTATCCAGCGACTATCGTACCACTCCTGCTTCTACGTTATTGTGTGTCGTATGCAATAAATCGGTGTGAAGTCCGAAGTCGTGTATTATTTGTTTTGTAGCCCCCCACGAACGTAACAATATCATTAGTCAACATAGGAAAGTTTAAACAGCAACATTTATAAGAAATGAAACAGTTATATTAATAATAAGTAAGTCCATCTACCATCGAGTCATGTAAGAGGCAGGTTTTAAAATAGAAAAAGACATGTCAATGGCAGAGTTATAGAGTCCGGCAGCTACTCAGACTGCGATTGGTTATTGTAGTCCGTTTGATACATTACGATATATTTATTATTTTAGTTTTTTCACCAAATACCTTTCTACAGATTCTTAAGAATTACTTAGAGATGCAAGTAATGTAGTTTTTAGTTTAAATTATATACCAATTTAATTCTATATGGAAGATTATCTCTCAAAAAGTCATAACAGCATGTGTATTTTCTTTATAATATTTTTATTGCTGCATCTATTTAATTAATACTATTTATTTATTTTACTATTCTTACACATTTACTATTCTTTGTCACACCGTTCGCGTTCACCTGCCCCGGGTTCCAGCTGAAAACCAGCACTACGAGCTGCCTCGTGTAGGTCGTAGCATATGCTGAGCTGTGCGTCCTTTCGTCCCTACACATTCGCGTCCAGACCTGCTATTGTGTCTCACAAAAATGTCTATTTTGGGATGAATAAAGTTTTTTCTTTCTGTCTTTCTTTCTTTCTTTCTAAAAAGGGTGCGTTTATGTGAAGTAAAAGTATTATAAAAACGTTATCCCCCATTTATTTAGCTACGATAGGGTTGTTATCTGCACGAGTGGATACCTACATCTGATATTTGATATTATTAACACAAAATTCTACTTCATATTTTCCCGCTACAAATTGACTGAAATTCACTGAGGGGAAAAATACAATTAAATGTAATGAGAAGTTTTAACAATTTTTTCCTCGTACGTACGTATATTTTTGCAATTGAGTGAAATATTTTAATTCAATATTTGCGAGAGGTGTGATTTATTTATTTACAAAGGAGACCGCTAGACTACGGATTTATAGTACGAGTAGTTTTAATTTTTTTTAGTATTGTAATAAAACATTATAAATTCTATATTTTTATATAAGTTTTTTTTTATTGTAGCTCGGCATGTGACAACACTCCGCCTGATGTAAAGCTAGAGTGCGGTCCATGAATGGAAACAACTGCTACTACAGAGAAACCTGTGCCTCCACTATGCCGGCTCGAGGAGACGAGCATGTGCCATCTAGTTTGACAGTGCACATTCCTCTCGTTATATATTTGTTTATCTGTATATGGTATTTTGTGTTTTTGTGTTCTTCTCAGTGGAGTCTTTCCGTATCAAGAGCGTTCAAGTGCAGATTTTGATTTTGATAATGATTAGCCCTAGTCTGTTCATCTGACCGGTCTCCGGTTCGAATCTCATTCAAATCTCTCGCCTCTTCCACTTTAATAATACGACTTATCTCCATAATACTTTAGAAAAATGTAATAAATTAAAACAGGCGGTGTATCTATGCACAAGAATGTCGCAGGTGCATCTAACAACTTAAAGTGCATCCTATTTAAGTTATGGCTAAACTTAAATTGTAAACTTTAAGCTTCACTTTGACTTTAAGTACACCTTGTTCATTTTACTGAAAATAATTAACTTTAAAAGTTTATTTTTTAATTTAAACTTACAGTATTACTCTTCATTCAAACAATTTTTGAGGCTTCTTTTTTGTAAATTTTAATAACACAAAAATAAAATGTACATAATATATATAAATCTATACCAGCACGAATTACGATAATATGGCATACTAGCTGTTGCCCGCGAATTCGTATGCATGTAATATTAAAAAAAACCATTAATTACCAAAATGATACATTCTGTAGCATGTTGTCCATGGGGGGAAACAACTGACAACTACCAAAGAGATAAATCTACAGGGAATAGACGCCTTCGCTATACCAGCGTTACAAGTGCTGTGCACGACTAGGTAATTATGGTATCGTAAATTTTTAGTTTATTTTCCAGTTCATAGCGGACTCAGACAATTGAAAATGTTTTTCTCAGATATAATATTAATGAAAAAGGTTTATAATCTCACTTTAAAATAAATTAGCAAAAATATAACATTAATCACCTTTTGTAAACATGTTATTCAGAAATTATGAAAGGGTCGGCTATTTTGTGAAACGTTTTCCCGCCGTTTTTGTGCAGGATCGTGACTTCGCATGTTCTTGTTAAAATCGTGCCTTTACTTTAATACGTAATATAACTACAAAATGGATGTTTTGGGATTAAATCTCTGTTTACTTGAATAATTTGAAATTGAATGAAGCGGCCGTGGTCTAGCGGTAAGACGCGTGAACTCATGATCGATGAGATCCGTGTTCGAACCTCGCTAATTCTGACTTTTGTCGCTATAGGCACTATTAAAGAGTGGTAGACAGACTGATGATGGTTATTTGTCCAGTCTGTCGTTCTGGGGTAGTACCACCACTTTCGAATGTAACGCCCGTGAAGTGACTTTGTCGCGTTTCGGGAATAGTTTAAAAGTAGCCAGGTATAACGACAAGAGTGCACTGTCAATCTGAATGGCACATTGCTCTTCTCCTCAAGCCGGCATAGCGGAGGCGACTTTCCATTCATGGACCGCACTCTAGCTTTACAGGCAGAGATAATATAAAATCCTCCATGCATCAGGCGGAGTGTTGTCACATGCCAAGCTACAATAAAAAAATAAAAATATTTATTTGCTTTTTTATGGTGGATGATAGCTCTAGTAAATATTGCGGTAAAGCATTTCAATGAATAACATATCCATTATAGATATTTGATACGATGAATAATAACTATTTAAATAATAAAACTGTATTATTAATATAATTTACATTATAATGTAATTATTTTGTAATTTTTAGTTTTAAATTTCATAATATTATCTGTGTAATGTTACGCTTCGTTTGATATCCTTTTTAATTGCGGAAGTTGGTCTAGATTTTGTGGCAAGGTAATTGCTTGTATTTTTTTTATATCAATTAAATCAATAATTATTATTAAACTGAGACCTATATGAACATCTCGCTAAATTCTAATCAGTACTAATGTAAGGGTGGTTTGCACCAGAAGGCCGGTTAAAGTAACTTTAACTATTACTTTTACGGCGACAACGACCGTTAAACGTTTACATTTACTCCACACGCGTTGCAATATTATGTGAATTCATATTGTTATCGTTAAAAGGGTGGCTGATCCCGGAAAATTAACAGAAAAACATATTTAGCTTCTTTTCATATATTTGACGTTAGTGACATTGGTTTGACGATTACTTTAACTTTAACCAAGCCAAAATTCGCTGGTTACGGTTAAGGTTAAAGTTAAAGTTAAAATCAAAAATTTCAGGCGCGATGGTGCAACTCGTGTGGAGTAAATATACACCATAATGTAAACGTAACGGTTAAAGTAAACGTAAAAGTAATTGTTAAAGTTACTTTAACCGGCCTTCTGGTGCAAACGACCCTAACTACGAGTATATGTATTTTGCCTATGATAAAATATAACTATTTTAAGATTAAAATTGATGTCGGACCGCGTTAAAATTTATTAAAAATGTATTTTCAGCTTTTCAGTTATATTTCTCATTTTGATACTTTTATACGTCCTGTCACACTTCTCACTTGTCAAATTAAATACCCCAATACGTATATTATTATATTTTGGAGGGAAATATGATGAGTGGAATATAAAACGTTTTTATTATACAAAATAGGTTGTTCCGAGATTATGTGTAGGCAGTGTAAGAGTTATTTAATAAGTACGTATTTAGCTCACGCCTTGTTCCCACTGGGGTAGGCAGAAACTATGGAGCGTCAGCGACTCCTCTCTCTACATACCACTTTCGCTTCGACCACATCCATTACTCCCCTTATGCATGCACGTCGGTTGAGGGTGCTCCTCGTCTGACCCTTTCTCAGCAGTTGACCGATCTTACTGAGAAAGGTCTTTCTAGGGCGCCTCCTTCCGACACTGCCACCCACTTTCGCACAATAGATCTTTTTAATTAATCTCCTTTCATCCATCCTCTTATTTAATAAGTAAAAATATAAATATAAAAATCGCCGTCGGAACCAATCACGGCACGTTGTTTTACTTAGAGCAGCATCTCCGTGAACTTTTTGCAATTCTTGATGCACTTCAGCCGCCGTTTTCTTCGAATGAAAGAAGAATAGCAACACTTCCTACAAATGACGATTGTTTGGCATAAAATCAGACATTTTCACAGAACCAAAAGTATATGACGCAAAAACAAAATCACTAATGTGTCAAAGCGGTTTGTTAACCATATGTCTAAGCACATCACAAACGATCAGCACTTACCTACTACTGGAGCCATCTCTTGAAAAACAGCCGGAACTTTGTTGCAAATCTAAATAAGTAGGTAGGTATAACGAAGGAAAAAGTGAACTGTCAACTTAGACGGTGCATATTCGTCTCCTTAAACCGGCATAGTGGAGACGAGGCAGTTGTCTCCGCTCATACATAATTTTAGTATAAACAATTGCTACCACGGAAAAATTATCCCGGCAGTACGCTATCATTTAGGTTGACAGTGCATACTGCTATTGTTTTAAAGATATGTTTAATTGTTTAAGGTATGGTCGTGAACGGTTTTGTGAATGTTGTAATAACAACGATTGAAAGACGATTTGGATTAAGGTCCATGCAGACTGGGATTATCGCTGGCGGGTAAGCAAATTATACTAATTATACTATTGTGCATCACGAGTCATTCATTCATCACACCAAACAGTCAGGTCAAATCTCAGTCAAGTCAAAAATTGCTCCAGTAAAGTGCTAGAAACTTGAAACTTTACTGAAACTTCCTAGGGAGTTTTGGAGGGAAAATGGAAACACACGTTTTCCTATTTTGAATTGTTTGCCCACACTCACGCAGGTTCACGAACACTTAATGGTTAATAATCCACCATTATTACACATTAATACTCGAAGAAACACACATGTTTAGAACCTCAAGATGGCCGCCAAAACTCCGTTAACTTAGTTGATAACTGATGGTATTTGTTTTCGTTCATGGACCGCACTCTAGCTTAACATCAAGTGGAGTATTGTCATATGCCAAACGACAATAAAAAAGGTGTCCGATATCGGTTATAATTATCCGACCGCCGACATATCGTTGTTACCGTTCATGTGGAGGAACAGCCAAGGACTGCAATTTTTGTATTTTATATTTATAATAAATAATATATGTTTTTAGCTATGACATGGCGTCATTCATATGTCTAGCTCCTGTTACGTATTTGGGTGGTCGTGTCGGGTCCTCGAAGCCGAGATGGATAGGATGGGGTGTACTACTCATGGGAGTTGGTTCGCTGGTGTTTGCTTTACCACATTTTCTGGTACCGCCATATAGGCAGGCTGTACTTGAAGAGGACGATCTTTGTATAGCTAATAGGACACTTGTAAGTTAATTTATCTATATATGTATATAAAAATCAATTGCTGTTCGTTAGTCTCGCTAAAACTTGAGAACGGCTGGACTGATTTGGCTAATTTTGGTTTTGAATTATTTGTGGAAGTCCAGGGAAGGTTTAAAAGGTGAGTAAATATGAAAAAAAAATGCTTGGAATATAGTAAAAACAACAATTTCGCTTTCCCTTAGAAACTATTCCTTTGGTTTTGGATGTCAAACGTTTGATGTTCGTCCCGTCTCGTTCAGAAATCAATTTTTTTCAAGCAACAATATGTTGCTGAAAAATTCTGCAATAATCATTCAGCTTTTTTATTTATTGATTCTGAGACGGTACGAAGTTTGCCGGGTCAGCTAGTTATTATAAATATATTAATAAGTTTATGCTCTGTCTAAGTCAATCAATATGCTCAAGAGAGCTTGTCTTAATACTATTTTCTTATACAGCGATCAGAGTGTGAGGATGGCAACATGGGTGAGGGTAATTGGGCTGTGTTAGTGTTCCTCTGCGCTCAGTTACTTCACGGCGCAGGCGCAACACCACTGTTTACTTTAGGCGTCACATACATTGATGAGAATGTATCTAAGAAGATGTCTTCTGTTTATTTAGGTATGTAAGATATGTTTACCAACGTACAATATATCGATGGAACAATGTTATGAAACAAACTGAATTTCTCTTTATTAAATTATGATGAAGATTGAATAAAAACAATTTTAAGACGCCGTGGTGTAGCGGTAAGATGCGTGAACTCACTATAGATGAGACCCGTGTTCGAACCTCACTTAATTCTGACTGGTACCAATGTAGCTTTATTATATGTACGAGTTATTACTACTACTATTAAAGAGTGGTAGGCAGACTGATGATGGTTATTAGTCCAGTCGGCCGATAGGAGATCAGCCACCCTTTTAACGATAACAATATGAATTTACACGATATTGCAACGCGTGTGGAGTAAATGTAAACGTTTAACGGTCGTCGTCGCCGTAAAAGTAATAGTTAAAGTTACTTTAACCGGCCTTCTGGTGCAAACCACTCTAAGTGTCCGACGGGTGTATGTAGGTTATATTGTCATTGATGTATACGCGCCGCAAACCCGTATCGAGGGTCATAGAGGCATGAATGCATTCCCATGTTTCTTAGTCTTTTGAGAGGTCCTTCAATGAGGCCCTTTCAAACCCTCGCTCGGCGACGCTTTTAAGAAAACTACTAAGACAATAGACCTATCTGAAAATATTTCCGTTTAAAAATTTATTCACTGACTTTGTGTATCTAAATACGATTTATTCTGGTTTTGCTATTAATAACGCCGTTCAACTGCGCGTTAGTTAGCACGTTAAAATATTAATTTAAAACTATAGCCACATTAAATATTTTGCTCGAGTTAGCGCTAAACGTATCAAAGTCGTGGCTATATTAACGCGATAATACGCCGGAGCCGTAGCATACGATGGCGATGAGTTTAGATTATCAAGCAGTGTACACTGTCATCCTGGACGGTACCTTCTCAAACTGACATAGCGAAGGCGACTCTTCCTGAATGAACACACTCCAGCATTAAAATATACTAATTACTATCACTACTGTAAATATATTTCCAGGTATCTACTACACGATGGCAGTGATAGGGCCAGCTCTCGGTTATGTATTGGGTGGACAAATGCTAAATATATATACTGATTTTGCCACTGTTGATCCTGAAACGTGAGTACAACACTTTAAGCAGAAAATTCAAGAGAAAAAAGTACAAAGTCGTATTTGACACTTCTAAGAACGTAACCATTTCACATAAATTGGAAAAATAAACAGTCTTTGTTTATGGCTGTAGATATAGACGAAGAATAATATTATATTTATATATAATAATAATAATATATTTTTAATAAATAATATTAATATATATTTATTTTAATATACAAGGTGTCCCAAAACTCAACGATAAGCGGGCACCAGAGGGTGGTCCTGCTCATGACTACTCGAGAAAAAAATATAGGAACTTGCCATAGTAGTGTCCATACTTTTTTTTTACACGACGATGTGTTAAAATAGACTGTAAGTAAAAATCTTTTGAAATTATAATGTAAAAAGTAGTTTTGATTGATTTTTGTGTAAAAACTACAGGTAATCTGGGATTTTTAAGGGTTGTGATGGATAGCAGTGCTACTTAGGATGCCGATACAAAAAAAAAAATTATAAATATTTGGAAAATTGTGGTCATGGTAGTTAAAAATATCATAACGGTTGTCAATTTTCAAAAGATTTTAATTTTTTGTTGTATTTTTTTAAAAATAGGAGATTATTTTTTCTTATATTTTTTTCTCGAGTAGTCATGAGCAGGACCACCCTCTGGTGCCCGCTTATCGTTGAGTTTTGGGACACCTTGTATATATTTTTTTAATAAAATAATATTGGTTATTTGTCCAGTCTGCCGTCCTGGGGCAGTACCACAACTTTCGAATGTAACACCCGTGAAGTGACTTTGTCGCGTTTCGGGAATAGTTTGAAAGTAGCCAGGTATAACGAGAGGAGTGTGCACTGACAATCTAATCGACATGCCTCGAGCATCGAGCCGGCATAGCGGAGGTGACTGCTACCCGCATAGGTTTCTCTGTAGTAGCAGTTGTTTCCATTCATGGACCGCACTCTAGCTTTACATCAGGCGGAGTGTTGTCACATGCCGAGCTACAATAAAAAAAGAAAAAAAAAGAAATGAAGTAGTCAACTTTTTTGGATTCCTATCAAAAAGAAAATGCATTTGAAACTGATCATACCAGTTGACTTTCCCAATGCTTTTATCAAGGCTGTAGAGAATATAGATATAGATGTACTAGATAGTAGATAATAGATAAAATGAGTTGAATTCTAACTAAAATATCGAGTAATATTTTATTATTTGCGTTGCGTTGTTCGAAGCACTTACGTTAGGGCGTGTTTACAGTTTATTATTCATATACATTTTAATGGCTTCACTTTAATAATATTTTATGCATTTCTTGTGATTCAATCTTATTTAAGTTATAACTTTGTTTGTAAATTGAAAACCTTAGTAGTTTATTAAAAAATATATTTATTTAAAAAATGAAAGCTATTTTAGCTTTATTGCCCATTGGAGTATATTGTCACATACGGCGTACCTTGTCCTCCATGATGTGCACTATCCATTGACAGGGCACAACCCCTCGATATACCCGACCACTTACTATGCCCACGTTACTAACCACACTTAATTAGTTACGTAGCATTTATATAATGTATTTTTTGAAAATGAGTTTGCAATTATTCTGCCTACCCTAAAAATTTAAAGACGTGAAGGGGAGAAAATATTGAATAATGCAAAATTCTGTTGTTTTTCTTTCTTTTCTTATAAAACACTGAGGCATACTTAAATTATCATACATCAACAATGGAACGATTCCCATTACTGTTATACGAACTCGATATTAATATTTATAACTTAAAATTGTTATATGAACTCGATATTAACGTATTTAACGACAGTAACTAGAGGAGTGTGCACGGTATAGTGTATGGTAGAGTATGGTGCTTGCTCGTCTCCCCAAGCCGGCATAGTGGAGGCGACTGCTGCCCGTCCAGGTTTCTTTGTAGTAGCAGTTGTTTCCATTCATGGACTGCACTGAGAAGCTTTACATCAGGAGAAGCCAAAAACGCGACAAATGTGATAGGAGAGAACTGCGTCCGTCTGAGAAGAGGCCGCAGTAGAGTGGGAGAGGGAAAGAGAGAGCCTTGGCAATGCGTTTTTAAGAGCGGCCGTGGTCTAGCGGTAAGACGCGTGAACTCAAGATCGATGAGACCCGTGTTCGAACCTCGCTAAAGACCGGTATCAATGTAACTTTGTTATATGTACTTTGGTCGCTCAGTGCCTATAGGCACTTTAAAGAGTGGTAGGCAGACTGATGATGGTTATTTGTCCAGTCTGTCGTCCTGGGGTAGTACCACCACTTTCGAATGTAACACCCGTGAAGTGACCTTGTCGCGTTTCGGGAATAGTTTGAAAGTAGCCAGGTATAAGAGAGAAGTGTGCACTGTCAATCTAGATGGTACATGCTCGTCTCCTCAAGCCGGTATAGTGGAGGCTACTGCTGCCCGTAGAGATTTCTCTGTGGTAGCAGTTGTTTCCATTCATGGACCGCACTCTAGCTTTACATCAGGCATAGTGTTGTCACATGTCGAGCTACAATAAAAAAAAAAATGCGCTCCCTTATCTTTTCTACGTCGCCATCTTTTTCTTTCTTCCAATTAGGCAATGATAATATTATATTAACTGAAAGTTTTAACTACAAATATAAATTACACCTTTTAAACTACCAGAAGCTTGACTGCCGTGTAAATAGCCGTAGCCTGTAATTTTAATATTATTTTTCATCGTATTTATATGTATATACATTTATAATATTGTCATTGCATCTATTTAATTAATACTGTTTATTTATTTTACTATTCTTACACATTCACTATTCTTTGTCACACCGTTCGCGTTCACCTGCCCCGGGTTCCAGCTGAAAACCAGCGCTACGACCTGCCTCGTGTAGGTCCTAGCATATGCTGAGCTGTGCGCCCTTTCGTCCCTACACATTCGCGTTGACACTTGCTATTGTGTATCTTAAAAATATTTTTTTGGGATGAATAAAGTTTTTTCTTTCTTTCTTTCTTTCTTTCAAATTAAAGCTTTAATGGAAATAAACGTATTGAAAATATCATAAACCGTTTAATTATTATTTTTTAAATAATAATTTTGTAATCGTCTGTATTTTTTAGGATAGGCATAACGCCTTCTAGCTCCATATGGATTGGTGCATGGTGGGTTGGTTTCATCGTATCTGCATTTCTGTGTTTTGTCGTTGCTCTACCATTGTTAGCATTTCCATATGAATTACCTGGTGAGTATTTTATGAATAAACTCTATAAGTATTTGTTATTACAATAATTATTCGAATCATAGTATTTTAGGTACTTACTTGAAAAATATAATTAACTATAATTGATGCGCTGATCAGGGGTAGGCAGGAATATAGAAAAACAACTATTACTATAATAAAGTAGCTATGGATACAGTTCTTTAGATTATACTTAGAGAGAGTAAATAAATTCGTCTTAAATTAAAATTTTAGGCGCAGAAGAGATACGTTCATCAAAAGTATCGGAAGCACACGAAGGTGCAGCATCAAAGTCTGCTGCATTCAGCGCTTTAAGGGAATTGCCTCGAGCTGCAGCCGCTTTATTGAAAAATCCTACTTTTATGTTCTTAAATCTGGCTGGAGCTTCTGAAGGAATGTTAATATCTGGTTTTGCTGCTTTCATGCCGAAGCTAATTGAGAATCAATTCGCTGTCAGCGCTGCTGAAGCTGCTTTGTTATTAGGTAAGAAAAAGAGCCGGTGCACACTTTCTAATGGAGCATAGCGGAGACGACTGCTGCCTTTAGACTTATGGATCGCATACGCCATGCATAAGATTATATAAACCATTCAGGATATTATGGCTATAATCGTGGAGCATTTGGTGGAGAGTAGAATGGATATGCCTGGCCACCTTCTTTTCACATTGTGAAAGATGATAAAAGTGTGAAAGAACGAAGGTTTTTGCCTGCTTTGGTGAGATATGTAGTAGGTATAATTCTTCTGTATATTTTTACCAAGAATATACAGGGTGAATTTTTGGAGATATCGTGACGTGCATTTATAATTATAGAAAAAAGTCAGCAAGAAATGGATTAATATTCTGTAGCTATGAATTTATGCTTTTTTGTAGGTGTAATAACGGTTCCTGCTGGAGGGGGAGGGACATTTCTAGGAGGATGGTTAGTAAAAAGGTGGAAATTAACATGTGCTGGAATAATCAAATTGTGTGTGGCAGCCACTGTTTTATCAGCAGTGTTTACATTCTGTTTTGTACTAACATGCCCTGATTATGCATTTGCTGGTATCACCGTGCCATATAAGGATTCTCAATTGACAAGGTAAGGCTTTTTTTTAATGCCCATGCTTGAATGATACGAGTAGACACTGAGCGATTAAATTAAATATAACATTACTGGTACTGTGTAATTGACCTAGGTAGTTTTGAACATAGCTTAATGAGTTGTAAACAAGTTTGTGAACGTTCGACCCTTATTGTCCTAAATCATATTTGAAAATGATAATCAACGAAGGATAGTTAGTTCTACAACGGTCCTTGACAGTACCAGATCAATAGTTGTCAGGTCCAGTGCTCCCTCCATAGTTAAGTAAAATACTAAATTATTATTTTCAAAAACTATTGGTTTGTCTTCCCCGCTTCCCCGCCCATTAAAGCTGGTCAAAGTTTAGCGAGATTTGAACATGGATTTTAACGGCCTTGTTGCGGAAGCAATTAATAGAAGTTTATTATTTTTTACATTTAAGTTGATTCTCTATGTAATTAGCGAGACAACGCGGTGACGGCGAGCGGCAATCTCTCTTGTCTCTGATGTGTTTGACAGTTGACGTTTTTTTTATTGTCTGTCTTATGGTCGTACAGGCCTTATATCTTTTAATCTTTTTGAGCATACGGTCGCTTCGGCCTCTTATTTTAATATTACGTTTAATAATATTGAATAAAAAATAAATTAATCTTGTTTTGGCATGTCAAAAAAAAAATCGATGAGTTTCAACGAGAAAAACTGAATCAAAAGTTGATTTAGTAGAGCTCAGTTTATGATTTTGTATCTCAATCACAGTTGGCAGCAGTCATCCCCGCTATGCTACTTAGGTTGTCAGTTCGTGTGACTAAGTCACTTTAAGGGCTGGATTTACGCCGTTAACCTTTTGAATTTTAGCAATATAAAACCATTTTTCTTCTCAAGTATTAATAGCTAGGTTTTTTTTAATTTTCAATAGAATGAATTAGTCAATACAATACCTAGAGAATCTTCGGTTTATTTTTTCAAATAATATTTCAATTTTTTTTTACATAAATCGACACACAACCGCGTTAGAAAGATCAACGGCGTCTATCCACCTCTTAAGAGTGTTTTCTGTATGATGTATGTGTTTTCAGTGCGGGTGTAAATCGTCTGAGTTCTGGTTGTAATTCAGAATGTTCTTGCGGTTGGCAATATTCCCCCGTGTGTGGTGCCGATGGGGTCGTGTATTACTCGTCATGCCACGCAGGATGCCATACCAGGACTATATCACAAGGAAATACATTGTATGCTGATTGCTCATGTATTACTACCAATTACACATTGCCCTCGTATCAATTTGGAGCAGGTGATATGGTTTTTTATAGTAGCTCGGCATGTAACTGTAATATATTGCGATTCATAGACGGAAACAACTGCTATTACAGACTTTCTGCAGGCAGCAGTCGCCTCCGCTATATCGGCTTAAAGAGACGAATGTGCACCATCTATTGACAGGGCATACTGTCCTCTTTTTACGTGACTACTTTTTACGTCACTTAACAAGTGTCACACGGCAGACTGGACTAATAAACAAACGTACAAACTTTTATATTTATAATAGTATAATTTATTTCAGTATTAGCATCGACACAAAACAATGCTTCAGTAAGTTATTCAGCAGTGAACAGTGTCTGCCCGTCAGACTGTCCATATTTATGGGTATTTGTTGCGCTTGCGTTTGGTATCATGTTATTCACCTTCATCGCCACTATGCCGGCTCTATCTGCTACGTTAAGGTATGTACAATATTTGAATACGTATAATAATAAGTTAGTATCACTGAGCTACGAAGTATTGAATTGGTCAGAGTGTATCGAGATCGTGAAGTGTAACGAGAGGAGTGTACACTGTCAATCTACATTGTACATGCTCGTCTCTTCAAGCCGGCATAGCGGAGGTGACTGCTGCCTGTTAAGATTTATTTGTAGTAGCAGTTGTTTCCATTCATGCACCGCACTCTAGCTTTACATCAGGCGGAGTGTTGACACATGCCGAGCTAAAAAAATTTTTTTAACACGGGTGTTATCAATAGGGTTGCTAGATGTGTTGAAAGATACTGGACAAAACAACCTAATAACATTTCCCTAAAAAAAGACATGCAAAAAACAGGACAACTGGCAACCCTAGACTCATCGACCGTGATTCCACTTCCACGCCTTTGACAGCTATACCACGGCTACTCTAATGTTGCAAATGTATTTAAAATGCCAAAGATATAGTTATATTTTCACAGATGCGTCCGAGAAGACCAAAGATCGTTCGCGTTGGGTATACAATGGATTAAAGTTCGACTCTTGGGTACAATACCGGCGCCTCTGATATTTGGATTTCTTATTGATCTTTCCTGTTCATTTTGGAAGAAGGAGTGTGACGTCACAGGAGCCTGTCTTCTTTATGATAACGTTAATATGAGCAGGTATGGTTTATGTTATAGATCAACATTTAATACTGACCCTAGACATGAATATACGTCGTCACGGCGTAAAGTGAGGTCCCTCCACCAATAGCTTTGATTTTTTCCTTTGGCGGATCAAAATAATTGTTTAAACTGATTAAAGCTAGAGTGCGGTCCATGAATGGAAGCAACTGCTACTACAGAGAAACCTGTACGGGCAGCACTCGCCTCCATTATGCCGGCTTGAGGAGACGAGCATGTACCATCTAGATTGACAGTGCACACTCCTCTCGTTATACCTAGCTACTTTCAAACTATTCCCGAAACGCATCAAGGTCACTTGACGGGTGTTACATCCGAAAGTGGTGGTATGATTGGTGGAGTCACTTTTCACCGTGACAGTGTAAATGTGCATTCATACTTGGCCTTCAGGATTTCGTTTTGAAAGTCTAACTGTATGTGGCGGGCCTAACAACCAAACAAATTTAAAAAAACTAATTTTAATTTGATTTTTTTTTCTATACCTGTGTTTTTTTTCTTGCAGATATATGTTAGCTCTAGCATTTGTAGGAAAGCTTTGTTCCTTATTATTTTTCTTCTTGGCGTGGTGGCTCTACAAGGCTCCAGGTTCGAATAAGAAAACTTCAGTTGCTCCAGCCATTGAAAAGACAAATGGGATTGCAAATGGTTATTGTAATCCGGGGCTTGATTGTACTGAACATTTGTAAATATTTCACAAAAATCAGGCAATTTTTTATATTAAGATAATATTAGATTTTGGCTTAATAACATGTTGTTAATGCCTAACAAAAAAAAACATTTGTTAAACTCAGACTTGTAATGTACAGAAATTTAATTGTAGTGCAAAAGGTTGAGCTACATACATCAAAAGTCAAGCTTATTAAATCTTAATTAATTAAATATTAAATGTAATAAAAATAATTACATTTCTTGTTACAATTAGACTAAGTAAGGCTTCGTTGTAATTTAACTGTGATGCTCTAGTTATAAATTAGAATAATAATAACTCGCTGTTTTTATACTCCTATGCTTTGTTTATTTTTTTTTTAATTCTCCCATTCTGGGAAGGCAAAGGAAACAAAGCCCATACAGCCATGTCTTCAGTAATATAATATATATCTCGTTTGTAGTAAATTCTTGAAGTTTTTACATCAAATTGCAATGGTGTTTTACAATTTGACGCTTTCTTGGAGTATTTGGCGGCAATTCATCCGGTCACGTCACAATATGAGCGTTTTCACGGCGTGGGATAACCACAAAAAAAACTGCTTCTGTTGCCTCATATAGAGTGAATTTTAATGTTTTCACAATTACTCACATGCGCAGCATAAAATTACGCAAAATAACACAAATTTTACACAATAATAACCACTAAACTAATTAAGGAAAGGGATAAAAAAAAACACCTCAACCTTCCCGGGCAAAAGCGCGCCAAACACTCTTTTTTTTTTGTTAATTCTCCCATTCTGGGAAGGCAAAGGGAATAAAGCCCACACAGCCATGTTTTGTTTATATTTTCAAAGTACAATAAATGGACGGGACGTGACCTTAGATTAAAATATAAACCTCTTTTTGTTTTTTTTTTTACAAATATTTTAGTAGGTATAATAATAACGTATTAAATTAGTGGATATAAGTGGGCGGTATAAAAATACGGGAGTTTTATGTTTAATGGTAAAAAGTATAGCCATAATTTTGAAATCTTTTCTTTTAGTTTTGTTCATTAAAATAAAAATATTTTTATTGTTTTGTTACGTTAAAGACTGATTTTGTAGAAATTAGTTCATTGTTGTTAGTTATTTTGTTGGAAGCAGGTTTTTATAATGTAAATAACTTAGATAATAAACATAAGAGATTTTCGATTGAAATTGTACAATTTTATAAGAGTTTGAGTGAAATAAATTATTCATAAATGTATATTTTTATTTTTACCTAAATCCTACATGTGGCAGGCGCGTTGACTGATCAGCGTATGGTTGATGGAAGTGGTTGTGTGGAATTTAGTCTGGCTTGACAGAAGCGATTCTGCCTGCAAAGTGTCTGTTCATGGATACCCATTTTTTGAAGTTGCCATTGATAAGGAAAAAATAATAACAACAAATAGTAAGTTATAAAAATTATAATTTCAACATTATAAAATTAATATTAATTCAACATTTGTTTTAGCTAAAAAATAAATGCTTAATTATACCAACATTATTGTTAATCAAAAAAACTTAACACCTTGATTATCATCAAATTCTATTAATTCACATTTGCCCCTCGTTTGTAATAATTTTAGGGCTTTTATTAACACGTTCATATCCAAGTTGTGGAATTCTGAAAAAAGAAATACATTAAAAATAGACAACACTTCACTCCACTTGTTTCAGGTTTCACCCACACCCAAAAGGCTTTTTTTACGTGGGGGAAATCTTTTATAGATGCCTCGCCGTCTCGGGGAAGACGACGAGGTTATGTCTGACTCCGCGGTACTCCCCAATACCGGGTATACATGGTGTCCCTCTCTACGTCATATGGTGAGGTCACGGGCACGCTTTCGCATTCACCCGCGACTCCACCGACGCTTGGCCGTTAGGCCCCACCTCATCGGGAAGAAACACCATTCCAGCCAAGTAAATGAGCGGCAGTCCAACCCCGGGATTACCGCTCTTGGCTCGGGGCGAAGGAGATAACGCTTCGCTACCGCCTCCGCCCACGCGATGAAGGGTGGTCTCTTACGGTCTAGCGGTAAGACGCGTGAACTCACGATCGATGAGACCCGTGTTCGAACCTCGCTAAAGACCGGTATCAATGTAACTTTGTTATATGTACTTTGGTCGCTCAGTGCCTATAGGCACTATTAAAGAGTGGTAGGCAGACTGATGATGGTTATTTGTCCAGTCTGTCGTCCTGGGGTAGTACCACCACTTTCGAATGTAACACCCGTGAAGTGACCTTGTCGCGTTTCGGGAATAGTTTGAAAGTAGCCAGGTATAAGAGAGGAGTGTGCACTGTCAATCTAGATGGTACATGCTCGTCTCCTCAAGCCGGCATAATGGAGGCGACTGCTGCCCATCCAGGTTTCTTTGTGGTAGCAGTTGTTTCCATTCATGGACCGCACTCTAGCTTTACATCAGGCATAGTGTTGTCACATGCCGAGCTACAATAAAAAAAAAATGCGCTCCCGTATATTTTCTACGTCGCCATCTTTTTCTTTCTTCCAATTAGGCAATGACAATATTATATATTAACTGAAATTAAAGCTTTAATGGAAATAAACGTATTGAAAATATCATAAACCGTTTAATTTTTTTTTTAAATAATAATTTTGTAATCGTCTGTATTTTTTTTAGGATAGGCATAACGCCTTCTAGCTCCATATGGATTGGTGCATGGTGGGTTGGATTCATCGTATCTGCATTTCTGTGTTTTGTCGTTGCTCTACCATTGTTAGCATTTCCATATGAATTACCTGGTGAGTATTTTATGAATAAACTCTATAAGTATTTGTTATTACAATAATTATTCAAATCATAGTATTTTAGGTACTTACTTGAAAAATATAATTAACTATAATTGATGCGCTGATCAGGGGTAGGCAGGAATATAGAAAAACAACTATTACTATAATAAAGTAGTTATGGATACAGTTCTTTAGATTATACTTAGAGAGAGTAAATAAATTCATCTTAAATTAAAATTTTAGGTGCAGAAGAGATACGTTCATCAAAAGTATCAGAAGCACACGAAGGTGCAGCGTCAAAGTCTGCTGCATTCAGCGCTTTAAGGGAATTGCCTCGCGCTGCAGCCGCTTTATTGAAAAATCCTACTTTTATGTTCTTAAATCTGGCTGGAGCTTCTGAAGGAATGTTAATATCTGGTTTTGCTGCTTTCATGCCGAAGCTAATTGAGAATCAATTCGCTGTCAGCGCTGCTGAAGCTGCTTTGTTATTAGGTAAGAATAGGAGACGGGGAACACTTTCTAATGCAGCATTGCGGAGACGACTGCTGCCTTTAGACTTATGGATTGCATACGCCATGCATAAGATTTATATAAACCATCGAGGATACAATGGCTATAATCGTGGAGCATTTGGTGGAGAGTAGAATGGATATGCCTGGCCACCTTCTTTTCACATTGTGAAAGATGATAAAAGTGTGAAAGAACGAAGGTTTTTGCCTGCTTTGGTGAGATATGTAGTAGGTATAATTCTTCTGTATATTTTTACCAAGAATATACAGGGTGGATTCTTGGAGATATCGTGACGTGCATTCAATGATTATAGAAAAAAGCCAGCAAGAAATGGATTAATTTTCTGTAGCTATAAATTTATGCTTTTTTGTAGGTGTAATAACGGTTCCTGCTGGAGGGGGAGGGACATTTCTAGGAGGATGGTTAGTAAAAAGGTGGAAATTAACATGTGCTGGAATAATCAAATTGTGTGTGGCAGCCACTGTTTTATCAGCAGTGTTTACATTCTGTTTTGTACTAACATGCCCTGATTACGCATTTGCTGGTATCACTGTGCCATATAAGGATTCTCAACTGACAAGGTAAAGTTTTTTTTAATGCCCATGCTTGAATGATACGAGTAGACACTGAGCGATTAAATTAAATATAACATTACTGGTACTGTGTAATTGACTTAGGTAGTTTTGAACATAGCTTAATGAGTTGTAAACAAGTTTGTGAACGTTCGACCCTTATTGTCCTAAATCATATTTGAAAATGATAATCAACGAAGGATAGTTAGTTCTACAACGGTCCTTGACAGTACCAGATCAATAGTTGTCAGGTCCAGTGCTCCCTCCATAGTTAAGTAAAATACTAAATTATTATTTTCAAAAACTATTGGTTTGTCTTCCCCGCTTCCCCGCCCATTAGAGTTTAGCGAAATTTGAACATGGATTTTAACGGCCTTGTTGCGGAAGCAATTAATAGAAGTTTATTATTTGTTTATTCTTTTATTATTTTTTACATTTAAGTTGATTCTCTATGTAATTAGCGAGACAACGCGGTGACGGCGAGCGGCAATCTCTCTTGTCTCTGATGTGTTTGACAGTTGACGTTTTTTTTATTGTCTGTCTTAGGGTCGTAAAGGCCTTATATCTTTTAATCTTTTTGAGCATACGGTCGCTTCGATCTCTTATTTTAATTTAACGTTTAATAATATTGAATAAAAAATAAATTAATCTTGTTTTGGCATGTCAAAAAAAAAATCGATGAGTTTCAACGAGAAAAACTGAATCAAAAGTTGATTTAGTAGAGCTCAGTTTATGATTTTGTATCTCAATCACAGTTGGCAGCAGTCATCCTCGCTATGCTACTTAGGTTGTCAGTTCGTGTGACTAGGTCACTTTAAGGGCTGGATTTACGCCGTTAACCTTTTGAATTAATGGTTTTATACATTTTAGCAATATAAACCGATTTTCCTTCTCAAGTATTAATATCTAGGTTTTTTTTTTGATGTGTGTATTTGTTTGTTGTTTTTTTTTTTTTTTTTTTTATTTTTTTTTTTTTTTTTAGTCAATTTTAGTCAATACAATACCTAGAGAATCTTCGGTTTATTTTTCAAATAAATCAATTTTTTTTTTACATAAATCGACACACAATCGCGTGAGAAAGGTCAACGGCGTCTATCCACCTCTTAAGAGTGTTTTCTGTATGGTGTATGTGTTTTCAGTGCGGGTGTAAATCGTCTGAGTTCTGGTTGTAATTCAGAATGTTCTTGCGGTTGGCAATATTCCCCCGTGTGTGGTGCCGATGGGGTCGTGTATTACTCGTCATGCCACGCAGGATGCCATACCAGGACTATATCACAAGGAAATACATTGTATGCTGATTGCTCATGTATTACTACCAATTACACATTGCCCTCGTATCAATTTGGAGCAGGTGAGATGGTTTTTTATAGTAGCTCGGCATGTAACTGTAATATATTGCGATCCATAGACGGAAACAACTGCTATTACAGACTTTCTGCAGGCAGCAGTCGCCTCCGCTATACCGGCTTAAAGAGACGAATGTGCACCATCTATTGACAGGGCATACTGTCCTCTTTTTACGTGACTACTTTTTACGTCACTTAACAAGTGTCACACGACAGACTGGACCAATAAACAAACGTACAAACTTTTATATTTATAATAGTACTAGCTGTTGGGTAAAAGCCGCGGGCGCAAGCGGCCCGCGGAGGCCCTTTTTGTCGTAAAACGTATTAGATCGAATAGATTTTAGGCAGTTTTGAAAATATTTAGCTCGCCATCTAAAAGCGTTTACGTTTCTGAACAAAATTGGTCTTTACACGGTTATGCTAATGTATGTCCTTTTTGAGATATGGCGATTTTAAAAAATTAAAAAAAAAATAGTGCTGGTCATACTGAACAAAATTGGTCTTTACACGGTTACGCTAACGTATCTAATTTTCGAGACAGGGCGATTTTAAAAAATTAAAAAAAAAAGAAAAATTAAAAAAAAAACAAATAGTGCTGGTCATACTGAACAAAATTGGTCTTTAAACGGTTACGCTAATGTATGTACTTTTTGAGTAATAGCGATTTTAGAAAATTAAAAAAAAAGTAGTGCTGGTCATACTGAACAAAATTGGTCTTTACACGGTGACGCTAACGTATCTACTTTTCGAGATATGGCGATTTTAAAAAATTAAAAAAAATAAATTAAAAAACAAATAGTGCTGGTCATACTGAACAAAATTGGTCTTTACACGGTGACGCTAACGTATCTACTTTTCGAGATATGGCGTATTAAAAAATTAAAAAAAAAAACAAAAACTTAAAAAAAAGTAGTGCTGGTCATACTGAACAAAATTGGTGTTTACACGGTGACGCTAACGTATGTACTTTTTGAGATACGGCGATTTAAAAAAATAAAAAAAAAATCTAAAAAATAAAATAAAAAAACAAATAGTGCTGGTCACACTGAACAAAATTGTTCTTTACATGGTTACTCTGACGTATCTACTTCTTGAGATATTTAAAATATTCGAAAAAAGCCCGCCGCGCGGAGCAAATTCGATGTTCACGCGGCCGCGCTCACCGTCCGACTGACCGATGTAAAGCCGTTTCGATCGTTCGTCCCGAAAACGCGGCCGTATGAAAACTTTTCTCTCCGCACCTCTCGCTCTCGCCTCATGCACCGACTGATGGAAAAGAGCGAGATGTAAGTATCATCGAGGGCCGACCGGTTTTGTATGAGAATTTTTTTTTTGCCCGATTTTGAAAATTTTTTTTTTGATTTCGACATAAGACGACATTCTCTACAACTTTCTCTTCGGGGTGACTGCCCCGACTCGCCCCGTTTCCGAGATATCGCTACCACTTCCGGTCCAGAATCGACTTCCGGTCAAAGTCGTATTTTTCTCGACGGTTTTGGGACACTCTCTATACGACTCAAAAAACCGCTACCCTCCACCATACCGGCAAGTGCGAAATAATTGATGTCAGTCAGTCAGTCAGTCAGTGGTATTGCAGCTATATATTAGTACTAGCTGTTGGGTAAAAGCCGCGGGCGCAAGCGGCCCGCGGAGGCCCTTTTTGTCGTAAAACGTATTAGATCGAATAGATTTTAGACAGTTTTGAAAATATTTAGCTCGCCTTCTAAAAGCGTTTACGTTTCTGAACAAAATTGGTCTTTACACGGTTACGCTAATGTATGTCCTTTTTGAGATATGGCGATTTTGAAAAATTAAAAAAAAAAAACAAATAGTGCTGGTCATACTGAACAAAATTGGTCTTTACACGGTTACGCTAACGTATCTACTTTTCGAGATATAAAGATTTTAAAAAATTAAAAAAAAAACAAAAACAAAAATTTTAAAAAATAGTGCTGGTCACACTGAACAAAATTGGTCTTTACATGGTTACTCTGACGTATCTACTTCTTGAGATATTTAAAATATTCGAAAAAAAGCAAGAGCAAATTCGATGTTCACGCGGCCGCGCTCACCGTCCGACTGACCGAGGTAAAGCCGTTTCGATCGTTCGTCCCGAAAATGCGGCCGTATGAAAACTTTTTTCTCCGCACCTCTCGCTCTCGCCTCATGCACCGACTGATGGAAAAGAGCGAGATGGAAGTATCATCGAGGGCCGACCGATTTGTATGGGAATTTAGTTTATTGCCCGATTTTGAAATTTTTTTTTCTGATTCGCCATAAGACGACATTCTCTACAACTTTCTCTTCGGGGTGACTGCCCTGACTCGCCCCGTTTCCGAGATATCGCTGTCACTTCCGGTCCAGAATCCACTTCCGGTCAAAGTCGTATTTTTCCTGAGGTCACATAGATCGTCCCTAAACACCCTGAAAATTGTATGGGTATTTTTTTTGCCCGATTTGAAATTTTTTTTTTTGCCCGATTTTGAAAATTTTTTTTTATTTCGCCATAAAATGATATTCTCTACAACTTTCTCTTCGGAGTGACTGCCCCGATTCGCCCCGTTTCCGAGATATCGCTGTCACTTCCGGTCCAGAATCGACTTCCGGTCAAAGTCGTATTTTTCTCGAGGTTTTTTAGACACCCCCTATACACCCCGAAAATTTTACCCCCGTACCCCCCCGGCAAGTACTAAATAATTGATGTCAGTGAGTGAGTGAGTCAGTGAGTCAGTGGTATTGCAGCTATATATTAGTATAATAATAATTTATTTCAGTATTAGCATCGACCCAAAACAATGCTTCAGTAAGTTATTCAGCAGTGAACAGTGTCTGCCCGTCAGACTGTCCATATTTATGGGTATTTGTTGCGCTTGCGTTTGGTATCATGTTATTCACCTTCATCGCCACTATGCCGGCTCTATCTGCTACGTTAAGGTATGTACAATATTTGAACACGTATAATAATAAGTTAGTATCACTGAGCGACGAAAGTATTGAATTGGTATCGAGATCGTGAAGTGTTTCGGGAATAGTTTGAAAGTAGCCAGGTGTAACGAGAGGAGTGTGCACTGTCAATCTACATTGTACATGCTCGTCTCTTCAAGCCGGCATAGCGGAGGTGACTGCTGCCTGTTAAGATTTATTTGTAGTAGCAGTTGTTTCCATTCATGCACCGCACTCTAGCTTTACATCAGGCGGAGTGTTGACATATGCCGAGCTAAAAAAAAATTTTTAACACGGGTGTTATCAATAGGGTTGCTAAATGTGTTGAAAGATACTGGACAAAACAATCCAATAACATTTCCCTAAATATTCGTAAAATTACATAAAATCACGATTGCGATTTTTCAGACATGCAAAAAACTGGACATCTAGCAACCCTAGACTCATCGACCGTGAAACCACCACAATTCCATGCCTTTGACGGCTACTCTAATGTTGCAAATGTATTTAAAATGCCAAAGATATAGTTATATTTTCACAGATGCGTCCGAGAAGACCAAAGATCGTTCGCGTTGGGTATACAATGGATTAAAGTTCGACTCTTGGGTACAATACCGGCGCCTCTGATATTTGGATTCCTTATTGATCTTTCCTGTTCATTTTGGAAGAAGGAGTGTGACGTCACAGGAGCCTGTCTTCTTTATGATAACGTTAATATGAGCAGGTATGGTTAACATTTAATACTGACCCTAAACATGAATATACGTCGTCACGGCGTAAAGTGAGGTCCCTCCACCAATAGCTTTGATTTTTTCCTTTGGCGGATCAAAATAATTGTTTAAACTGATGTAAAGCTAGAGTGCGGTCCATGAATGGAAGCAACTGCTACTACAGAGAAACCTGTACGGGCAGCACTCGCCTCCATTATGCCGGCTTGAGGAGACGAGCATGTACCATCTAGATTGACAGTGCACACTCCTCTCGTTATACCTGGCTACTTTCAAACTATTCCCGAAACGCGACAAGGTCACTTCACGGGTGTTACATTCGAAAGTGGTGGTATGATTAGTGGATTCACTTTTCACCGTGACAGTGTAAATGTGCATTCATACTTGGCCTTCAGGATTTCGTTTTGAAAGTCTAACTGTATGTAGAGAGCCTAACAACCAGACAAATTAAAAAAAACTAATTTTAATTTGATTTTTTTTTTGCAGATATATGTTAGCTCTAGCATTTGTAGGAAAGCTTTGTTCCTTATTATTTTTCTTCTTGGCGTGGTGGCTCTACAAGGCTCCAGGTTCGAATAAGAAAACTTCAGTTGCTCCAGCCATTGAAAAGACAAATGGGATTGCAAATGGTTATTGTAATCCGGGGCTTGATTGTACTGAACATTTGTAAATATTTCACAAAAATCAGGCAATTTTTTATATTAAGATAATATTAGATTTTGGCTTAATAACATGTTGTTAATGCCTAACAAAAAAAAACATTTGTTAAACTCAGACTTGTAATGTACAGAAATTTAATTGTAGTGCAAAAGGTTGAGCTACATACATCAAAAGTCAAGCTTATTAAATCTTAATTAATTAAATATTAAATGTAATAAAAATAATTACATTTCTTGTTACAATTAGACTAAGTAAGGCTTCGTTGTAATTTAACTGTGATGCTCTAGTTATAAATTAGAATAATAATAACTCGCTGTTTTTATACTCCTATGCTTTGTTTATTTTTTTTTTAATTCTCCCATTCTGGGAAGGCAAAGGAAACAAAGCCCATACAGCCATGTCTTCAGTAATATAATATATATCTCGTTTGTAGTAAATTCTTGAAGTTTTTACATCAAATTGCAATGGTGTTTTACAATTTGACGCTTTCTTGGAGTATTTGGCGGCAATTCATCCGGTCACGTCACAATATGAGCGTTTTCACGGCGTGGGATAACCACAAAAAAAACTGCTTCTGTTGCCTCATATAGAGTGAATTTTAATGTTTTCACAATTACTCACATGCGCAGCATAAAATTACGCAAAATAACACAAATTTTACACAATAATAACCACTAAACTAATTAAGGAAAGGGATAAAAAAAAACACCTCAACCTTCCCGGGCAAAAGCGCGCCAAACACTCTTTTTTTTTTGTTAATTCTCCCATTCTGGGAAGGCAAAGGGAATAAAGCCCACACAGCCATGTTTTGTTTATATTTTCAAAGTACAATAAATGGACGGGACGTGACCTTAGATTAAAATATAAACCTCTTTTTGTTTTTTTTTTTACAAATATTTTAGTAGGTATAATAATAACGTATTAAATTAGTGGATATAAGTGGGCGGTATAAAAATACGGGAGTTTTATGTTTAATGGTAAAAAGTATAGCCATAATTTTGAAATCTTTTCTTTTAGTTTTGTTCATTAAAATAAAAATATTTTTATTGTTTTGTTACGTTAAAGACTGATTTTGTAGAAATTAGTTCATTGTTGTTAGTTATTTTGTTGGAAGCAGGTTTTTATAATGTAAATAACTTAGATAATAAACATAAGAGATTTTCGATTGAAATTGTACAATTTTATAAGAGTTTGAGTGAAATAAATTATTCATAAATGTATATTATTATTTTTACCTAAATCCTACATGTGGTTGGCGCGTTGACTGATCAGCGTATGGTTGATGGAAGTGGTTGTGTGGAATTTAGCCTGGCTTGACAGAAGCGATTCTGCCTGCAAAGTTTCTGTTCATGAATACTCATTGTTTGAAGTTACCATTGATTGAATGTCAGCCAATGTAAGGAATAAATAATAACAACAGATAGTAAGTTATAAAAATTATAATTTCAACATTATAAAATTAATATTAATTCAACATTTGTTTTAGCTAAAAAATAAATGCTTAATTATACCAACATTATTGTTAATCAGAAAAACTTAACACCTTGATTATCATCAAATTCTATTAATTCACATTTGCCCCTCGTTTGTAATAATTTTAGGGCTTTTATTAACACGTTCATATCCAAGTTGTGGAATTCTGAAAAAAGAAATACATTAAAAATAGGCAACACTTCACTCCACTTGTTTCAGGTTTCACCCACACCCAAAAGGCAGACAGGTGGTAGGCGGCATTTCCTCGATGAAATACCTTTTTTTTACGTGGGGGAATTTTTTTATAGATGCCTCGCCGTCTCGGGGAAGACGACGAGGTTATGTCGGACTCCCCGGTACTTCCCAATATCGGGTATACACGGTGTCCCTCTCTACGTCATATGGTGAGGTCACGGGCACGCTTTCGCATTCATCCGCGACCCCACCGACGCTTGGCCGCTAGGCCCCACCTCATTAGGAAGAAACACCATTCCAGCCAAGTAAATGAGCGGCAGTCCAACCCCGGGATTACCGCTCTTGGCTCGGGGCGAAGGAGATAACGCTTCGCTACCGCCTCCGCCCACGCGATGAAGGGTGGTCTCTTACTCAGGTCTTCTCTGAAAGCAGTGTGACCCGAGGAGAGACCCCACCTTGCTGGTTTTGGTTCACGCCGGGGTATCCTCATCTACCACTTGAGGATGCACTTGAGACCACCAACTCCAACAGTGCTTCCCATACCACACTGCCACTCACGGTCAAAGGACCGCGAGCCACGGGCGATCAAATACCTTCCGCAATGTTTAAACAATTGCCGTTTTAAAAAAACATTTTGAGAATGCCGATTTCCCATTGGCTATCAACAATAGTTGCCCCAATTGCCCCACCCTGGTAGAAAGTATCTATTAGGAAAACAAAAGTAAGGAACTCACCTTCACCCACAGTACTATCGCCTTCCCTCAACTCAAACAATGTGCAAACAGAATTATTCATACCATTATTACACACCCAAGTATAAATTAAATTACCCCATTCATCTAAAGAATGCCAATATATCTCCCATATATTTTTACCCTTATCTACTGCAGCAGCTTTCCCATTTCTAGCCATATCTTCTAGAATAATTAATATAGATTCTGCCGATAATTTTCTGTTTATTGTTGCATTGTTGAAGAGCGAGCTGTTTTGTGATTCTTGTATATCTAACGTCGATTGTTTATTTGCTTTGAGAAAATCTATTATTAGTTGTTGCCATGCCTCTAGTTGTTTCGTTCGAGTTTCTGTATGGACCTGGATGCTGGAAAAAATAAATAAAGAAGCTTCACATGTTAGTTTAAAGAATTTGTACATTAGTACCTTTTTTTTATTGTAGATCGGCATGAGTGGAAACAACTGCTACTCTCTCTGCTACAAATCTCTACAGACAGCATTCGCCTCCACTATGTGCAATATGTACCTAAATAACTTTGGGCAGTCTGTCCTTAAATTACCTAATTACCATATCAATTGGTTTTTTCCAATAACTCTGAAACTATGCTTGCATTTGGAATGATTTCTCCCATAGGGCTTCTTATTTGTAGCTGAGCAGCTATGGCTGATCATTGTGTGAGGTGTGAGCCACCCGATTCCTCCTAGGAAGACCAAGAGACTCTTCACGTTCCTGCATACATCAAAAGGCCACAAAATAGCGAAAAAACTGACAAAGATTGCTACAGTAATTAAAGCTAGACCAACAGATCTAACCACTGTTTAGTAGATCCCTAATATAAAAATATCCAATTTATTCTTCACTTTATTACTTACATTTTCTTGTGCATACTTTTTACTTTTTACTTTTTAAATTCTTTATAGATTTTCAATAACTTTTCTTCATTGACTCTTCTTTTAGATAAAGTTGCTAAAGACTTCGGTTCTAAATCGGTTACAGCAATGTTATACGCAATTTCCTTATTATTTATAGTAATTGTTCTATGACTGCCATCTTGGATTTGTTCTGGTGTAAAGCTGATCATGACGGAGCAGTCTCTGGCTATTAAAGCTAAGAGTGCCTTGTGTATCGGGTCAATTATATCCAAAAACTTCTGAACGTCAAATTCGTTGTTCAAATCAAAGTAATTTTCCTGTAAACTTTTTAACATAGTTTCAGCATAAATGTAATCTTCTGTCTTTGGTATTTTTTTGACAATAGAATCTGAATACTTTTGTATTTTTAATAAATTGCTCAAAATGTTATTGTTTTTGAGAATTGAAGCTGAATCGCACACAGTCTTCTCTTCAGAAATATGTGTCCAGTCAGTCTGTGAGTTTATCATTGAATTCGTGTAGTCATTAAGTAATATTTTTATAATGAATTTAATAAATATCTTCACTGAGTTATTAAAAACATTAATTTCTTCTAATATTGTGTTTAAATCCTCAAACTTTGATCCATCATTAAATATTACACCAGAGTTTTTGAATATTTTAAAGTTATTTTGTGGATTTTCTAATAAATTGTATATGGATTTGTACATTCTTTCATTATCTCCGGAAAATAAATCTAAAGGACAATAATTGCTAATTCTTTTCACCTGTTTCTGTTCAACTTTCAAGTATTGTTTTAAACAATAATAACAAATGCCGTTTCCCATTAGACTTGATGGTATGAAACCTTCTTTTGGCTTGATTTCGATGCAATAATTAACTTTGTAATCTGGGCTGACTATAGTTAAATTCGGGGCTTTGATAGCATGCATGCTTAATGCTGACTTATAAAGTCTATTTTTCGGTCGAAATTCTTGTAGTTTGGTAATAAATGTAATAATGTTATGTTTAGACAATGTCACCAATTCTTCCACTTCACCACCACCAAGATTTAATAAAGGCAACATGATGTAATGTGCAAAATTTATCGAGCTTTTTACCATCTCCAAATTAAACGAATTCATATCTTCTTTTATAAGACGAAGTACATAATTCGTGCCAACGAGTTGGAGGACAATGTGCACGTTGCCCTCATTTATATATTTCCATGAAATACTATTTAAATCTAAATAATCCTTCGCCGACATCTCAAATAGTAGATGACACTGATTTTTCAGTAAGTATAGGATAAGTGCAGTACTTACGTAAAGAATGGAGGGAAGTTATACTGCCACGGCCAAGTGATTTCTGCCATTATATTAAGGAAATATTTAATTATTTACATGAAATATTAGGAAATTCCACTAAATATCACAGAACGTCAGATAAACAAAGACGTAAAACTGACATTTTATTTTTTAATATTTAATTATATTTATTATTGTAAATTGTTAATATTGAAATACGTCAATTGCTTTTTAATTGTAAGAAATTATACATATTATAATAATAAAATTAATACAATTATTTTAGAATATGTGCCAAAACAAATTTCTGAACGAATGCCAAAATGCGACAAACTTTTGACTTTGACATTTGCCTTATTTTGGTAATTTTTCACGGGTGTTGGGTGATGTCTTTGGGTTTGCGTGCTTTTCGTGTATTAAATTAGGTTCTAGGAACGCAATAATATTTATAATAGATTAATGTACTTTTATGAGGAATTAAAGTATTAATATTTGTTAAAATGATTACACTTAATAAGAAATTAAAGAAAAAAGAGACGAAAGAAGAAACAAGCAACGGTTTTGTGGAACCACCTAAAAGAATATCAATACGAGACAAACTGTTAGTGAAAGAAGTGCAGGAAATGACCGAGAACTTGCCTTCGACGTGTTCAGTGCATTTTAAAGATCATAATGTTTTAAGTGATTTTACATTAACTGTTAAACCCGACGAGGGTTATTGGAAATCTGGAAAGTTCAAATTCCATATTGATGTAACTGAAGATTATAATATGGTTGTGAGTACCCACATTGAACTATTCTTAATTAAATAAAAATATTTAACTTATAGATTTATTAATTTAATGCATCTTTCAGCCACCTAAAGTAAAATGTTTAACAAAATTATGGCATCCTAATATTAATGAAGATGGAGACATCTGCCTTTCCTTACTCCGGCAAACCTCAATAGATGAGCATGGTTGGGCACCTACGAGGAAACTTAAAGATGTTGTATGGGGACTCAATTCTTTATTTACTGTAAGACATTATATATTTTTTCTACCAATCTCAGAATCTGATTTTATTCATTTTCACTTGTCACACAGGATCACGTGAGAGCTTGGGTCCAGGTCCTTTTCCAAAGCCTCTCGGTTAGGTTAAATAAAGAGTTCAGTGTGACAAATCTATACTATCTAATTTAATTATAATTTATTTATAATTGCACACACAAAAGAGCTAAAAAAAAAAAAAAAAAAATTGCACACACAACAGCTTGAGCTTATGTGGGGATTGAACCCGTGTCTTCCACCATGAGCATGGATGCTCTAACACTAAGCTACACAATCTTCACATGACTTTTCATCATCATCTCTTCTAGTGGTTGATGTTTCGTATTACCAGATTTTTTATTACAATGAATTCTACTTTTCTATTCATTTTCATCATATTACTTGTTTCGGCGCTCACAGTCGTGGGGATGTCAGCCCCAATTCATTATTTTTTTTTTTATTGTAGCTCGGCATGTGACTACACTCCATCTGATGTAAAGCTAGAGTGTGGTCCATGAGTAGAAACAACTGCTACTACAGATAAAGCTGTGAGGGCAGCAGTCGTCTCCACTATGCCGGCTTGAGGAGACGAGTATGTACCATCTAGATTGACAATGCATACTCCTCTCGTTATACCTGACTACTTGCAAACTATTCCCGAATAAAAACAGTATTTTAATAGTCGAAAAAATAATGTATAATAAATCTATAAGATAAATCTGTGTGTTTTCAGGACCTCTTGAATTTTGATGATCCATTAAATTTAGAAGCGGCTGAATCATATAAACGTAGTAAGATTGAATTCCAAGTGCGTGTTAAAGAATACATGAACTCAAACAAAAGATAATAGTTAGAATTTTTTTTATTTTTTATTAAATCTAAAAAGCCATTTGAAGTCCAACTAGGTATTTGACATTTTGAGAATCTATTTATTGTTCTATTTCATGTAAAATTTTGTTGCAAATAGTTTTATAAATCAAAGCATATGTTAAATGTTAAATTTTAATAAAACTGAACTTTTTCATGACCAATTGAAATTTTTTGTGACTTGTATTAAATGACCACTGCTGATGTTATTTTTTTTTTACATAGGTAACATTTTTCATACTTATTTAAAAAAAAAATCGTTCCTGTTTTTTTCCATTTAAATCTCAAATTGTCGAACTGTTAATAAATAAATAAGAAATCCGTATTAATTGCTTTTATTTCATAATCTTATATTAATATCAACAATTGTCACGCCTTTTTCCCACAGGGATAGGCAGAGACGATGGAACACCACTTACCACGATCCTGACACAACTCTCTTGGTTCCACGTCCACACTTCTCTTCATGCTCGCCCGACGGTTATGGGCACTAGGCGACCCAGCTTTCATAAGGATGTCTCCGTTTTGTTCGGAATCTGCCCAAACCATCGAAGCATTCCTTTATCAATCCTCGTCACTACGTCATCTTTCAAAGCACACTGTTCCTCATTCTATCCGCTATCGTGACTCCACATACACTCCGTAATGACCGCATACTGTATTAATCCTGCTCTCTTACTTCTGCTATACCCAACATTAATTACTATGCAGGTAGGAACAAGTATATTAATAAAAAAGGTAAATAAAATACAAGTATAAAAACGCTCTTTTATTAGCAACATTAATTAATGCTAGAGCATAAAAAATCGATATAAATTAATTTTAAAAAAGTGTATACAATAAATACTTAACAAATAACAAAAACAATAATTTTATCTCGGACTAGATTATTTTCGTAATGTGTGATGCTGTGGATGATCGTAATGAAGATATGAAAATTCATCAGTCGCTCTTTTTAAATATATTTGATAGAAATACTACATTCAATGCCAATTATATCGACCATTGAGTTTGACAATAATAAGACAGTGTTTGCTTCGTGATAAATGTACATTTCTATCAAATATACAGAAAGTCCTGGGACTATGGGTAGTTCAAAAGACCTACTTTAAATGTGTGGAGATAACAAATTATCCTCAAACGAGACACAACAGAGGAATATCAACATGCAGACGTGAAGCGTTAACCTATTGTGTTGATTTTTTGACAAGTCTCTAATGTAACATTTTTTTTACGCGAGGAAATCCCAATTACAGGTGCCCTGAACCGACTAAACCCCAAGGTGTTTCACTCGACGCATAGTGGACGGAGTCTGGGCACACGTTAGCATTCATCCAGACTCCGCCCTGCGGAGATCCAAGGTGGCGGACCGAGCCTCGGGAACGGCGAAGTCCCTAATGTGACATAGAAATCTGAATCAATTCCAATTCAATTAAAAAAGTAAAATATGTTTTACGATGCTAATCTACGCTAATCGATGTTAATAATCCAATTATTTGAGTAACATGTAAAAATCCCTTGGACTACCCATAATTTTTGGACACCCAATACATATAACTCCAATCATAAATATGTTATTTAGTTTAAAAATATTTAGTGCGTTGAGAAAGTCGTAAGCAATTCGTCTTGTATGCTGTTGGATCGTGTAAGGTGTCTTGGAGACCCTCCTCCGAACGCCGACGTCAATGTGTCCGCCTGTGACGCCTCCGCCGCCTTACGCTCGTGGTATTTGTCAGAGAAGTCCTAAAAATAAAAGTAAATTGCATACAATGCCATCACCAATACAATACACTCTGAAACCAAATTCAGACCTCAGAGTTAACATAGTGACGCCATTATTAAAAGATTGTTTGGTATGATGAATGAAGGAGTTTTTGGCGCGCTTTTACCCTGGAAGGTCAAGGTCCCTTTCCTTAATTAGTTTAGTGGTTATTATTGTGTATAATTGGTGTTATTTTGCGTAATTTTATGCTGCGCTTGTGGAAACATTAAAATTCACTCTATATGAGGCAACGGAAGCGTTTTTTTTTCTGGTTATCCCACGCCGTGAAAACGCTCATATTTTGACGTGACCGGGTGAATTGCAATTAAATACTATAAAAAGCGTCAAATTGTAAAACACCATTGCAATTTGATGCAAAAAGATCAAGAATTTACTACTCGACATTGGCAGAATTGTCGTTGTTTATGACATCTGAGGCTATTTAACAAAGGAAGAAGATGATGAATGGAATCGTGGTGATTACCTTCAGCCTGTTTCCTAAGAATACAGCCCTCTCTCTTTTCTTAATCATGAAGTCACTCTGCGTCAACCATCTGTGGTCATAGCACTCTTCAGCTGTGGGCCTCTTCAACGGTACCTTCTTGAACAAGAACATCAAGAATCTTGTGGCTTCCTGAGTTATTTCCTTATACAAATGCTCGAAGCGATATCTGACGAACGATATGTTCTGTTTTGTCTCCGCATCTTCAGTACCGAGGAATGGCGATACTCCAGAAAGCATTATGTAAGTTAGAACTCCGAGTGACCAAATATCGGTTTGTGGGTATGCTGGCTCGTCATTTATTATTTCTGGTGCTGTTGGAGGAATAAATACATAATATAATATACGCGTGAACTGTCAATCTATATGACGTATACTCGTCTCCTCAGGCCGGCATAGCGGAGGCGACTGCTGCCCGAAGAGATTTCTCTGTAGTAGCAGTTGTTTCTATTCATGGACCGCACTTTAGCTTTACATCAGGCGGAGTGTTGTCATATGCCAAGCTAAATAAAAAAATAATAAGAGGATTGCTTTTAACTTTATACAAACCTTTGTATTCTAATTCACCAACTTGTGGCACACTTGTTCCCAGTTTTGTTACTTTGTGTGCTGATCCAAAGTCGACCAGCTTCACCTGAATAGACCTCACTGAAGCCATCACAACATTATCAGGTTGCAAGTCCAAATGGCAATAACCTCGCCAATGAAGGTATTGGAGTCCATCCAAAATTTGAGTAACAATAGTGGCTACCATTTGTTCTGAATAATCGTGACGGCTTGACAAATATGTTAAAATATCTGCTCCTTGCAATTTCTCTAAGATTAATGCAGCCACAGGTGACCCCGGCGCTTGATATGCAGCGTAAAGGTTAGAAATCCTCTCATGCCGTAACCGTCTGAGGCAGTCAAATTCGCGCTTGATCTGCACCTCAGTTTCTGGACGATTTTCTAGGATCTTTGATACGACTACACTGTCATTGTTCTTGTCTACACCCTTAACTACAATAGAGAATTTTCCGCGCCACAGTTCAGAAATGAAAGAATATCTCTCGGTGAACTTGTCTGTACAGTCCCAGTCGATTGGACTGTTTTCAGTTGCATAATTAAGTTTTGGTCTTTCCTCGTCTAGATGTATTTCTTGACCACTCTCTGTTAACTGTTGTAAGTGCCTCATCGCCTTCGTTATTTCGAGCTTCGATGCTCCAGAGACCTTCGTCTTCACCAAGTTCGTCGGTATGCCTTTATCGCTCCATCCGATGCGGTTGCGGGATGATAACCGGAATTGGTAACTCGTGTCTGGTTTTAAGTTCCTCACAACAAAGAATTCATGATCAATATTATTAGCGACGTCTATCCAGTCCACACTGTCTCCGGCTTTGTATTGAAGGCTATAGCAGACCACAGGCGAGTTACCATCATATTTGGGTTGTTTCCAACGCAGCAAAACTTCAGTGTCCGATACTTCAGGCGCAGATGGACTGTCAGGAGCGTCAGGGTTTGTCGCCTCGACGATTCTAGTTCTGGCGACAGTCTGTCCTACTTTGTTTCGTGCTACAACCTTGTAAACTCCTATATCATGATGCATAGCGGGATCGAAGGTTAGAGTAGATCTGCCTTCTTCGTCTTCGACGATTTTTATTCTTTGACCTTCAGCCAAAACCATATCATTTTTAAACCATTGAACAGTCGGGCTCGGATCGCCGACGGCAAAGCAAGACAATTGAGCAGGTTCGCCTTCCCTGATTGGTAGAATTTGTGGCTTTTCCCTAAAGAATGGTCTCTGGCCGTCTTTCTTGGATTCTATTAAGGCTTCGGCTTCGGCATAACTGTCAAGTCTAGTGCCGAGTTCGTGACGTAGCCGACGAATGGTGTAACTCTCGGTGCCGTATTGGTTGATTCTGTCGCGCCGCTCGTCATCGATTTCCTCGTCCATTATGTCGGTAAAGCGACGACGTTCACGAATTATTGGAGTCTGAAACGTGAATAATTAGTTTTATAGGACATTTCCAGGTCCATAAATTGCCATGGTCTTAAACTATGCAAAATATTAAAATTCTTACCCGGGGATCATAAGTATCAGTAATAGACAGACTATACCCAGGAGATCTGTTACAAGCGACCTTCATATACTCGCGAAGACGTACTGGGAAGTCTACGTCGCGAAGCTGGAGCAAATACGTGTCTGGACCATTTTGGTAACTAAAAAAATGTGTTTCGGTAAGTACTTTATAAATGGGATGTGAAGATGAACTGTCTTCAACAATAAACTATACTAACTGGCTCTCGGACTTGGCAGAAACTTCCCAATCTGGATGTTCCCATTGTTTAAACTTAAGATCCCAAGGTCCTGGTGGATGAGGAGAAATATCGCGTTCTGGTGAACCTGTAACCAATTTTATTTACTTACACATGGCTTAATGAATAAGATACCAGGTCTGAAAATAGCAATTCAATATTTCAATTAGAAGACAGTGGAAACAAACCTTCTGGCGTATAAATATGTCCTGGTGGATATACCATCTTAGAAGGATGTTCGAATGCACCAGATAGAGGACGACGTCGGAACCAAGTACGGCATGAAGCATTGCTCATCCAATCACTGAAAAAACATATGGCCAAGTTGGGATGACATAATCGAAATGAAAATCTGTCAGATTCGGAATTTATCAACGAAATAACAGCAAAAGTTTCCCTGTAGTAGCAGTTGTTTCCATTCATGGATCGTACTCTAGCTTTACATCAGGCGGAGTGTTGTCACATGCCGAGCTACAATAAAAAATATATATATTTATATTTAGGAATACTAACCGATAAGAATTATAATAGTTTCTCAGTCTATCTGTCGTGATTTGGTAGTCATCATGATAGATCTTGTCAGCCCAAGTCAACCATGGATGCTGTAAAGCGGCATCAACACTCATTCTATCATGAATATTGACAACTAGTAGACGTGAGATGAAATCTTTACATTCAGAACTGAATCTCGACCACCATTCCTCGTTGTGCCAATCCCATACACCTTCACGGACCCTGGAAAAGGCGTTGTCATTGTCATGAAGAACAAATGAGGTATTTTGTTACATATATCACTATATGGGACCTACTTTGTCAAAGTTTCCCTATCGTGCTGTCCTCTAAATGGCGAATGTCCACTCAGTAGAATATACGTAATAATGCCAACACTCCACATATCAGCACCATATCCAACACCTTCACCTGAAGCGACTTCAGGAGCAACAAATTCAGGCATACCATAGTCTAATGATGCAAATTTATTGAACATAATCTTTCTAGAGAGACCAAAGTCACAGATCTTCAATTCGTCACTTCCCGCGTGCGATAGGAGAAGTTCACCAATCTGTAATTATTTAACATTTTATCCTTAACTCTATATTGCGAGTACATCGTAAGTTAGAGTATACCCCCTTAGATGTTGGAAAAAGACGTAAACGAGATCCATGTAAGATGATCTTTTGTAAAACCGCGTTTGCAAATAGACAATATTACAATCTATCTTCAAAATTATATAACTTTATACATAAGAAATTAAATATTTATGATTACAATTATAGGGAATGTAAATATAAGGTATCTGACTTTCTAGTGGATTTAAACTATAGTGAAACTGAAAATCTTTTAACTAATAATTTATAGTTTATTTAATTATCTGAATTATGCAACACATACACACACACACACACACTTGTAATTGTAACTTGTAATTTTGTTTAAAGTGTATTGGAAAAGAGCGAGGACACCCGTAATACAGACTATAGTCTAGTACGGGGTCCTCAACTCATGTAATTTATATTTTGTTTTGTGTACTTAATAAAGAATTTTTATTTTTTATTTATTTTATTTAACATTAAGCTCCAATTTATTTATTTTTATTTAATTGCACCAAAAGGCCCGTTAAAGATACTTTGACTGTTACATTTAACGGTTACGTTTACATTTACTCCACACGCGTATATTCCCGAAATAATAATAGAAAAACATATTTAGCTTCTTTTCATACACTCGACGTTAGTGACATTGGTTTAACGATACTTTAATTATGACCGGCCAAAATTCGCTGGTTACGGTTAACGTTAAAGTAAGCGTTAAGTGACAGATGTTTTTTGAAGCAACCCAATTTTAATTTTAACTATTACTTTAACGCGAAAATAATAGTTAAGTGTATGTGGTGCAATCGGACCTTAAAAATGCGTTAGTTGTACACGGAAAGTTTTTTTAAACAAATATAAAAATAATACATACCGTAAGACCAAGGTGAGCAATACTGTTATCATGCATATGTTTCAGACCACGAAGCACTTGTCTGATGTAACCTGGAAATATACGACATTACAGTAGCTCTACATGTGATGTGCTAGAAGGCGATCCATGAGTGGAAACATTAATTGCTACTATAGAAAATGTCTACGAAGTCCACTCTACTATGCTTGTTTGAAGAAATGTATGTTTTTGTTTTTATTATTGTAGCTCGGCATGTGACAACACTCCGCCTGATGTAAAAAATGCGGTCCATGAATGGAAACAACTGCTACTACAGAGAAACCTGTGCGGGCAGCAGTCGCTTCCACTATGCCGGCTTGAGGAGACGAGCATGTACCATCTAGATTGACAGTGCACACTCCTCTCGTTATACCTGCCTACTTTCAAACTATTCCCGAAATGCGACAAGGTCACTTCACGGGTGTTACATTCGAAAGTGGTGGTACTACCCCAGGACGGCAGACTGTCCGCTATCTATCAAAACTTGACGCACCTCCCGTTATACCCGACTATTTTCAAACTGATCCCAAAACGTGACTAGATCACTGCACGGGTGTTACACTTGAAAGTGCCGGTACTACCCCAGGACTGCAGACTGGGTCAATAACAAGCTGATATGTGCCTAAATTTGAATACTAACCAGCAACATCTCTCTCGGTGTACGAAGTCATCCTGAGTAGCCGATCCCTTACTAATTCCCCTCCAGCGGCCAACTCAGAGACCAGTGCCAATGTGTGTTCATGTTCATAGGCTTCATGGAGTCGTATGAGATGGCGGTCGTTTAGCATATTCATGATGTCCAATTCGTTCTTCATGAACGGTTTGAGTTCACTGTTTCCGTGCATTATTTTTGCAGCGTAATTTCGACCTGAGGGTTAAAAAATAAATTTTAATAGCATCACAGGGGCATATGGTTGTTTTCTGGAGTTCAAACAGCTGTCTCACCTGATAATCTTTCAGCGGCATGATAAACGACACCCTGCACACCGCGACCCAACTCATCTCCCAAATCGTAAAAGTCACCAAACGGCTTAGTACTGGGCTTTATCCTAAAAGAAATATTAAATTTTGGTTATCTTTTTAAATGTGATATGTTCAATTATTTTTTAATTTTTTTTGTTTGTTACCTCGGTGGATGTTCCCTAATCTTGTTGGAATATTCGTACTCTGATTCCTCAACATAAACCATAGCTGATGACGACACAGCTCCAGCCACGTTCCTCGCCGAGATAGAATACAGACCCTCGTCTTTCAAAATGGCGTCGTTTATTATCAAAACATGCGTATCCGGTTCTATAAATTGCATCTGTAAATAAATCAATTAAGTTTCATACTTAGTGATATTGTTAGATCTATTTATTACCTTTATTCTGGCAGAGGATGCCAGCGGTTGCCAATCCTTATACCACTTGACTTCGGGCGTGGGATGTCCAGTGACCCTGGACATAATCTTGGCGTTGTGTCTCTGCATCAGTACAGTTTCCTGAGGCCTTGAAAGGAATGCAGGATATTCTGCCACTTCTAGTCGCACTCTCTGCCGTGCTTGGCCATGTTCGTTGGTTGCCACCGCCTCATACCAACCTTCGTCACGTTCTAGCATTCTACAACATTCCATAATTTGACGTTACATATAAATCGAATACGTTGTCGAATTCCATGGATCTGGCTTAGACGTTTGATAAAGTGATCATTTCAACGCTCTCTTAAAAATTAATTATATTGGTATAAACAACTCCTGGATCTCACAAAATAGTATTTACATAATAATTACTGCGTAAATATGAGTATAGCTAACATTCGGTAAAGATCCCAAGTTTATGTATGGGGTACCACAGGGAACTGTCTAGGCCCCATTCATTTTAGTTCTAATGGGTAACTTACTTATTAATAAATAGAGTCGCCTGTCCATTCCTGGTGTAGCTCCAATCATAACGGCCACCGATCTCAATAGGTTCATCATTGAAGAAATACGACATCTTTGGTTTAGGATAACCATAGACAAACCAGAATAAATTTACATTATGACCTTTAACGCCATATTGAGAGTCGTATTCCTGACGCAAGAAACGTGGGGCTTGGGCGTAACCGTCGTGAGGTGGTCGTTCGATATCGAAGTCTTTTGGGAAGTAAGGTGATGTTTCTGGACGGAAATCGATGCCTGAAATTAAAAATGGGATCAATTTGATGACTATTGAAACATTTAGTTATTTAGCAGTATTTTAAAGTATAAATGTTATTTATTTACCTGGTTCCAAATATGGTATGAATTTCGGTGGATCAGGTTCGAGTTTAGCTCTATAAGTGATAGCATAAGGTGACGGGTCGCTTACACCATATTTATTCTCAACGCGTACCCTGAATTTGTAATCTCTGAACGGTTCCAAGTTCCTAATGTCACATACACAAGAACGAAGACCAGTTCTGGCTGTAAACCAATCACCGTCGGGTTGCTCACACATTTCCACCTGAGAAAAAAATTAAGGTTACATTAGGAAGGTTTTTTAATTAGACAGAATGTGTAGCAGAATAAACAATTATAAATACCTGGTAGGTCACGGGGAACCTTGGTCCATGAGGTATGGAGGGCTTCCACGAGAGCGTCAGATGTCTATCAGTCATACGAGATATAATAGGTTTGTCGGCGAGTGGCATTGGTATGCCGGTCTTCTTCATCTTATCGAAGTCAGAATATTGGTCTGCTAATGGCTTCTTGTTTGGTCGTGGTTCCAATGCTGTAATGGAAAATTAACTCAAGGGAGTTGACCATTTTATGGGGACCTTTTATTATAGGAAATTGTACAGCTATAGCGGCCGTGGTCTAGCGGTAAGACGCGTGCACTCACGATCGATGAGACACGTGTTCGAACCACGCTAATTCAGACCGGTACCAATGTAACTTTGTTATATGTACTTTGATCGCTCAGTGCCTATAGGCACTATTAAAGAGTGGTAGGCAGACTGATGATGGTTATTTGTCCAGTCTACCGTCCTGGGGTAGTACCAGCACTTCGAATGTAACACCCGTGAAGTGACTTTGTCGCGTTTCGGGAATAGTTTAAAAGTAGCCAGGTATAACGAAAGGAGTGTGAACTGTCAATCTACGATGGTACATGCTCGTTCCGCACAGGTTTCTCTGTAGTAGCAGTTGTTTCCATTCATGGACCGCACTCTAGCTTTACATCAGGCGGAGTGTTGTCACATGCCGAGCTTAATCAGAAAAAAAGGTGTGAAATGTTCTTAAGAAAATAAACATACTGTCATAAGTCAATTCAGCATTACAAGTCTCCTCTCCGTGTGGGTTATAAATCCTACAGCTGTATGTACCAACATCCGCCGGGTCTACTCCGGAGATGGACAGTCTTAGAAGACCGGTAGTCTCCTTGTCCATGCGTATACGTTCTGATGGGAATAACTTGTCACCATTGCGGAACCTGTGTAAATATATCGTATATTTAACTAGCGACGAAACCCGGCGTTGCTCGGAAAAGAACTTTCTAGAACATTCCATATCGATTTTAACAATTGCGCTCATTTTGGAACTTTCTAGAACACTTCATGTCGATTTTAGCAGTTGCGCACATTTTGGAACTTTCTAGATCATTCCGGAAATTTGTAGGACTTCCTAGAACATCCTATATCGATTTTAGCAGTTGATAACGTTTTGGAACTTTCTAGATCATTCTTGAAACCTTTAGAACCTTCTAGATCAATTGTAACAGTTGCACACATTTTGGAGTTTTCTAGATTATTTCAAAAAAATTTAGAACTCTATACATACTCAACATGTCATAAGTTAGAAAAGGACAGATATACATTTTTTGAGATTTTCGCCTCCCACAACCACCCTCTTCCACCCACCGCGTCCAATCTCCCTTACTTTCACCAGGAGACCGAGAGGTATCTACCACCCCAACGGGAAGTAGATTGGAGTTGGTGGTCATAGAGAAAACCCTGTCTTTACGTACTAACATTAACATTTTATATAAGTATGTATTTAGATTTGCCGTTAACATTAAGATTTGTTGTGTAATTTTCCAAACTGTCAAAGTATTTGGATTGGTATTTATTAGTTTTGATAATTTTTAATTACCATTCGATTTCAGGTTCAGGTTCACCAGTAGCACAGGCAGTGAATTTGGCAGTCATGCCGCGGTATACTTCAATGTCACCAATACGTTTCAGGAAAGAAGGTGGTTCCATGCGTTGACGTTTACCACTAAAATTATTTTAAGATATTTTAATATAATTGGCAAAAAAAGATTGAAAATAATTATAAAAACGGCCGTGGTCTAGCGGTAAGATACGTGAACTCACGATTGATTCCCGTGTTCGAACTTCGCTAAAGACCGGAACCAATGTAACTTTCTTATATGTACTTTGGTGGCTCAGTACCTATAGGCACTATTGAAGAGTGGTAGGCTGACTGATGATGGTAATTTGTCCAGTCTGCCGTCCTGGGGTAGTACCACCATTTTCGAATGTAACACCTTATAGCGTTTCGGAATCAGTTTGAAAGTAGCCAGGTATAGCGAGAGGAGTGTGCATTGTCGATCTAGATGGTGTATACTCGTCTCCTCAGGCCGGCATTGCGGAGGCGACTGCTGCCCGTAGAGATTTTTCTATAGTAGCAGTTGTTTCCACTCATAGACCGCACTCTAGCTTTGCATCAGGTGTTGCCGCTAAAAATCGCCAAAGTTCTTTGTAATACCTACATTTTATCGACAACTTCCAAATTAGCTTCACAGAAAGCCTCACCCTCTCTGTTTTTAGCCAAACATTTGTAACGACCGACATCGTCAAGTGTCAAATCTCGTATATACAAACAACACGCGTCGCCATCACGTTTAATATGATATTTATCAGATTCCCTCAAAGGTTGGCCATTTTTAAACCATTCAATTTCCGGTGCTGGTACGCCGTTCACTCTGGCTGGGAACTTGGCATCGAATGTTGGCAACTGTTAAAAAGTAAATAATATATTGGTTTGTGGGAGAATTACGAAGTTCAAGAGATTACTAGTATCTTCAAACCTGTTGTAAATCAGAGAACTTCTGTGAGAATGATGGTGGTTGATAAACCTTGCGGACGTTGATTTTGCCTTCAGTTGCGTCTTCACCGAGTGGATTTAGCAATTTGACTCCATACACTCCAGCATCGCTCAGTTGAGCTGGAGTTATTTCTAGACCAACCTAGAGAAAAGAACAATATTTAATAGTAGCCAGGCATAGCGAGAGGAGTGTGCACTGTCACTCTAGATGGTGCACATTCGTCTCTTTAGGCCGGCATAGCGGAGGCGACTGCTGCCCGTAGAGATTTTTCTATAGTAGCAGTTGTTTCCACTCATGGACCGCACTTTAGCTTAACACCAGGCGGAGTGTTGTCATATGTCGAGCTCCAATAAAAAAAAACTTCCAAGAAGTCATGTTATTTTTATTTCAGTTTATTTTCACTTACTCGTTTTCCATCACAAGACAACTGCAATCTCTCAGAAGGTAAAAGAGGTTCCCCATCTTTAGTCCAAGTGACCTCCGGTATTGGATTACCCACAAATGGTGCACTTAGAACCAACGGCTGGCCTTCTTCAGCAGTCATATCACGAAGACCGTGGATGAATTGGGGACGCTCTTGTGGGACTGAGTCATCTTCACGACCTGATAAAGAATTATTGACATGGAATAATTTGGAAAAGACTCAATGCATACTGTCGTTCATGTACTTACTGGCAACATCTAACTGCGCAGTGCTAGTAGTATCACCCTTTTCATTAGCTGCAATCACTCCATACTCTCCCACATCACCTGCCTCTGCCTTGTCTATGAGTAGAGCATGGGTACCGTCTGGTTGTGATATTATACGTACGCGTTTACCGTCTGGCACTATTTCTTTGCCGTTATGGGTCCTAAAACCGAAATAAATATATCTCTGGCAAAGTTACTTCAAATTAATTTCATTTAAGGTGTCATTTACCATTTGATAATCGGTGAAGGATGTCCCAAAACTTTGACCTCCATTTTAATAGGGAAACCTTCAATAACCTTGGTAGGTTGAAGTTCAGCCAAGAAAGCTGGTTTCTTTTCCTTCTGTTGAACATGCACCTGGAATTGGAAGACAAAACTTAGTAGTAACTGCAGTAAGCACGATTATACTAATAGATCTCTTATGATAATCGATCTGTTTGTTACCTTGGCTTTGGATGTAATATCACCGAGTTTATTAGCAACAGTCAAGGTGTATTGTCCAGCGTCTTCAGGACGGCAATTGTCAATACTCAATCCAATAAGACCACCGGGTTGATTAATAAAATTAACAGCCTGAGATGGACGAATTGGTAGACCTAGAAAATATTATAGTGGGAAATATATGTAAACATAATATACACAAAAAACTCAATAGAAAGTGGATTAGGTCTTCTTACCGTCCTTAAACCATTTAACTTCTGGTGCCGGGAATGCCATGACTCTCGCCTCTAACTTGAGCGGTTGACCGACTACTGCTGATATATCCTCTAGCTCCTGACTGAATGATGGTTTACGAGGTGTTGCTGCAGAGAAATCCAACAACTTTAATTAGCCTAAATGTATTTTATAGATAATGTATTTTTGTTGGCACTTACGATTTACAGCTACTGCACACAACGCCGAATTTTCTCCGTTAGGATTGGATATAACAAGTTTGTAAGCGCCACAATCACTTGGAGTTATTTGTTCAATGTTCAATTTAACAGTACCATCAGGTAGAGAAGTCAACTTAATTCTTGGGTCTGAGGTGGAAATTGGGACTCCATCTTTGTACCTGAAATTAAAGTTGCATTAGTAATTTTTTTTAACAATTTAAATGTTAAGCAATTGTGTAACTGAAAGGATTAAGGATTTTACCAAAGAGCAGTAGGTATAGGACTGCCATCGAGTTTAGCTTTAAGTTCTAGAGGTTCTCCTTCATCAACATCCCGCTGTCGGTCCAACTTATGGAGGAATCCTGGAGATGTCTGAGCCAAGGATATTTCAGCAGAACACGCAGCTTCTCCAGCTATAGATAGAGCACGGACTGTGTACTGTGAAAATTAAATTAAGAAAATAAAATTAACAACCGTCCATGGAGGTAAATTGTTTTAAGAGTTCCATTATTTACCTTTCCAGCATCTTCAGCGTTAAAATGTTTGATGTTTAGTTCACTATCAACTTGTCCACCAACAGTAGTATTCACTGTGTGTCGTTCATCATCAGTTATATCCTGACCTCCCTTACTCCATCTTACTTCAGGTTTGGGAACACCATCACAACGCACTTTAAGTACCGCATCGTCGTAATCTTTGACAGTTTGTTTTTGGAGGGGTTTCACGAAAATTGGTTCACCGGCTGTTGGAAGATGATTCAGATCGTAATTAAAGTTCTTACAAGACATTTAGTTTTTAGGAATTTAAAATCAAATACATACTATGTACAGTCAATGTAGCTTGTTGCGCAGTTTCGCCTATTTCATTAGTTGCTGTCAACGTGTATACTCCGCCATCATCTACACCCACTTTCTTGACAATCAGCTTGAAGGTTTCAGAAGAACGGTCTTCTACGATATCGTAACGGGAAGACGGCTCGATTACATAACCGTCCTTTGTCCTGTTTAAATTAAAACAATAAAAACACAGTCGAAGTCAATATAAAATGCAAAAGATTTCCCAATTCACTCAATTAACTAACTCCAGAAATATAATAACAAGACAAGCAAATAAATTACTTACCATTTAACCTCAGCAATAGGATTAGCGTGAATTCTAGCAACAAACGTGGTTTCTTCATAGGGCACAGCCGTTACATCTTTAAGACCTTCAATTTCAGGTCTCAGGAGGATGTCGAGGCGAGCACTGCTTTCACCTATTCCATATTGATTAGATGCTTTGATCGTGTAGATACCAGTGTCAGCATGGCGACCTATAATAGCAATATTTTTAGATTTGTCCATCAAAACGTTAATTTTTTTCTATTCAAGTTTTTTCTCACCAGTTGGAATAGTTAATGTGAAAGTACACTCCTTCAATCCATGTTCAATCTCCTTGGAGTCTTCGGTCATCTTGACAGTTGCATCGGGTTTTAATTCAGTGCCGTTGAGTAACCACGACACATGTGGTAAAGGATCGGCTGTACATACTGCACTCATAGTGGCTGGCTCCCGTTGCATTACTCTTTGAGCTTCAAGTGGACTAGTAAAGATTGGTTTACGGAATTCGTTTACCGCTGGAAATGAGAGAAAAATGTATTGATTCAAGAAATCAATCATTGAAATATATTCGTTACTGTGGAGTGGTGGGCAGACTGCCGTCCTGGGGTAGTACCACCACTTATAAATGTAACACCCGTAAAGTGACATTGTCGCGTTTCGGAAGCAGTTTCAAAGTAGCCAGGTATAGCGAGTGAAGCGTGCACTGTCAATCTAAATGATGCATGCTCGTCTCCTCAGGCCGGCATCGCGGAGGCGACTGCTGCTCGCAGATATTTCTCAGTAGTAGCAGTTGTTTCCGTTCATGGACCGGACTCTAGCTTTATAAGGCGGAGTGTTGTCATATGCCGAGTTACAATAAACAAACTCACATGAAACAGAGAGTTCAGCTCTCTGCATCTTCTTTCCAAGATCATTAGTAATTTCACACTGCCATTTGCCGGCATCTTCCATCTCTACACTGTCAATTTCCAATTTGTATACGTCTCCAACATTAGTTATGTGGACTCTGTTGCTTGGCTTTACTTCTGTACCGTTATGGAGCCACCTGACAATGGGTTTTGGTGCACCTACTGCGTTCACAGTGTACACTATTGGTAATGATTCATACACATGCCCGTCTTTCATACAACTCTCTTTAATGGACGGTGGAGCTGTTGGGATAAAATAAGTTGTATAATGTCTGAGATTTTGTGTAAAAAATTTACTTTAATAAGATGAGTTTTGCAGTTTTCTTCCTCTATTTAACTGTAGGTTGCTTGGCTAGGTCAGTTAACAATAAAACTAATCTTATTAAAAATTCCAATTATAGGTAGACATTTAAAAAGTTCGTCGTTTTAATAAGTAAACAAGTATTATAAGCCTTAATAAATTCATTGTTATTTACCATTTAAAGTATTTTATTCACAAAAGATAAAAGTAATTATATACAAGTAAAATAATTTTAAAACGCAGTAAGCTATAGCTTTTATATCGTCAAGAGTTTGAAAGTTCAGAATAAGTAGAAGGGAAAAGTTTTTGCGTAATATTTACAGCTTAGTTATCACTATACGGGTGAAATATCCTGATATATTTAATATTTAGTAAAATAAAACTTGTATTTTTGCACCATAGAGCTAATTGGATCACATGAAGCAAACACCTGAGCGTCCATACATTTTGTTTTACAACACTGTTTGAAACATAGCAGATTTATGTTGAAATTAAGTAATTTTATAACTTTCACAGCACTAATTATTATCGCAAAACACTATAATATACAAATAGTTACGGCACAGAATATATAAAATGCATTTTAAATATCTTAAACATTTTTATATTGGTTAAATTTCACAAGCATTTTATATATTCTGTGCCGTAGCTATTAATTAAATTTGCTACGTTTCAAACAATGTTGTAAGACAAAATGTATGGCCGCTCAGGTGTTGGCTTTCACGTTAAGACAAAACATTTTTTAATGATAATATTTACTGCGATCAATGATCCAATTAGCAGATGAGCCTTATCACCTTCGCTTGCTTTGTGTACTTATACATACCTTGTGTGTATAAGAGTGAGTGTACGTGTTTGTGTGTAAGTAGAATGAGTAGAAAGAAATACGTACCGTGGTATACGGTTGCTGCTGAGACGACTCAAAGCGTAAAACATGCTGCTCAAGCCAAAACTTATGCTAGATCTTTCGTATTTAGTATATTTTAGGACCAACATGCATTTGCCTAGTTCATAGTACTAAATACGAAAAAGATCGGTTTCTTATTTGATTTAAAAAAAAATAGTTTTCTTTAATAAGAAATCGGTCCAATTGTAACCCTCGTGGCTTACCTTAATGGATGTGTCGAAGTGATGAAGTTTAACATAGTTGCCGTTGTGATCCCCAGTTGTTAGTATGCCAGAAGGGAATGTTATTACGCATGCGCGCTAAAACAGACATACGACAATAAATTAGTCAAGAATTCCGCATATGAATATGAAATAAATAGCGATTCATCAAGCATTAGTTCGATAACAGCAATTCTTCAGCCACGAAGAAGTTGAAATTGCTTATTTTTTTACTATTTATGGATATGTATATCTCTAACGTTTGATAAACAATTCAGAAGATGTTTAAAGTTGGTAGTTAGTGATCGAAACGAGAAAGAAATGGTCTAGACTAGAACGAATGACAGATGGAACTATTACTACGGCAAATTAGAATTCAACTATAAAAATAAGCAATTTAAAATCTTCTTCAAAATATAACGTGTTGTAATATTGGCTGACACAGCTTAGCGTTAATCCTTCTTTGCTTCCCAGCTGCTTAAAATCTGGACTATTACCTTTTTGCTCTTCCTGTGTTATAATGTCATCTAATATACTCCTCTGTCTTTGACTTCTCCTTAATAATGCTTCAATACTATCGTCTTCCTCCTCGACGATATCTAATCTATGTCTTTTCTTTTTTTCAAACGAGGACTCTACTGTATTTTTAGTTATATTCTCTATATTTCTACTTGGTCCCAAAACTAATTCCTCATATATTCTTTTCTGTAAATCGTCAACCGCTTTGGTCACTTTCATTGCTTCCTCGTCGAACTGCTTTGAAATATAAATAAGTTTATCTGTGATATCGTTCTCGTATACTTTGTGAGATTCTTCTTTGTATACAAATCCTTCCTCTCCATCATCTGTCAAATATTCCTCATGTAAAGATGATCGTCTCACGTAAGAATCTTTGCTAAAAACTTTCTTTGTGTCGTCTATATCGAATATTGATTTTGATAAATCTTCGATTGAAATTTCTCGTGACAATGAATCATTGTGCCAACTAGTATCGTCTTCTGACACTGTCATTATAGATAAGGCTCTACTTGCATGTTGACGAGAGCATCTTGAGCTATTTTCAGCTTCAGAATCTGTCGGCGGCTCTTCTATTATTCCATATGTACCTCGTCGTATATGATCAGGTACAGAATAAGAGCCCAAATCAGACAGAAAGTAACTATGACTAGCGATTTCTTCTACTTCTAAAGAAGTCTTATGAGGTTGGTTAGGTGGTATTATCTTTCTTTGCGTATCGTCGTCGTCCTCGTAAAAGACGGCATTCGATGTCATTTTGTGTAACGTTCGGGTTTCCGCAGGACCTACCAGTTAAAATATATTGTTGATTTTATGATACTTTGTGTTATTAAAAAGTGATTTTATAAATGTAAGCTAATGACATCTGGAAGTAGCGATTAATTAAAATACCATGATAAGCAATTTGGAGACGGTGCAGAAGGACAGGGTAGTTGAAGAGATAAAGCCAAGCAAATTAACTGACCTGTGACGATCGCGCCATGATTCTTCGTACTGGACACCTTAGATACAATTATAGATCCATTATCCCCTCGCTTGAATGTGGTTACAGTTTGAAACACTCGTCCTAAACATAACAAATCACACTATTGCCAGTTATAACACAGGTTAAACATGCAACAAGTGGCGTACTAAAACTACAAGCATATAAATAGATTGCTTCAAGTGTAAGCGATGACAAATTTGACTTATACCTTCGGCTTCAGCGCTTTGAGGTTCTTCCATCTTTTCTTTCTTAACAGACTTGCGTTTCGATTTCGAATCTTCATCGAAAGTTATCTCTTCTGCGACTTCTGGTTCGGTGACTCCTTTTTTGCCAGTTTGTTTCTCAGGGGTGTCTATATCCTCTTCCTTCAAAGGTTTAGCAGTTTCATTATTATTGTCATCCCAGAAGGACTTTTCTTCGACGACTTCTGGATCGGTTACTGATTTCTTGCCTTTTGAAGGTGACTCATCTACATCGTCGACAGTAACTTTTTTTACTTTCTGATCTTCTTCAATGTCATCCCAGAACGATTTCTCCTCTGCTACTTCTGGCTCTGTTTTAGACTTCGTCGCCTTAGAAGGTACTTGATCTTGCTCTTCTATAGAGACTTTTTTTAATTTTCCGTCGTCATCGACATCATCCCAAAAGGATTTCTCTTCAGCAACTTCAGGTGCAGTTTTACCTTTAGTAGCTGTTTGTTTCTCAGCAGCATCCACATCATTTTCGAGCGCTTGCTTCGATTTATGTTCGTCTTCGATCTCATTTTCGACAACACTCTCTTTAGTGAATCGCGAATGTATTTCTCTAGCTAATAAAATGGGTTAAAAAAATAAAAACAAATTAGGGACACATCATATTATGATCAGACGACACAAATGTGAGGAAAGGATCTAGTCATGAGATATGTTTTAGGTAGAGAAAATCATTTATTATGTCACTTAAATTATTAATATGTAATAATTTTCTCTAACTATCGCGTATCTCGGTTTAAAGTGCAGGAAATTAAATATGATATTAAGTGCATAGCATTCCTGTATTATGAATGCTTAAACGGAGTGCTTCGTAGGCGTCTATGAAACAATCTACCTCGTGCACGTTATGGCCATAATATTCAATATTAGGCTTTTGTACTACTACCATACCTATTTGTACCACTGCCTCGATGACCGATGTATGAGTTTCATCTATGTACTGTATTGTGTCGTTTGTCTTACCCGTCATTGTGTGCTGTTTGTGATGGGTTTTGGGAATTTATAATTATTTATTACGTAATATCAATAAAATTAAATATCGATTCAAAATTATATTTTTGAATTAAATGGAATAATTGTATTATTTCCCAAAACCTGAGCGTCGTCATTTGAAACTTACTATGAACGGTGACCGTGCTTCGGGAAGAGACGCTTCCCATCTCATTTTCAGCTCTCACTTCGTACTCTCCGCCATCTTCTTCTTTAATAAGAGTTACGGTAAGAAAGTAGTTCTCTAGTCTTTGCGTGTCTCTTTCTATTTTGATGCGAGCGTCACAATTCACCTCTTTGCCGTCTTTGAACCACTTCACCTTGGGTTCAGGGCAACCTTCGACTTCTACCTCCAGTTTTAATGTCTGACCAGCATCGACCGTCATGTCTACCAGACTCTTTGTTATGCGTGGTTTACCTGTTAATTAGGATTAATATGCAATTAATAAATACGCTATATATATAGTTATTATTATTATTATTATAGTACATACTCTTGACGGTAAAGCTAGCAGAGCAGGAATCTGCACCGAAGTCATTGGAGACTTTGCACGTGAATTGTCCGGACATATCAGCGGATACCTCCTTCAGAATCAGTTTATGAGTATTACCACTATCTATGCGAGAGAATACTGATTTCTTTTCTGTTATTTCTACGTCACCGACGAACCTGGAGTGATGAAATAAAGAAAAATGTACATAATACTAACAATAAATGATTTTAAACAGAAGATAAACATTGTAATTCTCTTATAGCATTTGTGATTACATTTGTTAAAAGATAATCTTACCATTTAACAGAAGGTTCAGGATAAGCTTCAACACTGACTGTGAACTCTACATTGACATCACCCTCTTTGGCTGTAGTGTCTTTAAGTTTCTCGTTAAACTTGGGAGCACATTTGACATCGAGACGTGAAGAATCATTAACTACGCCATGAATGTTACGAACTTCGCAGGAATATTCACCAGTGTGTTCACGTTCAGATGAACTGATCACCAATGTATGGGAAACACCAGACGACACAATTTTAACAGATGACGACTCGACGAGCTCTGTTTTGTTTTTGAACCTGAAAAGATTACATTCGACTACAATTATTAGTATAAGTTATGAATCTTGTCTGCCGTTCTGGGGTTGTAAGTAAAGCTCGTGAAGTGACCTTGTCCCATTTCGGAAAGTTTGAAAGTTTGTGGACCGCACTCTAGCTTTACATCAGGTCGAGTGTTGTCATATGCCGAGCTACAATAAAAAAGAAAATGGAATCATTTCTGAAATCTTCTAATTTAGAGCTAAAAAGTTGTAATAACAATATAATGTGCAAACTTTGATCATCTTTCTTCATGAATATATGGAAATAATTACCATTTAACAGTTGGAGCTGGTTCA